>OU015491.1:183999985-184567485 GCA_907164885.2 Dolomedes plantarius | reverse complement strand
GTGATTCGAATATTGTGAGTTCAACGTATAATATAACAGATTTTTACGGTATATAATTTTTCGGATAATACATCTTCCTACAGGAACAAAATTGTCCAGCGACATAAGTATCAGCATACTCATCAACAGTACAATTTATCAATAGTAATTTCCTCTCATACAATTTTAAATAATTATTCATACGGTTTTTGAACTCTCATATTTTTAAATACTTATATTATACTCTATACGTAAATATGGTACACTTAGCTCACGATTATCTACGCTAAAGAATTCACCGAAAACCGTGAATCAGGATAAACCAAAAATGACCAAATCATGACCAAAAGGAAAAAAAGGTAACTATTATATATATATATATATATATATATATATATATATATATATATATATATATATATATATATATATATATATATATATATAATATATATACACTGCTGGCCACCCAAATTGCAACACCAAGAAAGACAAGAGATATCACAACAAAATTTATTTTGTAGATAACATGTTGACCAAGTATCAAATGATTAAATTTATAGACTTCTGTGAAGTGTGGTTCCTGCCAAAATCAATAGCCAGAGTAGCCGCCATTGTTGGAGATCACCGTTGCCACACGCCTCGGCATTGATTCAAAGAGACTTTGCATGAGTTCTTGGGGTACAGCAGACCAAGCAGCTTCCACACGTTGCCAAAGTTGATCTGCTGTGGCAGCTGGGGATGGAATCTGGGTCAATCGTAGAGCAACCATGGACCACATGTTTTCTATCGTCGAAAGATCCGGAGAGCAAGGCGGCCAGGGAAGCAATTCAATCTGGTGATTGACGAAGAACCGTTGGACAATGCATGCCACGTGTGGTCGCGCATTATCCTGTTGAAATATGGCTGTGGGCAAGCCCTGAAGGTAAGGAAGGACAACTGGCTCCAACACCTCGGAGATGTAGCGCTGGCTGTTTAAAGTACCGGCAATGCGTACTAGATTTGTGCGAGAGTGATATCCAATACCGCCCCATACCATAATACCCGGTGCAGGACCGGTGTAGCGGTGCATAACGGAGCTGTTCAGCATCCTCTCTTCACGGTGTCTCCAGACTCGAATGCGACCATCGTGGTGTTGCAGACAGAAGCGTGACTCGTCAGTAAAGACAATTTCATTCCATTGTGCCAACCACATCCTTCTGTCATCGCACCATTGGTGGCGGAGACGTCTGTGGTTCTGCGTCAAGGGTAGACAAAGCAATGGACGTCTTGCGGACAGACCACTCTGCTGTAAACGGCGTCGAATGGTACGCGCAGACACTGGATGATGCGTCACAGACTGCATGTGCTGTGCTATGGTTCGTGATGTGACTGAGCAATCCGTCACTGCTATGCGCACAATTTGCCTGTCATCACGTGAAGTGGTGCGCTGAGGTGGATGCGATCGAACACGCCGATCCGTCGTACCCTCCTGCATCCAACAATCACATATCCGCATTACAATTGTTTGATTTCGTCCAACACGACTACCGATTTCCCTAAAAGATAATCCACAATCTCGGTAGGCCACTATCCTTCCTCTGTCGAACTCGGATACTTGATCAAAAGATGATCGCTGTTTTCGACGAGGCATAATTGATCGTTTTTTTGAAAAAACCACAAGAAAAACACAATTGCCGAACTTGAAATCGTCGAAATCTCCAAGCCTTAAATAGCGCTTTGAAGTGGCGCCACAGGCGCGCGTGATGTGCGTCTGCGCTGAAATTCTAATCATTTGCATATCTCACTTCCACTAATGCATGTTGTAAATTTCATGTTATTTGCATGTTTCCTTCAGGGTGTTGCATTTACAGTGGCCAGCAGTCTCTCTCTCTCTCTCTCTCTCTCTCTCTCTCTATATATATATATATATATATATATGTATGTATGCATGTATGTATGTATGTATGTATATATATATATATATATATATATATATATATATATATATATATATATATATATATATATTGATTGTTCAATGGACAGTGCTGCGGACATTTATTTCTCAGAGCCTGCAGCAGCAGATTAAAACTGAACGCCCCACAGTAAAGTATTTGAGGCAAAAACCTGGCCAAAAGTGTAAAAATTAAAAATTGCTCAACAATTGTAGAAAGTGGATTTTATGATTTCTTACTAACTGGTGCGTTAATCACATCATTTCCAAGAGCATAAGTAACATCCAGCAGCTCCTAGCCTCAGTTGAAGAACAGGTTTCTTTGCGAGTGGACATGTAATTTCATTAGGTATCAGCTTTGTTGTTAGTTTAAATCTGTATTTTTCGTGGCGTTAAGAATTAATGTTTTGAAATTGAATGAGGTTTACGTGTTAAAAAAGGGTATCAGCTTTGTTTTAAAATATATAATAATTTACTTGGTTTTATTATTAACACATTAGAAAAATTGAAAGCTTGAAAAATGTTATTTTTAAGTCTTTTTAAATGTAAGTAAGATTTCATAAATGCTTTATGAAGGTGTGTTGGGGATTGTCGGACCTAAATTGAATTAAAATCGTAAGGTTTACAGTATTGAGATTCTATTTCAAAGAAAAAATGTTCCGCAAACAGCTGTCATTTAAAAAAAATTTTTTTTTATAAAGAATCTTTTTTGTTTTCATGAAAATTTTTTGACGGGTATGATTTGAAAACGTTTTACAACTATAGATGTAATCTGTATAAATCTTGTTAACATATAAAACTTTATTTCTTCTTAAGCCTTTAAGACAAAAAAAAAACAAATTTTAAAAAACAAGAGTAAATACAGTGCTGAACATAACCAGACAAAAACATCAAGGATAGTATAAAACTTTTTTTTAATATAATAATAATAATAATAATGGATGACATCGTATCTCATTTAATAAATTTATTACTATTAGTCAAGAATAAAAAAATATTCCTTAAAACAGTTTATACTATTGTAGGAAAAAGTGCACCATCAGTAAATAAATTAAAATATTTTTTTTATCACAACTTAAAATTTGACTTTTTCTTAGCCAAATTCTAGAGATAAAAGCTATATTTTTACTGGCACATTACAGGTTTTACGTTTTTCAATTTCTGAATATGGAAAGGGAATTTATTAGACTAACTATGTACGAATTGGTTAAGGAATCTACCGAAAAATCAATTGATGAAAAGCTTTAGTTTACGGAAAACCGAGTGGCGGATATAACGAGGTGTCCAGATGCTAAAAGAAATTTACTCACTCGTTCCCTCAGGTATTTTAAAACTGATTTTAAGAATAAGTGGACTTAAGAAAATTACAAAGAGAAGACGTTCCCGGAGACGAATGGTGATTGGTTGGCAAATAACGTGAAGGTACCTATAATTCCTATTGCCACCCCAGGCCGCCCTCAAAAAGATTTCATTGAGTCAAGTGAAAGGAGTAAACACAGGAAAACCAAGAAACTGCGACAATTAGCAAACCCTAAAGAGCTAATATTTGCTGCAACTATGAACCACAGAACTGCTGGAAATCCTGATGTGGCTGACTTGGTGAAAAAAAAAAATCACAGAAACTCCAACAAGAGCTACAAAATTATATGAGCTGCTCTAGACAGAGGCCAAGGAAAAAGAGAAAGCCTTATAGTAGTCAGATCCTATAACTTCTTCTTCCAGAAGGGTCTGATGGTGGTTCTTCTCAAAAAACCCAAGAAGAGAATGATGAAGAAGATGAATTTGAAGAAGATGACGAAGATCAGAGTTCACGAGCATCAGATTGAAAAATTAATCTTCTGAAGTCACTAGAAAACTAAGATCCCTATAGTGACTTTGGTATACTTTGGTAAATGTTAAATTTAAAAAAAAATATATATATATATATATATATACAGAGGCTGTTCGCACATTTTTTAGACGATTTTGGTAAGCGGTAGTAAAAAATCGTTTGCTGCAAAAGAAATTATTGCAATTGTACTATGTTTTTAAAAGTCAAAAATATCGTCTACAGCTTGAAAGTTTTGTTTTTATTCAAAATGGCGTTTTTAACAAAGCAGTGGTTCGAAGGCTACATTTATGCTCTTTCCGAAGAGAAATATGCATACTCCGTTATCCAAAAACGATGTGAGAGTCATGGTTTTGTGATATCTAAAGCGTCGATAGGTAATATCGTCAACAAGAAAGGAAAACAAAAGTCAAATTGGAGCCTCAAGTGGGACAAAAATTCCAAACAAGTATTCAAGGAAAAAACGGACATCTTCGACTATTGCAAAGGTACGTTGTTTAATGTTAAAAGAAAATCCCCCTAGTCAAAGGACAGTTGTAAAATCATTAAAATGCTCGGTGTCCACTGTAAACAAAATGATAAACGTTGATTTAAATCTTAAGAAAGCGAAAACACGCAATGTGCATCGTCTTCTTCTAAATCATATCGCTGAATGCAGGACACGCTGCAGAATTCTATATGAGAAACATTTATCCAAAGAAAAATGGAAAACAATTGTCACAATAGATGAATCAAGGGTGTATTTGAATGATTGCAACAAAAAAAGAGCCATTTATTGTCATAAAAGGGGAGAAAAAAATTTAAGTACATGGTTCAAAGAATCGAAAGAAAGTTTTTCTAAGGGATTCATGATTGTTGCTGGTTTTTCTTATAATGGCAAGTTAAAAATAAAGAGAGTGGAAAAAAATGTCAAGATTAACTCCAAATACTATCAGGAACATATTTTATCGCCAATTTTTCTGAATGAAATCCCATCGCTATACCCACAGTGCCATCAATCTGTGAGACTCCATCAGGACAAAGCCAGCAGTCACACATCAAACTCCACTGTAAATTTCCTAAAAGAAATGGAACAAAAAATTGGTATCAAGGCCATACCCTTCACTGATATCCCTACTAAATCTCCCGATGTATCACCTATCGATTTTTGTGATTTCGGACTTTTAAAATCTGCATTATCCAAACGTCGTCCGAAAACCCTTACAGGACTCTGGAAAGCTGTTCAGAAGGAATGGGATTGAATACCTCTTCTGACACTTCAAAAGGCATTATTATCCTGGAAATTGCGGTGTCGAAAGATAGTTCAGAATAAGGGATGTCAAATAGAACATTTAAAACACAAGAATTTTATGTAATTTAGTTTTGTGAATACAATATACATCGTCTAAAAAATGTGCGAACAGCCTCTGTATATATATACCGGGTGCGTCATAAATTCGTGCAAAGTTTAAAAATTCGTAATAAAAGAAGTAATGATCAGGGAATTTTTCTGTTTGCGCCAATAGTATCAGAAGAACATTGGATTTTTTTCATGTTAAAAAAAAAAGTTTCCAAAAGTAACCGAAAGAGGGCGCTCATACGTCATATTGTGATGTTTTATGCAAATCAGACAAACACAAACAGAAAATTAAACAGATCACAATAACATGAGACTGTGCATTTATTTTAAAGTAAAAGATGTTCTAAATTACCACCAGCACAAGGTAATAGGCAAGTGAGGTACGTCACAACGCCCATTACAGTGGAGTGTAGCATGTCGCTATCGATGGCAGCGACTGTCTGTCGAATGGCATTTTTCAGTTCCACCAAAGTGGGGCACCATCTTGCATGAAGGTGACAACAGGTAACGCATGTCTTTCCTGCAATGCAGGCTTAACGTGGTCATGCAAAAGCGAAAAATACCGTACTGTAGTGACTGCACAGGTTTTCCTGCCGGATACAGGACAAGGCTCTTCAAAAAAGAAAGGGCCTAAAATAAAAGACGCGGTGAAATCACACCAAACAGTCACATGAGGAGAATGCAGTGACTGGCTCAGGTACTCACGAGGGTTTGACGTCGCCCAGATACGATTGATTTGCATATTAACGCCACCATGCAGTGAAAAGTGGGCTTCATCCGTCCACATGATGTTCAGCAACTATTGTGGATTACGTTCCATTTGTGCCAGAGCCCATGTAGCAAAGTTTTGTCTTGCAACTGTATCTGACGGTAATAACTGGTGAAGTGCCTGGATTTTGTACTGATACAGATTCAACATTCCGTGCAGAATGCGTCGAATCGATGATTCCGAAATCCCCGTTCTGCTCCCAGCTTCACGAGCACTGCTACTCCCCGTTGATGTCTCGGCTGCCAAATCTTCCATGACACTTTGTACAACATGGACGCGGTTCGCGCTCAAGGATGGTTTACCACTTTGTGGACGATCCTCCAAACTCCCCGTTTCCTCAAAACGTCGTACTAAATTCAGTAACCTATTCAATGAAATAGGGCATTTTTGCACCTTCAGTCCTTTCTCCGTGCGAAACTTTCGCAATGCACTAGTTGTGGATTCACCATTCTTGTAGAAAAGTTTAACCACCAACGCTCGATCTGGTAAAGAAAGAATGCTGCCGGCTTCGAATGACGAATCCATTTCCAGCCAGGTGTTTTATTGATAGCCTGATTTGCATAAAGCGTCTCAGTATGACGTGTGAGCGCCCTCTTTCTGCTACTCTTGGAAACTTTTTTTTGTCAAGGAAAAAAAATCCAATGTCCCTCTGATCCTATTGTCGCAAACAAAAAATGTTTCCGAGCATTACTTCTTTTATTACGAATTTTTGAACTTTGCACGAATTTATGACGCACCCTGTATATATTATATAATATATATATATATAAATATATATATATTTATTTATTTATTTATATATACACACATATATATATAATATATATATATATATATATATATATATATATATATATATATATATATATATATTATATATATATATACACATATATATATATATAATAAAGATTGATTTATAGAGATAATTTTCAAAATTTTAATTTTTTTTATTTAAAATTTTTTAAAAAGGGAGTATTTGCTATTACAAAGTAAGTCAAAAGTCAAAAGAAATGGTTTTAACTTTTAAAAGCATGAAAAATAATTTTGGCTAGGTTTTTACGACAAATACTCCCCTGTGCGGCCGTAATTCTCTCAGCTGAATTCAGTTATAACATAACGTGCGATACCATGAATAATCCCTTTACTTGGGTGAGAAAATCTCATTCTTTTGAGAGCTTTTGGGATGATTCAGAATTCGTCTAGATGCGGATTGTGTAAAGTAGCGAATGCATTTCCGGATATATCCTGGCAGGCTACGACGTAAGAACAGGGTATAAAGATGGGATGAATCTATCCCAAATTATCCCAAACTTTTTGGTTTCCATTTTTAAAAGAAATTGCATAACTTGGAAATTGATCTCGGACCTATTGATTTCAGGCTGGTCGTGCTGTCTATTACACTTTTAAGCCATGCACCGATCTTCTTTACCAAACCATCTGGTGGTGGAATAAGAAGTCGTCAAAAGCCATTATTCCTTCGACTTTTCACTGAATTTTAAGATCGGTTTTAAAAAAGTGAACACCGGATAAGAGTTAATTCACCATTACGGCACAAAACCACACGGTGACACACTAAAACCGAGGCACGAAGTAATGACTTGGTTGGAATTTTTTTCTATGATTTACTATCTATGATTGTTAGTACTTGAATGTAAAATGACATTCTCAAAATTCCAGGCTAAGTCGAGTCCTCGAAGTAGAAAAGTAAAACTTGCATTGTCTTCAAAGTTCCAAATTTTCTTTCCTGTAAAACTTGATGGTATATAATTTTATTTTTGATGTCTTATATTGTTTTATAAAAGATAAGATCATGGATAAAAGGAGACCTTAATGAAGAACTTAAAAAAAATTGTTGCATTCAAGAATTAAAAAAAAGATTTACACGTTCATATAATAATAATAAAACGCTTCAGAATTAAGTCCTTTTTCAGTTAACTTTAGATAAAATGAGGTCATGAATAGTGTTATTAGTAATGTAAAACTCTTACTAACGATGAGAACACGTGTATTTTTGAATACTAGTCATACTTTTAAAAGCAAGTATTGTATCACACGATAAAGAAAATACATTTTCATTGAATTATCTAGCTATAAATATTCAAGAGGTTCCAGAGAACGTCTCAGGATTTTAAATTATGCTGGTAATCTAACAGGTTATTTACGGGAGGATTAGTTACCGGATCACGATAATTAACTTCAATCGACCTTCCGTAATCGATAACCACCGAGTCTTTAATCTAGAGACGTTTTATGAGGAAGAGCATTTTCCTTACATCATGAATTATTTAGTCTAGTACAATTCAAGAGATATTTCTACGAAAATGTAACGTAGTACCTAACATAACACGTTTCTCACTTTATTCATAATTATTCAACACTTAGGGCATACATAGCGAACATACGGAGAGAAAAACTAGTTACACACACATCTATATTTAAATATGTGTGTGTGTGTGTAGCATAAAAGTGCTTGCTCCCAAATTTTACTTACTTAGTTCACCAAAATTTCACTATTGCAAAACAGAACAGTCCCTTACCATTAATGAATCTATGAACAACCTAATTTAGAAACTGTAGAACATAATTAAAGGTAATTATATCAGTATTAGAACTTAATTTAGAAACTATTTAGTCCTCTAGCCACGTGCCTAGATTCTTTCCCATGCACTGGATATTCTACAACCCCACATTCAATTCTCGCATTAAACTAAGATTAAGAAATGAGGACATAAAAACAGCTCTAACCGACTAAAAAAATGGACACCCCATTAACTTAATTAAAAACTAACAAGCTCTGTTTACAGCCCGTTATCTACTAGTTATACCCCAAAACCTGTTTTTGCTTGTTTAATATAAAAATTGACATTTCATAAAAACATAAGAGTCAAGTAGGCATAGAACGACGTAGCTCTCGTACACACAATAATGCAACACAATAATGCTGGTACTCAGATGGCCTAGAGGTAAAACCCCCTTTTTTAAACTTTTGTACTAAATATTTTTGAAACATAAATCCTTTTGCTTCACAATAAACTTGCTAGCGCAAGAAATTCATTAAAAGCCTTATTGCTCTGCTGGTAGAATTTTTGTAGCCTATTCACCTTTCTACACGATGTAAAGGATTGTGTGGACTTACTTCTAAACAATACATCATGTAGTAAAAACACACATCTTCTAAACATTCCCAATAAAAATTTGACTGGAAAGTAGCTTCGAACTAATTTATATAGTTTTTCATCAGGCTGAGAAGCGTTAGGTGTGACTGCCTTCACGAATGGCATAGTTCTTGATCAGGCCGAGAAGCATTAGATGTCATTGTTTTAATGCAGCATTCTTAATTCGGGATTCTTATTATGCGAACTCCAAAAGTTTCACGCTAGCAATATATCATTGTTTTGGACTCTATTCTGCTTCGATTGTTCTTCAGCGAAAAAAAAAACTCTTTGTATATCTTGAAAAACGAAATCCTGTTAACTTAACATAAGAGAGTTTTCAGTAATTATTAATTCGATAATCAATCTGTTTTCCACAAGATTTGAGCAGTTCTGACAAAATCTGCAGGAACTTCCAAGATTTATCTTGGAAAGGCCCTGAAGAAATGGCGATAGGTTAACTTAATTTGGAGTGTTTTGGATGGTTGACATTGGAAAACGTGTTTCAAACACAAGTAATAGATTTTCAACCCAGTTCTACATGGAAACAAAAGATTATCGATTTGATAAATGATCAGAAACAATTGAACGCGAGCAGTTATAGGATATTATTAAAAAAATTCAGAAAATGAAAACTGAATACTTGGAATACCATATCTGAAAATTTCATTTGCTTAGAAAAACTATCAATGACTTTGAGAGGTTTGAAATCATTCTCCCTATAGGTACGCATGCGAATCTTTATTTTCAAAAAATAATAACCCATAAAATAGAATTTCAGAATTAGAATTCCAGATGAATCTATTCTGGAGTATATCTCACTCAAAGTGACTTGTACTGATATAAAATATTTGAGTTCTAATATTCAAAAGCAAAAACCAAATTAATCTATACTTGATATTTGCATTTTTGTAGTTTTTTTTCATATAAAAGACGTTACTATTACATCTGTCTTAATTTTCTTTCTTCCATATCACAATAAAAATCTGATATCAATAATTCTAAACTTATTTAAATGCCTGTCTTTTCCAATTAATTAACTGACCGCCATATTCGGATCCCAAGAAATATTGCTTTCATATTTAATGCATGCATGCATAAAAAAAACTTTCTCCTTCCCTGAATAAGGGTATTCCTTCGAGACAATGTAATAATTTCATTTGATTGTACTTGTTCAACATTGAACAACTGTCGCAAAATTCGAATTACTTGTAGGTTACCATCTACGTGGTTAAACTATGCTATGGCATATGCACCATAACTGAATATGACATGATTCGAAATACTTAACAAGAGCTTAGAGAAACAGTTCAGTGTCAATAACCATTCATTCAATCGTCAGCTAGATTATTAAAAAAATAATATTTATCACTCTGAATATAAAAAAACATCTCCTGGGAATCAGCAAAATTTTTTTAAAATTTCGGTACTTCCTGGAGGTAAATGACGTTTTAAACAAAATTGTATGCTTCGATTACAATGGAAATTTTATTGGGAGTTATTTAATAGTGGTAAAAATGATTCTAAAATTAAAGTAAAACAGTTTCGAGCATTTTTAAAATTGGCAGAAATATTGTCCCTTCAAAAACATATTGACTTGAAACCTTTTTATTATAAAATCACACTTTAATAATGAACTTGAGAGGAATTCCTTGTTAGCAAATTACTTGCTGCTCGTTGATATTGTCGTCATTATTATAATTTTCTAATGATATATAATGGTTTTTCATTTACAAATCTATTCATAGGTATGGCACTCAATCAATAGCCATTTGATATTTTGTACCACTAGGTAGTTTCATGTGTGGTTGAAATCCCTAAGTGAGGATAGTTTCAGACTTCAGTGAAGTTCATTTCCCCTTCATAATTAACGCATTTGTTAGCATAATACTCACTTGGCTGATCTGGAATACTGCTGTTATCTTTAGCTATAAGAAGACTGAATTGACTACAGTTCAAAGCTGATTCTGAAGGCTAGGAGCCTTCGGAATCAGATTGAAACCCTTCGTGGTATCTCGCTTACAAACTCTGTTTCCGAATGCCAGCATCCTAGCAATTTGGGTTGGTGTTGGACTAAAGGAGAAAATGGGGAAAATTTAGCACAGCAGTTTTAGAAATAACATCCACTTGGGAGTCATCTTGATGTTATTCATGATGTAAGAGCATCTTGGTACAGAACTAAGATATTTATACGGTCGAACCCCGTTATAACAAACTTCAAGGAACCAAAGGTTTTGATCGCTTTATCTGGTAGTTCGCTATATCCGAACCGTCAAGAAAAATGCTAGCGTTCACAAAATGTATACAGTTGAACCCCGTTATAGCGAACCCGGTATATAACGAACTCACGGATAAAACGAACGAAAATTTCGGTCTCGCCGTTTTCCTATTGTACGTAATTTAATTAGTATTGTGTCAGTTTAATGTAATCGATTTTAGTCGATTTAATTCATTAATGATCCTTTTTAATAGATTTTATCATTTTTTTAATACATCATTATTAAAAAAATGATTCATCATTACACATTAGCAACTAATGAGTTATACATTTTGTGAACTCTAGCATTTTTTTGGCGGTTTGGATATAGCGAACCACCAGATAAAGCGAACAAAACTTTGGTCCCTTGAAGTTCGTTATAACGGGGTTCGACTGTAATTAAATTACGTATAATAGGAAAATGACGGGACCAAAATTTTCGTTCGTTATATCCGTGAGTTTGTTATATACCGGGTTCGGTATAAAGAGGTTCGACTGTATAGAAAATTTTATCATTCCGAGTGTCATTTCTTTCGCTCTTGAGAAAAACCATTAAAGTTTGATGAGTCACTTTCTAATTAAAATTCTGTACGGGTCAGAATATTAAGTATTATGCCACTAATCTTAAAAGCAAGGAAAGATTATTTCTGGTAAACAACTGCGGGTGAAAACACATACTCTTCGCACGCACGTTGTTAGGGTCTAATTATATCCGGGCAAATCGTATTTCCGCTTTCCCATAGTGCACCACACTCTCTCCCAAGCTTTACTTTTTTTACCTCCTCGGATTTTCGTTTTCTACCTCCTCGTGCCCAATGCTCTTGATTTCTGCGGGTTATAAAAAAAATGATTCTCTGCGATGGCAAACCGCAGCATTCCTCCGTCTGCTCCAAATCGGTCCTGAACGCTTTTTAAGAGTGCACACACTCCTGACCGACTTACTCATTCATGACATCATCGTAGTATGAGTTCTCAGGATATCGCTGTGCACTTCCTCGAGATATTGTACTCATCTTACTTCATGCTCTAGTTACAATTTGTAGAGTAATTAAATGTTTTACAAGACAATTTTACTGGACAATTAGCAAGCCCTAATTTTCCATTAGGCTCGGTAGGCCCGGGCCTAGGGGTCCCCGAATGTTGGGGGCCCAAAAATTTTTTATTTTAAAAGGAAAAAAAGGAAAATTCCCAATTAATATTTTTTAATTTTACCTATTTTAATAGCCATTTTTTTATATATACTTTCAAATTTGATTGATTGATTGGTTCATCATATGTATTAATTTTGCTTGCAGTCCCCCCCCCCTCTCTTTGCTTTTTCGTAATACTGAGTGAAAGAATGCAACTTTAGACAGGCCCTGATTTTCCATTAGGCCCGGGCAATATTGCCCCCCCCCCCAAAAAAAAAAATATATATATATTTTAAAAGGAAAACAATAAAAAATTCCCAATTCATTTTTTTAATTTTACCTTTTTTAATAGCAATTTTTTTATATATTCTTTCAAATTTCATTGGTTGATTGGTTCATCATATGTATAGTTATATGTATAGTTCATCATATGTATTTTATGGTGTATATAAGGGACTGATAAGTTTTTCTGGTTGCATTGTATTGGTGTTTTATGCATTAATTAATACATATGATGCAAGCAAAATTAATACATATGATGAATTTAATATTTTGTATTGTTTTTTGTTATTTGATAATGTTTTAGGCTTCTACACTTCAAACAGCTAATTCTTGGTAAAATGGTACTTTCACAATGATTCATGATTATTTTTTTTTGTGTGTCAATTTTGGAAATTTTGCGCCCACATCAGTGTTAAGAGATCCCGAATCTCTTAACATATATCCCACATCCCGAGTTGTGCCTATAGTCAAGAATTTTCTAAGTCGGACCCTGACTATTAGTAAACTTTCAACTCCTTGACATTTAAGGAACTCGTGTTACCTACCAGCTTATTTAATTTCTCGGGTTGTAAAATTGGAATAAAGTTTAAAAAAAGGTGGAAAATACTACTTTAAAACAAAATGACGATCATTAAATGTAGTTTTTTTTGTTTTGTTTAAAGCTTTATACAGACTTGATTTCCCTGTAGCATACAGTTAAACAAATAAATTAATACTAAAATAATGTAAACTTCAACGGACATAAATCTTTATGTAAAACCTCTTAGTTCAGCAATTTTCAAATTTTGGTACGCCCATCTCCATCGGTACATCTTGACTCATAAGGAAGCTTTCAAGGGGAAAATTGGCAAAATTGAGAAGACACAAAACGTAGCGGGAAATTTACTGCGTTTTACTTGAGAAACCTAAACAAAGTGTCATTTTCTCTCGAGTGCGAAGTTTTATATTTTTGTCTCGCTAAGACTTATTCTCTTATTTGAGTATCAAACATGGCAATTAAATAAAATAAGAAAAATGTTTAAGATTTACTTTTCTATCAAGTAAACAATCTCAACATTTTTATTGTGTATACAGGACCACTATCAAAGAAAATAAATGTAGAATTCTTCAATTTCAAGATTTATGTTATATATGAAATATTTTTACTACAGATATACTCCTTGGACTACACCAAATTCTGGCTTAATAATTTGTCTGATAGTCATAATAACTGTTGGAAACCTGTTGATTAGGGAAAATTTTATCAAACGGTACATGACCATGGAGATCTTAAGATACATGTGCAATCTACAAAAGTTTGAAAATTTATTTAGTCAATCACGATTAATGTATAACGCTCTTATCGGCAATAAAGTACAGGCATTAAAACAGGATTGAGCTCTGCGAAAAAATCGGGGATAAGTTTTTCAAAAGTCTAATACATCTGCTCTCAAGAAAGAAGAGTTTCGCTTTTTCGGCAAGTATGGGCTATTGAAATTTTGACATTATGTCTATACAATTGAAAACTGGATCTTCAAAAAGATGAAAATGACCTCCTCAAATAAAGGAGTCAAATTCATTTTCCAGCACATCATTAGACTAAAATCAACTCTTTTATAATGTTGAAATAGCGCTTGTAACAGCCTCGATGATATGCCTACGTAGAATTTAAAAGAACAACCACTCCTCCAAAAAACCGTTTTCCTTCCTTTTGTTTTTCCAACGTGGCAGGTACTTTGTCCTAGGGACATTTTCCCTTACCTGAAGATTAGGTTTTATGTGATGTAGCACTCAGCGGTTGTTTAAACACTTTCAAATTTTAACACCTGCATCTCACGTTACATCCTACAAATTTTCTTCCCTTGATCTATGCTGAATGCATTTCCGCAGATTTTAAAAAAACATCCTTTTGCTAGGTTTTCCTCCTGCGTCGTATTTCTCCGCATTGCCGCATGTTTTGCCTACAGAGATCTGTAAACATTACCTTCTCTAAACAGGCAATTTAGATACATGCATATCTAAACTTCTGTGAACAAATATGCACATAATTTTTCGCTTTTTCTGTATTTGTCTAAGGGAAAATTACACTGCCGCATGAAAGAACTACTGTAAGTCTTTCAACGGACAGATACGTGCATGTCTAACTTTTTGTGAAAAGATATGAACAGGAATTATGTACTGAACTCATGTATCTAATAAAATCTCCACCACTTCTTGGTTTTTCCATCCGTTTGCTGTCTTTCCGAATCTGGTAAATGTTCATCACATATTCTCTCTGTAGCACAGATAATTAATCCTACCATTCTAACTTTTATCACATGTTAGAGATATTTTACATGTTTTTGATCTGTATTTGACAGGTTATATTTTGAGGGATCTAAGAGCGTTGAGAATTTTGCCCACAAATTTACGATAACTGATTCTAAATGGCACAGTCGTCGTTTTCAGCCATAAGGTCAAACGAAAGGATTGAAAGGAATGTTCGACTTTCGGGTGGTGGAGTTGGGGCCTGTTCACATAGAATCCGTCAGCGTCAGCGTTACTCTTATTGAAATATATTCAACCAGTTACAAACCTGCAAACGATTAGCTACGAAATTGCTTTGGCCTGTGATGGGTTTAAAATATTTCAATACGAGTGACGCCGACGCTGACGGATTCTCTGTGAACAGGCCCATAATCTGTTTACTTCTTACTGACAGAAAGTAAAAAATAATAGAACATATCAGTCACGGAGAAGAAACGATAATGTGACTTCTAAACTATAAAAGCTTATAAACGGTGAATTTCAGTAACTTCACAGAATTCATACCCGAGAAAAAACAAAATCAACGCTTATTTTGAAGATTAAAATTTAGAAGATTATAACTTTTGGTTCAAAATGTCTTCTTCTATATCATGTATCAATTTATAAGTTTCCCAAATGAAACTACAATAAAAAAATGTATTTTGTTTAAAAGCAGGAAAATCAAGACATGATATCTTATATTTTTAACAATTAACTGAAAGCGCTCGTCCGACGATGAGAAAAGTTCACGTTAATCGATGAAGAACTTATTGGTAATTTAAGACGGAACAAATTATTTTTCTTGTTGCGTGATTTTACTGGCTGAAGAAATCGAGCAGATAACTGGAGAACTTCTTGATTCTGCTTTAGATAACAGTATCAGTATTTCATCAGAGGTTAGAGTGAGCGTAATAATATTGGTGGAATGAATGGCGGTATGATAAAATATTTAGTTAAACCAAAGAAATATTTAAGATGGTCGAACATAAAGATTAAAAGGATGTATCAAAATATAAACATTCTGCGGGGTTTACCGTACCATTAACCTTTTTATTTAGCTAACCAGTAATGCTAACTCCTCCGTCACAACCTACGCATCTCGCACATATTCGTTTCCCCGCCCATTCGAGTAACAAAGATAGGTCTTTTGTAAATTATACGAAACCATGTTGGTGCATTTAATTGCAAAGCATTAGTTATTATCTAGTAAGTTATTACATTAATCTAATAAGAAGTAATTTATAACCTAGTAAAGGCGGGCATTTCGAGAGAGATATTCCGACTAACTCAAAGAGGAATCAGTAAGGGTGAGAAATAGAGGAGCTTTTCCTTCAAGCTTTTTGAACTCAGATGCTACTGGGAAAGCATGCAGTAAAACTCGAGCAGAGGCGTAACTAAGCATTTAGGGGCTCCGGGGCAAAGACGCAAATTGGGACCCCTTGGTAAATAATGAAACAAAGTTTTTTGGAGACCAGGCCCCCCTTATCTCGGGGTCCCCGGGGCATTTCCCCGGTTGTCCTTGCCTAGTTACGCCACTAGAAGCGAGGTTAAGAATTAGGGGCAAGTGGAAACACGGAACTTCTGAGTAATTTATAATCTGGTAAAGGTGGGAGTTTCGAGAGATATAGTCCATCTCACTCAGAGGAGGAATCAGTAAGGACGAGAAGAAGAGGTGTCTCTAGCTTTTTCTCCTGAGATCGCCTGGAAAAGCTTGGAGAAAAAAATTATGCAGTAAGGTTAAGAATTAGCTGCAGGTAAGGGGGTTCACAAAACCTCTCAGTCAGATTAAAGGACCATTGTTTATAAGAAGGTGAGGGGGATTTTCTATACAACCTGATTTATGCAAGAATCTGGTCCTGAATATATTAGTTGTCCATTAAAAGATATTATAGTGATTGTCCCTCTACGAGACAGTGTGAATTTGACACTGGAACTTTACAAATTGCTCCTATACAGAAAAAGAAAGGTAGCACACTTAAAAATTACTAAAGGTTACGGTGATGCCGTCAGAGCCGTCTTGTCCAGATAAAGGAATAAGTGAAAAAAAACGACTTTACCATTAAAGGCACTTGAAAATACGGTTTGAGATACATTTCAATTTCCTATCGGGAACAGGAAAAATATGTTTATCTACAAATTAGGGCAGGTTTAATAGCGCGTACAGACTGGCACAGCGCTCTCTGCCTCTGCCAGTTATTTATGTGTCTCTGTACTCTGTTCCTGCGCCCGATCGCCTCCTCTGGCGGTCCTTCAAAGAAAGAGAGTGAGGTCAGCGGGTCAAATGGTGTCGAGCGGGGTCGGGGGAGACACCAAGAGCGGGGAAGATCAAGAGCGGGAAGGGGGGTGGTTCTAAATACCGTGTCTAATGTTACCGTGACTAAGTGATGTGACAGGAGTTGGGGAGAGAACTCTGTCCAATGTGAATGCACCATAACAGTCAGAGCTCTTAAGTGATCAGCAGTAAGGACTAGCTTTCAGACCCAGACAGGTAGCGTTACAGACGAAATTACTTCACACTGTAAATGAAAAAATGTTGTTGTTGTTGTTGTTGTTTTGCTAAGATCCCTGAATGAAAAAATGCTAGACCAGGTCCATGAGGCTCTGTTGTGTGAGCAAAAGGGTGGTAGCAGCATCCTGATCTTCTGCAAGCATGCTGACGGGGATACCTAAACAATCCACAATGTGGAAAGGATTCGTAGTAGCAGTAGAACTGGAACAAGGGGGAAATGCTTTTGTAGAGATCCCAAAAATGCACATGTAGTTAAAGAATTCATTTCTTTGGGCCCGGGTAAGAAGCGTGTCTATCGATTTTCTACTGACAATTTTTTGGAGTTTAAGCAAACTAAATTTTTATACGCTCCTAGTTTTAGATGAGCACAGCTAAAATTGTTAAGTTTCTTAATCCTGTTTAAGAATTCATATGGAAAAAGAAAGAGTTAGACATGGCAAAATTTAAATAAATAGAGTTAATTAGACACATGCAGAAATTAAGTGATAAAGATATTCGTTAAAACGTCCGTTTTGAGACAATGGTTTTAAAGATAAAAAAATAGGATAAATGATAAAATAATACGACAAATCATTAATATTCCCGTAAAAGGTATGATAAATACTGAAATATCAGTATTTAAATGGTAAAATGGCTTTTAATATCAGGAACTATGAAAAAAATTAAGCGGAAATATTTGCTATATTTTTCGCATTTAAAAAAATAAAAACAGAGTAAAATTACAGAACAGTTTGGGGATATATGGCCCGAGTAAATATTTAAGAATGTAAGACAGAAATTCTGCCCGTAAAAAGTCTAGTCATGTAAGAAAATTAGGAAATATTAATAGGGGGAAGAAACTACAAATCCCTGGGATAACTTTAAGATTTATATAGGGATACATAAATATTAAACAATGGTAAAAATATGGAAGGAAGTTATTAAATAAAAATACCAAGAAAAATATTCAATTACTGTCTGAATTCTCTCCCTCTATACCCTATGCACTAATCTTATACAGCAATTTAAATAAAATTAAATCAATCTTAACTACCTGTACAAATTATCATGGTACATGTTTCGCGCATTAATACGGCTATTTTCGTTACAGATTAGTATAGGGTGACTGGAATTTATGAGATATGGCGACTTAACACAAGTCAAAGGCGGAGTGTAGAAATACTTGCTGTGGCATTATTACGCGAATATACGAATGACAGAAGAAATGAGAATGTACTGGTTTAATGAATATTTTCAGGAGAATGCTGAAGATGTTATCTTTGCAGAAAATATATTTAGATAATTTTTGATACTTTGCCCCAGTATTCTGTTGGTATTTCGTGCATTATTAGTAGAAATGATACAGGATAAAACTTATTAGAAAGACAGTTTAAACAGCTATACTTTTATCGTCTTTTCCTCATTCTTTTGGAGCAAAGAGAGACTTTCCATGCTGTAAATAAATATATTCCATATTAATTTTATATCACTACAATAACGGTGGGCTTACGTTTAGATTTTATTGATAAAGGAAATTGATCAAACTGATGAAAATTCAATTCTTACTTTGAGTTAAATGAAGGCAACTGAAATTAAGCTACCATGAATTCTGCATTCATAGAATGCAAGCATTATACATCTAGAAATACGTAATATTCTGCCAAAAGAAACCACATCAAGAAGTTCCAACAAACCAATCTATGATATATTATAAAAATTGTGAATTGATGGCAGCAAAGAAATTTCAGTATTTTTAAAAGGTGTTTATTTAATATTAAAAAATGATACTAGAAATTTATACGATAAAAAAAAGTCTTATGGTATGCACATAGTAGTTAATATGATTAGTAACGATTAAACGGTAAAGAAAGTTATGTCCATATTGTATTATTGGATACACTAAAAATGTTTATAAGTCAAAATATACATACATATGCATACATACATATATATACATATAAAGGGATGCTTTTCTATTCTTATTATATATTATATTTTCCATTACAGATTTCAAAGAATTTAAATATCTAAAGAAAATGTTTTGTTTTATTAAATTTAATTTTTCAGTATAAGAGCTAAACATTTTTAGCAAGTATTGATATATTTAGTAAGCCAGCATATAAGGACGTAATCTTGTACATTTATTTCCGTTTTATGCATGTATGCGTGTAACGTATTAAGTATAGCCTATATGTACGCTGAATGATCATTTCTACCATTGCCAAACATATATATTAATACTTTAACTAGATTATAAAATCAAGCTATATACATCTCAAACATTACATAAAGAGATAATATAAATGGTTTAGAAAAATTATATACGTATGAAATATTAATATATTGAAATCTATAATAGTTATAATTTATTTTTATAACTAATCTTTCTGGGTCATATAAGGCCCTATATATTTAATTAATCTACTATCATTTAAATAACCACAACTTAAACTCTGAAATTTGTTTATGCATGCAGATGCTAAATTTACGGCGTATGGTACAATAAAAACTTACAAATAAGTCTCTCACGTATAATTCTATTTGTGAAGACAGATTTAATATAATTTATGTCACCAAATTTGAATGAATCCAAGCAACATGCTTTAATCGGACTAATCTGATACTGTATTGAGTAGACATTGACTGAACTACTTACAACAAGATTAAATTATTATGTACTTTAGATTACTGTATAAATGCAATGTGAAGTACGAGAGAAAATGTGTATTGATATGCACGTATACACTGAAGTTACATACAAATAAAATGATGTACAAGGTAACTCAGTTTTACAAAATTTACAAATCATTGATACATAATAGCGACATCATAACGTCGTAGATTTGAAGGAGAAAGTGTGTGATGAAAATGCGCAATCAAGCGGCCTGCAGGAAATGTAAACATCTACAACAACAACCGAAGATAGTGCGCAGTTCTGTTTATTCTACGCTTGATATACATTTCTCGGACACAACACGACATAATAGTATTTTCCCCTGCTAACATAACCATTACATATTTCGAAAGTCGTAGGTAACCAGCACTCTGTGATTACTCGGCAGGTGTTGACGGCGTGAACAGAATGTTTACATTGCCACAAGTTAAACAAACAAGAGCAACAATCAAAACGATTTATACAAAAGGGGTATACTTTTAATTACGTGAAAATATCTGCTTTTTTAATATCCTTTCACTCGAAAATATTGCCTTGAAAATACCATGCATAAAAGCATTTACTGCTCCTCGAAATACCGGTGAAAGTAGAAATAACGACGCAGTTACACACTGGCCTACATTGTTACCTGGAATGATACCTCTCATGAACACGCATTCTATCCGTTCCCCGCACTTTTTATGGCAATTTTTCGCAACTCGGGGAACGACGATGCACAGTGGGAAAAAACAAACACAATAAAGAGTCCAACTCACCGAAACCCGGAAACAATCAGCAGAGCGACGATATTCGACTTCCGGGAAACCATTTCCTAAATAAAATTTCGCTAGCTATCTCGATGTGTGCGCGAATGCAGGCCAATGACTTCCCTGCCTGGCGAGACAAGCGATAGAGGGCGCGCGCCGGAGAAAACTAAAAATTCGTGTCACTGCTGCTCCTAAAAGAAACAGAAGAAAGTTCGCGCGCAATTTGTGTTGTCTGGCGGACGGGACCTCTAACATCGTGTGCGGCTGGTATCACGTGTTTTGTGCCAAAGCCGGAGCAAACGGAAGTGAGATGAGAGCTTTTGGAGGTGCGTTTTGAATGTCAGGTGCTATAGGAAAAAACTATAAATAAATGATGATGATGCGGGACTCTGCTGAGGTTGTAAACAAACAACTTTCTCGAGAGACTGATAAAAGATTTCGATGAAATTTTTATAGCATGAGCTATGACTTTTTTATGTGGGGGATTCAAAACTTTTAATTGAGGTTACGTAGTGTGTAGTTTCTATTTTTATACTTTAATAAATGGCGAAAGTTTGAAGGCTTAAGGCAAGTATATCATGTGATCACAGCGTCAGATGATATACTTGCCTTAAGTCTTCAAATTACACGTTAGTCTGTGGAAAAATTTTCCCTTCAGTCTTTTTACTATCACATATTAGCAAATTCAAATTTTATATATATATTTTAAAACTCCGAAAAAATTCCAAAAAAATTTTAATTTTTAAGTTTTCGCGGTCTTTATTTGACTGTCTACCTGAATAATCAACACACAGAATGCAAATATACATGTAATTGGTAATCTGTGATAAGAGAAATACTTCTCCAAAGCTTCACATCGGCAGTGAAGATGTCAACCCGTGCGCTATCTTAATGTGTTTTAAGAGGACCAGATACTCTCTATAGGAGAGTATCTGGTCCTCTTGAAAAGAAGTTTGACACAAGTACTTTCGTTCCGACAGCCAGTTGACTAAGTCCTGATAGCAGTTTCATGAAACTTTGCTAAGACATCGAAAATGAGTTTTGCTACTGATTGTTCAGTAAAATACTTTTGATAAAATATAATTACAAATATAGTTATGATATTTAAAGCGTCGGAATTCCTTTTTTACTGTAACATCTCATGGAATACGTTAAAATGAGCGCTCAAAAGTTATTTTTTATTTAAAATTATCTAAAGAGTAAATTCTGCAGAATAAATTAAGTAATTAGAAAGGCTACACACAACGAGAACCCCTTAAATGTTCGGATGGTTCAGTGCTACAAGGTCACGTTATGATACCTGGTACCGTGACCAAGCGATAAACGTTCGGTCGTGTGTATATATATATATATATATATATATATATATATATATATATATATATATATATGTGTGTATATATATATATATATATATATATATATATATATATATATATATATATATATATATATGTATATATATATATATATATATATATATATATATATATATATATATGTATATATATATATATATATATATATATGAAACGATATATGTGTGTGGGTCTGTGTGTGTGTGTTGGTGTTGTTGTTTCTGATGCCCCTTGATCGGTATTATATATCAGTTCAAGTCCCTAAGAGTGTTGAGCGGAGTGATACGGCTCCGGATTCAAATAGCACCACAAAGGTCGGAGTCCGACTTGGATAAAGGACCGGTCCCGTAATTTTGAACCGAGTCAAGTGGCGACACCGGAAGACATGACCCCGCACTTCCAGAGGTAAATTTAAGAACTTGGAGGACATTGCAGCCCCGACAGATTTTTCGAGCACCAGTTGCCATTAATGTACACGGTGGTGGATTTCTCAGCGGCGAGCATCGAACCAGTGACGCCCAGATAACTAGACTGCTGCACTTGCCATCTGGGTCACCGCGCCCATATATATATATATATATATATATATATATATATATATATATATATATATATATATATATATATATATATATATATATATATATATATATATATATATATATATATATATATATATATATATATATATATATATATATATATATATATATATATAAAGGCTAATTAGGCCTGAACGTACAGTTTAAAGTTGATTTCAAATGGCTACAAATATCCTTGTCACAAACGTAACTCGAACCCACAGAATCAGCGGTGAACACTACAGTTCTAACCATTCAACCATCGTCAAGCAAATCTAAATTTGGAATGAAAAAAAAGGATCAATGTTATGGTCAACATTTGATCGATAAGTTGTAAACCCAAGTAGTAAAACAACTTTATGATAACAATTAATTCTACTGGTAGCTTAATACTTTTTCTAGTAGTCTCAGATGAAAAAATGATAAAAAAGTAGTCTTACATGTTGAATATTTTCGTCTAATTCTGACAGATCGCTTAGAAACGTGAATGAAATCCCCGAAGTCAGAATTTTTTGTCCGATAGAAACGTTTCTCATGATTTATCTGTGATATTCTTTCATTGCGTTCGGAATTTTACGCAGAAGGAAAGAAAATAATCTTTTTCCCCAAGTTTTATGTTTTTAATGGTGCTTGAGACATATTAAGAACGTATAGTCTAAACTTCTTTACTGTTTGGAAATCAGATTTAAGGGGGCAAGTAAATTAAACATAACAGAAAGATATCCAAATAATATTAAAAGAATTAAATAGCTACAAGAACAACCGTGAAGTTACATACTTCTTTTTCCAGACCATGAACTACAATTAGGAGTTACAAATTTCCAAGTACCTATCTATATATATAAAACAGTTACGTAACTGACTGACTGACTGACTGACATACAACGCACAGACCAAACCGCTGGACCTAAAGGGCTGAAATTTGGCATGGCGATTCTTCTTATAGTGTAGGGGTGCACTAAGAAAGATTTTTGATAAGTTCTTCTTAGATTTTTTTAAAATTAAATTTTTAAGCTGTTTTAGTAACTTTTTTTAAGCTTGCATTTAAAGTAATAAATTGAACGTTATAAAATTTATATCACGAGAAAGATCATAATAATTCCTTTAAAATGAAATCATTTTCAAATCTTTACCTCCATTTTCTGATTTTTGGTGAATTTTTAAAGATCATTTTTTAGAATTTAATTTATTAAATGCTGATCACGTAATGTCTTTTCCTGGTACTTTAAATAAATTTATCGTCACGTGCTTAACAACAAAATAGACAAAAAAAAAATTTTCTTGCAAATGCGGCAGACGATTGGACATTATCCAAAAAAACATTAAAATACAATAAAACATATTATTTTCCTCAAATTGTACTGTATTAACTGTACTATATTCTTTAGTATGTCCTATTAGATTTAATTTGAATATTTTCTTCTATATTATTTTGTCTATAAAAATATCCCTTACGATTTTTTTATAAAGTTATTTTTTTGTTTTTATTTACATCAGTCGTATACATTGATCGTCGTATTTATTATAAATATATATATATATATATATATATATATATATATATATATATATTTATTTATTTGGCATTAATTGCATACATTGACCGTTGTACTCCGTAGCGAAGTGCGGGTTTTCAGCTAGTACAATTATAGGACGTAACTACTAAAAATCTCCCTTGACGATTTCGGTTATAGGCTGATTTCACTGTTGAATTAGTGATGTTTTGGATTTCTTTGTTCGTCGACTGAAGTACAACTACGGTCCCTAGATCTATCCGAATTTCTTGCATCTCTTGCATTATCCGTTCAGTATTCCACTTCTCAAAGTTCGAACGAAATATCTTGTGTTTGTTCGAGGTGATCTCTCGTCTACACAGGTTAAGCTATTAAAATTAAGGAAAATTTCCCTAAAATCTTCCCGCCCGCTCTCACCTCCGGAAAAAAGGAATGTTCCACATTGTTCTTCAAAGGGCCTCCTAAAGACAAATAGAACAAGAAGATATCACAGTAGAATAAGCAAATTAAATTAACTATTTTATTCCAAATTTCGGAGTTTAAATAAGGGATTTTCTTCAGAATTTAATGCTTTTAATCATCCGAATTAATTAAAGTAAATACGAAATTAAGGTAATATTTTGCCGTATTTAGATTTGTTAACATGTAATTGAGTTTATTAAGGAAACGGCAAACGTTAAAATTTATTATTTTTACTTTTTATCATAGAGATATGAAACTTTGCACATATATATTCATTTCACCATAAGTATATAGAATACCTTAAAAGAAATTTCCAAACTTATTATAATTTTAAGATTTTCTAAAAAATTTAAAATTTATATGGAAAATTTTAAAATGCTCCTTGCGACTTAATTTTCGAGATATTTACTCGATTTTGAATTTTAATCACTCAAAACTGTATTACAAACAAATGTGGGTATCGATTATTTAATCCCTTGAATAGTCATTTTTTGAGAGATATTTTTCTGAATTCCATTCCGATTTTACAAAATTTTGTCTTTTAATAAGTTAAAAATAAAATTCAATTGCTTTAATGAAGTCAGATTGAAAAATGCATACCCAATTTCTTTGTAAACAGTATCAGGAATCTTATTCATCAATTTCATGAATTTTGAACAAAAATTAAGTAGCATGAAGCATTTAAAAAATCTAAAAACCTTGAAAAATCTGTTTTGAGAAAAACAGATTTAAAATTTATTTCGACACTTACCGTTGTTACTTACTCTGTAGAAGCATCATAAATGATTTTTTACTTGAAAAAAAACTATTTTGATACTATTATCCTAAAGATATACAAGGTGTAACGAAACTCTTGGGCAAAACTTTAAGGGGTTATAGTACACATCAAGACAAACAATATTATATAGGAAACTTAGGGTCCCAAACGTCTTCCAAAGGAGATAGACGCCATTAAAGTTTAGGGTCCGAAATTTCAAATGATCATAAAAAACGGGAAAATTTGTCGATTCGTTTGCTGTTTTCGCTTAAATTATTCTTTATGTCAAGATTTTCTGGGAAATAAATTTTAAAGATAAAGTTTAAAAAATGCCGATAGAGGGCGCTTTAGACTTTGGAGTAACAAACAACTATTTTTTACTGTTATTTTTTGTATCAGAATAAATGCTTTCAAAGGCTTAGACTTAAACTTAAATTTTGAGCTCAAAATCTGAATCGTTGGGGGTGGTTATGTCGCGAAAACTCAACAGTGTTCAGGAGGTGAAATTTGAACCCCCCTCCTCCCCTGTACGCAGTTCAGTTATTCACGATTTTGGATGCTCGGTCGTAGACCAGGCAGCAACTATTACCCACTAAACGAAAAATAAACGAGAGGGATGACAAAAATGTGTGGGCCGGAATTATCCACGATCATTTGATCGGGCCATATCTTCTGCCAAGGCGCCTGAACGGCGGAACGTATCTGGTATTCCTACAAGAGGTACTTCCAGTTCTGCTGTGTTCCAGCCAACATAAAGGCTCGTATGTGGTTCCAACATGATGGAGCGCCTGCACATTTCAGCGCAAATGTGAGAAGTGCATTGGATACAGCATATCCAGGGCGATGGATTGGACGGGGTGGTCCGGTAAATTGGCTGGCACGCTCGCTTGACCTCTCCTGTCTAGACTTCTTCCTCTGGGGCCATATGAAGAGTCTTGTTTACGCAAGCCCTGTCGACTCCAACGAGGAACTGGTTGCGAGAATTGCCGTCGTAACAGGCGATATCCGGGAGATGCCCGGGGTATTTGCTAATGTTCGAAAGTCCCTCCGCCGGCGGTGTGAGGCCTGCATCCTTGCTGGTGGGCGATCTTTCGAGCAGTTTTTGTGATTCCACAAGAAAATCATGCGTGTACCATTTTCTACGTGTCATCATTCATTCAACCTTCATTCATGCGCACGACTTGCGTACATCAAATTGTTTTTTTTTTTTTACTTCGAGAGGAGAAATTGCTCATGTCTAGTATTATGAATAATTTTTTTTAATTTTGTAATCCCTCTCTAGTTTATTTTACGTCTAGGAGGTAGTAGTTGCTGCCTGGTCTACGACACCAAGATCGGGAATAACTGAACTCTGTTCAGGAGGGAGGGAGTTTCAAATTTCAACTCCTGAACACAATTCCGTTTGCGCTACTTAACCACCCCCAACGAATCAGATTTTGAGCTCAAAATTTAAGTTTAAGGCTAAGCTTTTGAAAGCATTTAATGTGATAAAAAAATAACGGTAAAAAATAGTTGTTCGTTACTCCAAAGTCTAAAGCGCCCTCTATCGACATTTTTTTTTACTTTATCTTTACATTTATTTTTCAAGAAAAAACTGACAAAAAGAATAATTTTAGCTAAAACCGCTAATGAATTGACCCATTTTTCCGTTTTTTATAATCATTTGAAATTTCGGACCCTACGCTTTAATGGCGTCTATCTCCTTTGGAAGACGTTTGGGACCCTAAGTTTCTTATATAATATTGTTCGTCTTGATGTGTACTATCACCCCTTAAAGTTTTGCCCAAGAGTTTCGTTGCACCCTGTATATATATATATATATATATATATATATGTTGCACTTATATTGTAATAAAATTTAATAAGTAATATAATAGTTTATTTTGAGAAAATAATTGTTAAAAAGTAACATTAATTAATAATATTAATATTCTTAAGTAATAATAATAATAATAAATAATAATTTTACTCTTAGTAATAATAATAATAATAATACAATTTTAATTTTGGTTTATATGTCGTATAACACAGTCTCCATTGTAAGTCTGCATCTATGTTTCCATTAACTCCATGGTTGCAAGGTTAGTGACGTCAGTCTCCTTGTTTCCTACTCTTAACTTCAACTTTGTCTAGCGCCAGGCTTGGTGTTCTTTGAGCAACTTATTATTCATTTCTTCGATTTCTTATGGATTGTTCGGTGTCTAAGTATGTTTATTGGTTAGATAATACATATCAGAAACAATCCATTGGTTTTTAGACAGTATCGGCACCTCTGATGAAGAGATTCTGTCTAAAACCTTTTAAATACTTATCTTTTCATGTTTTTAGATTCTGGCTGCAAATAGTAATAGAGCTTATGCTGGTTTTTCACTTTCAACTTTGTCTTATATATATATATATATATACATATGTGTGTGTGTGTGTGTGTGTGTGTGTGTGTGATGCTCCGTACATCACGCCGTGGAGGAGATGCGTGGAATTTATCGGAGGTGTAGTCGGCACGAAGGTGTGATGCAGTCGGGCGAAGTGTAGATCCAGGGAAGCACTTACGAACTTTAGGCGAGAAACGCACACATGGAGCCATTGATGAAATACACAAGTTCCAAGACGTGCTTTATTTATCAGAAGGCATTAGCGGCAGTGGCCACATGACTTGCCCTGACGGGTCGCGGATTACATTACAAGACAGGAGCGGACAGCAGATCCGACAGCAACGAGATTTAGACACGCAGAGAGAAAAGTCTTCTGTACATGCAATATTAAATGGGTGTTTTGCGATATTGACGCCAGAGGGCCTAAACTACTTAATATTTTAATTGGGCGTCTTTAGATTCGTGGAGTTTACGTGTTCACTTAAGTTCTCCCGGGGACTTTACTGCTAGATCCCGCGCTTGTTAGAACCGCGAACTATTGACCTGGGTGCAGGATAAGTGGCCATAAAGTTCTTGTAAAGTGTGGTTTTGACGTTACAGAACCCATAAATCCAGAGTGGTTCGAGGGCTCTTCAAGAATTTTGACTTTACACTGACATTCGGAATCTCATAAACTTCCTACACTCATATCTGGGGATGTTATTGAGTTCAGCTACTTCACATGCCTGTATAATGATCAGAAGGGCTACGATAAATTATCTGATTTTACTTTTAGGTTGCAATTTTGGAAAAAGGGGTCGTGCTTTATTAACAGGATAATTTTAATTACGCCTTAGCTATATCATGGTGGCCGTTATTATCATATATATATATATATATATATATATATATATATATATATATATATATATATATATATATATTACAATATTACAATAACAAAGATTTGCTCAAATAAAGGTCCACGGTCCCCTTAAAAGCTGCTCAAAATTTAGGTTACTTCATCCGTACAAGTGAAGAGAATCACGACTGACCCCAACTTCCAGTCATAATTCTTCCTCTCCCCTTCTTATTTGAGGTTTATTTGTAAATCTATTCGTCTTATTTGTAAAATACCCATCTGTAGTGTGTTCATGATGTTAGATTGGAGTTTTCCAAAGTTACTTTGGTATATTTCAAAGCACGCATTTCACAAGCTCCGAATTGAAAACGTATGATCATTAAGGAGATTTATTTTCATTGTGTGCGGAATATTCAATCTTTGTAGACCTAATGTTCTTAAATTATTGAGCTATTAAACAATTATAAGATCTTATAAGAATTTACATCTTGTGGCAAACAATGAATTTAATTAATATTCCGTAATACACTGCGAGAATTAAATCTGCCAGCATGTTAACCTTTTCCTTACGAGGTGGGATAGCATGTATCCCAAGAATGTGAGCCCAAGAATGAATTATATATATATATATATATATATATATATATATATATATATATATAATCCCCTTAATGGCCATTCTTTCAAAGGGGGTATGAAATTTCCCGTTCTGAAGAGGGAATTGGAAAAATGGACCCCGTAAGCTAAAGGTTAATTAACATCTTTTTTTAGTAATATATCCATTCATACTAATATATTTCAAATTTCCTAATTTGAAATCTTTTCATAAATTTTACCTCGTTTTTATGTATTGTCAAAGGGTCTCTTTCAAGTGAACATAAAATCACATTTTTATGCCCCTGATCGGAAGGAATCCCAACCAAGTTCAAAGATGGCTTCAGAGCGGATGGAAGGGGTTCCAGTTCAACACTTGCTATTGAGCATCACAAGGGTTTGAGTTGTAACTTTGCCCGATGTCACCTCAGTTTAGACCAGTGGTTTCCGACCGGTGGTCCGCGAGAGCCTCGAGAGTGGTACATATTAAAAAGTTTCCAAATAAATAGGGATTTTGAAAGTAATGCTCGCTGAACTAGATGGGCCGAATATATCCGATGACTATCAGGTGTTGAATTAAAATTACTTAAAAGTTTTACATAATTATTTTATTATTAGAACATGATACTTTAGAATATGAATACGTTAATCCTGTATCCCTTTTGCCCGAGAAATATTCTATACCCCCTATACCCCCCGGAAGGTTCCCCCCTCAAGTCTTCAGGGGGGAGGGTCCGCAAATGGTTCATTTTGTGGCTTAGTGGTCCGCAGACTTCCATGGGTTGGGAACCACTGATTTAGAACGAGCAGCCGCAGGGGTGACATCAGAAGGGTAGGAGGGAGGGGGGCTTGTAACCCCTCCCACCCCTACAAACAACTTAGAGGCCTTGTGAATTTCAGGACTCGAACCTAGCACCCTCAGTACCGAATCCTGGCTCGTTAAACCCTAGGTTCCTTCAGCATTGAACGTTTACTACATAAATTTACGTTGTGTACTTTGTATTTGAAATTTGATCCCGTAGTAAAGTTTTCCACAAATCACTAGCATTTTTTTAAAATGTGATTTCTTAGCTCATTGTTAAGAAAATGATAAAACAGGTAGCAATCTTTTACTAAACTAATGATAGAGGACATGATACTAACAGGAATGCAGTCACTCAGAAAAATAGCAACGTCACAAACAGATACAGACAACCTTGGAATATAACTACTTACAGAAAATATGTGTTACACTCTGACAGTGTGATCAGTCTTGCAACCTACATGAGGATGAACAGACTCAAAATCCCAAAAACTGGCAGGATTCATTGTTCATTTTTATAAAAATGACGAGTTCCAGATTTCGGATTCAACTCAGATGTATTACAGTTGGAGCGTTTTTTACTGGAAATATATGCAGACGACAGATGCAAACGGGTGTATATAAAAATGTGACGACTTAAAACGTTCATCAGGGAAGAAAATAATATATCATTTTGCAAAAGATTAAAAAATTAAATGCATTTTAATTAAAGGAATTAAAATGCGTAGGAAATCTCGAGTTGTTTTATGAGGAGAAATAACAATGAAGTAAAATCCACGACTGGTGAGCTTCTTTTTATTTAGTTGAACGATGGTAGGTATTTAAAACCTTCTTATTATTCTTTCCAACAATTACTAAAACCGTTTAGGCTAGTTTAATTATCTTTTCCCCTGATTTGCATATGTATAACCCTTTATGCCATCGTCTGGGTTTTTACGCAGTTCGGTGTGTCCGGAAACGCCCTTTCGTATCAGAGATATGGCTATTTTCACATTTTTTTTCAGTTTTCTGCTATTCCTGGTTTCGCCAGCGCTTTCATAAATAGTGTCAATGAACAGTCTTGAACGTTAAGAAAAACTGGTAAAAAAAAAAGTCTGAAATGTGAATTTCACACCTTAAACATGATTGGCGCTCTACAGTTCTCTGTTATATATATATATAGTCGAACCCGATATATAACGAACACATGAATGTAGCAAACGATAATTTTAGTCCTGCCGTTTTCCTATCGTATATAATGCTAATTTATCCTTTTATAGCAAACCTCCGAAATCTTAAGAATCGGCTATAACGAATCGTTTTTATTTCAGTCGACTACTGAATTTTTTTATTTATTTTATTTTTAAACTTTTTAAGAGTGTTGAAGAAGATGATGAAGATTTACCTATCACGATGTGGATAGAAAAGCACAAAATTTCATCATTATCAGATTGTGACATGTAGTTGTTCGAAACATGTGAAGTCATTACATGTGAAAATTTGACTGATGAAGATATTGTGGAAGAAATTATAATGAATCATTCTGAAATCGAAGATTCTGTATCTGATGCTGATGAAGAGGAGCACATAAATGACGAAATCTCCATAATCTCAGGTGCTACGGCAGCTCTCCGTGTAATTAATAAATTTTTGTCTAGACAAACAGTGGAAGAAAGAGTGTTGGAGTCATTTGATGTATTGGACAAAGAAATTCATAAAATGTTTTTCGAAATCAGCATTACGTCAGCAGAAGATTACCGATTATTTCTGTATCAAAACAGTAAGCAATAATTAAAGGTAAAATTAATTTATTTCTATTTGTCATCATTTTTAGTTAATTTAATTAGCCCGGGAGCACTCGCGCCCATTTTCGAACGCGAGAACTCGCACCGGGTATCTCATACACGGTTCATTTCTGCTATTTAAATATCAATTAATATTGTTGAAACTATGCAATTATGCAAACCTTACATAATTAAAGAACATAAAATAATAAATTAAAGATTTTTAGTGAATTTGAGTAATACTTACATTTTTTAAAGACAATTTTGACAAACTACATACTGATGTTCAACACAGAGACATTTTTCACATTTTTGACACATAAACTTTGTTTTTCTGTCCTTATTACATGGGCAAATTGAACATCGTTTATATTTTGTCTTGAGTTTTTTTGCAGGTGGTTCACTATTAGTGATTTCAAGTTCCATTAAAGGGCTTGAATAAGTTGTTTTTGTTTGAGGCCCACGATTTCTGTGTTGTTCTAAAAGAACGAGTCCCAGTGTTTTCAGAAACAAACGTCTGTTTCTGAACTGTGTGGGAGGATTTTTCGTGGACATCAACAAATCCTGGCATTAATAGCACCAACATTCAACATTGAAAATCAAATAACCATTGGCCAACGATTTGATTTTCTTGCTGTAGTGTACCCTGCAGCCATTTCGTCGACAACGTCGAGGACTAGCACGGGTATAACGTATCCCCCGAAAGCTTTATCTCAAAATCTATTTTTAGAGCAGATCTAGATTTTACCCCGCTGAAAGAATATGACCTTGAGTACAGCTACACGAAATTCCGGCTAAATCCAATAAGAAGAAAGTAACAAAAACATTGAATGAAAATGGATCGGGTATGTCATACCCGGTGCGAGTTCTCGCGGGTTAATATTGTGTTAGTTTAATGTAATCGATTTTACTTGATTTAATTCATTAATGATAATTTTTAATACATTTTATAATTTTTTAATACACTATCATTGAATACACATAGCAACTAATGAGTTATACATTTTGTGAACTGTAACAGTTTTCTTAATGGTTCGGATATAGCGAACCACCCGATATAGCGAACTAAACCTTTGGTCCCTTGAAGTTCGTTATAACGGGGTACGATTGTATATATATATATATATATATATATATATATATATATATATATATATATATATATATATATATATATATATATATATATATATATATATATATATATATATATATATATATATATATATATATATATATATATATATATATATATACAGTGGACGCTCGTTAATTCGAACTCAGTTCTCAGAAAAAAGTTCGAATTATCCGAAGTTCGAATTATCCGATGTTAAGAGAAAATATATAACTTTAAATGTGTATCACTGAAGAAGAAACTCTCCTAGTATGTATAACCCCAGAAAATATATCATACTATGTTATCTAAAGTTAAACATATTAAAAAGCAATACAGACTTACCTTAATCATAAAATGAAGCAGAAGATATGCAGTATAAAGTAAACTTATTAAAAATATGAATTACACTTTGGGGAAAAACTGTAAAATGGATGTTTGGTTCTGTTTATGATGCCTACACTGTTCAGCCAGCTTCTAGATTTGAAGTAAACATTTCAATTAATTTTCAGAGGAAGGTTCCATCTGAATAAATGCTTTCAGGGTTTTAATAGAGCCCATTATGGCTTTGTCCATTATGGCCGCATTAAAAATATCTCTCGGCAGGTAAGTAGAGAAAACCCCTGGCAGTTTTCTACCGAAATTAGTGCATACGTCTTCGATTACATCAGAGCTTTGGTCACATACCGTTTGATAAGAAATATTTTGCCTTGACTTAAATCGAGAAAGCCATCCATCACTGCATTTAAAATCTTCAATACCCATTCGAATTGCCAATTCATCAGCCTTCGTCAGCATTAGGGGTCCATTTATCGGAAAATTTCGAGATCTAACATCCTGGAACGACAGCAGTAGAGCATTTTCTAGAACTTCTTGGGACGCATTTTCAAATTCATTATTTTTTAAATTAGTTGACAAGGCATTTTTTTTAATTCTATAGTCAGCTGCTAACTATGTTTTACATTCGCCAATCTCTACTTTCTTTAACATTTCTACCTTTGTCTCCAAAGTTAGGGTTTTGTACTTTCCACGTGTAGACATCCTGAATTTTTACACGTTCACACCACACAATGAGGAAGAAAAACTAGACCACATTAACTTGTCTGCACTGCAGTTATAACCGACGCAGCTCCCTAAAATCTGTAGTAAAGACTAGTTTTTCTGAAATTCTAAGAAAATCGATCCAAATAAAGGAAAATTGATTTTTCCGTTTAGCACTAATAAGAAGGACAATAGCTACTAACGTTTAGCGGACATGCAATAGTCTAGGAATGCAGGCATGTGCCTCTTTACACAGAAAAGAAATTTCAACACACAAAATAATAAATACAATGTGCATTTTCTCCATTAAACGAGGAAAAATAATTTTTTTTGGTCAAATTTTTAGTTCGAATTAACCGAAGTGATAAAAATTTAGTTCGAATTAATGAGATATTTTTAACATTAACTCCAATACGAGTTTTTTTGGGGCCTTTGGATTAGTTCGAATTAACCGAAAGATCGAATTAACCGAGTTCGAATTAACGAGCGTCCACTGTATATATATATATATATATATATATATATATATATATATATATGTATGTTGTACAGTTTTCTGTACAGCTATTAAGTATATTATCAGGACCACCTAGAGAGGGACCACCGAATAGGAAGTAATGATTTCGTTTTAAATATGCTAACCGGCCTACATGTTAAGAGAAATTGCAGGTTATTTGCTGGTATTGAACTACCAGGGTAGCGTGTTTGTATGATCAGGTGCGACATTTCGGTAATACATACATTTGGGGGGGGGGGGGGGGGTTGTATTTGTACGTGCTAAAATCCGGATACGAGATCAAAGAACTTGGGGTTAAAGGGTTTGGAATTCTAAAAAAAATGAGATGACAACTAGAGATAGTGTTTTCCGTTATAGATAAAGAAAGGTACAGGACAATGGAGTAAATGAGCTAAAATTAAACCTTTGTCAGTTGTCCAACAGATAAATTTAAACCAGAGATAAAGTTTTTTTTTTCTAGTTACACAAAATTTTGGGGGTGCGCGACCCAACGAACTCTTCTCTTTCTTTTTTGTTGCCTTTTACGTGTGCTCTACAATTTTTTCTGTTGTTTTTCCTTGAAGCTATAACTCCAAAGTTTTGGCGCTAATTACGTATTTTTTAATTTTTTATGCGTTAAAAATAATTTCAATCAACGATCAATTACGAATTTCTATTTTCAAGTCAGAAGCCTATTTCGAGTTTTGAGCCTATAAAAAAAAGCTCGAAATCAAATGCTAGGAAAATTGTTGGCCTCAAAATATTGAGCTCCGTCAAATGATAGGGAAAAGGGCGATCATTCGGGATAAACAGGGGAAACAAAATATTGGGAAGAAACAGAAAAAAATTATGTTTCTATTACTTATTATTCGGCGACAAAACTTTTGAGATCAGGACTGGAAGGAAGGATTTAAAACAGTTTTAAGAAAAATGTAAAAAGCGTGAAAATAGTAATTGAACTTCCAAATTTAAATACGAAATTATTGAAAGAAATTGCTTGAAATTTCGATGGGCAGAATTTCTGCATGCATAACGATAAGCAATTTATCTTAGTGAATTCTTTTAATATTTAAGGATGAATGTTTCTAAAACAGTGTTCACGAGGAAGTAATTTATACCCATGGAATTGTATAAAACTGTATATATATATATGTATGTATATATATTTATATATATATATATATATATATATATATATATATATATATATATATATATATATGTCGGACTTGACTTCTACTCCCATACTATTTAATATAAATCCGACCCTCTTTTGTATCATGATGCAGTCGGTGAACTGGTGGTGACGCCTATCCTCTAAATATTTCCATCAAACCGTGTTATGTTGATACCAAGCCATAAAATAGTCCAATTGATGTTCCCAAACATATTTATTAACTTCCAATTAATTACTCAGCTCCATCAAACTAATTCCCAATATCCCACCCAATTTAAATCTGTGCGCCTAACAGCACACGTCCTTTCCATTCCCTAGTTATCCATGGCTCTGCCGATTTTCTTTGTTTCAACTTTAAAACCAACGCTTAGTGACGCTCATTACTTATGCGTGATGTCATACCGTACATGTTCTTTTGCTAAACTAAGCATTTTCTTAGCGCCAAACTGCAAGGCTATACGTCTACCTAAAATTTTCCTCGGTTCTTCGGAGATTGAATCAAGTCGAACCCATTTATTCTATTTTCACTGCAATACCTTATGCCGCTTATTTGAACTCCCAGACTTTTAGATTGTTAATCCTGTATTTTACTAACTAATATCCCGTTTTAAGGTCGCGCGATCGATCCCCCCCCCATATTTTTAGCCTCACACACACACACACATACATATATATATATATATATATATATATATATATATATATATATATATATATATATATATATATATATATATATATATATATATATATGAATTTCCCATTCTCGATAGCTGCACTGTTATTGAAAAATTAAACAAAATTCCCTGATGGCAAAGAATGTATTAATATGTCGTTTAAAATAGAATTCTTAAACATCGACAACACTCTTTGATTTGCAAGAAAAGCAGTAAATATTTATCTAATATATATTAATTGCGGCCTTGTGGTACAGCGCGCAAGCTATCAGTGCTAAGGGTACTCGGAATCGAATCCAGGCGCGCGTCACGAAAATACCTCCGTTCGTGTCGTCCCTTCATAGGGGTAATGCTGGTTCACCTATATGGTGCCTCCATAATAAAATGGCCCGTAAAACTGCGGTGTATTATAGGTGAATGTCTTCGCTACAAGTGCCTCCGCTATTTATATATATATATGTGTGTGTGAGGGGGGGGGGGCTTTGTACAAGAAGTGCCTAGGTCATTTTTCTCCAAGATGACTTTATTTGCTTACATCTCTTTAAAAAATATTATTTTCAACGTTAGAATTACCCAAGTCTGTCCAATGTTTTAAAAGTGTTTTCTAAACCATTGTACAGACTTGGGTTCTTCATACATTGAAAATAATATTTTTTTAAAGAGATACAAGCATACAAAGTCTTCTTGGAGAAAACTGATATATATATATATATATATATATATATATATATATATATATATAATGCTTTATCGATGTTCCTATCAACTTCGAAACCTATATTTGGTCACCAGCCACTACCACCGGTTAAATCTCATTTTATGAGACAAAGGGGAATCAATGTCAGTTAAGCACTACAATGATAAATTTTATTCAAACGGAATTCCGTTTAATTCGAAACAGCGCCTAACGTTTTTAGATTACTAACCCTAAAATATAGCACTCGGAGAGTGTCTAAACTATCGGAAAAATCTTTAAACTAAAGCTAACAAATTACTGCATCAAACTGACTTGATAAAACGGATCGATATCTCTTCCTACTTCTTGAGAAAACAATTAAATAAAGTCTTTTATCTATTGATCTCTAAAGGTTCAAACGCGCTTCCAAAAATTGAATTTCCTTAAAACCGTTTCTAAAATTTTTTTTGCGGAAATTGATACCTGTGAGCCTTAATAAGTAAAATTACGAAATCCTTCAGTTAAAAATATCGCTTTCTAATATTTTAAGCACAGTACGATACTGCTGCATTTCTAACTCTTTCATTTGTGTATTTGTCCAAAGTTGAATAACAGTACTCATTTATAGACCTTTGTCATTGATATCTTCATTTCAGGGGTTTTAAACGAGCAAACTGAAAGTTATTTATTTTTAAAAAATTTAGTCTTCATTATATGCTTCAATTTGAAAGTCATCTCTAGTTTACATGTCACGAGTTTTCCGAGCCAAACTTTTCCAGAAATTTTTTCTATTAAATAAACGATAATTTCCAAGAAAATGGTGGATTTTTCTTTCCTCTCGTTCGTTTCTGCTGAGGGATTCCTCCCCTAGAACGAATCCTTATTTCCCATGGCGATGTATTTTGACATCTGTTGTCATTAGCTCTCTTGGTTGATATCAGTATTAAACTTAGTCTATGATCCCTAGATTCTTGAGAACCATATCCGGAGGGGAAAAGTATTGGTTCCTGGAACATCCAATACAAGAAAGCAAGTCAGAAAGTAAGGCCGGATCCAAGCTGACATCAAGCAGAGGGAAATCTTTGCAATCCGACTCAATTTTCACTGACCACTGGCGGCCACTTAAGAACCTAAAGAAAGCACCTTGATCTCTTTTGCTGCCAAATTTAATAAAAAGAGCCCCAGGATGCTTGCAGTCATACCAATCGTGAGTTAGATCAGCTCTTCATATTTAGTTAAAAGTTACCTTCTTCAGGGATTCAGTTTCCTCTTAAAATGGAAGCATTTTAAGAGTATCACCTACATGTCCAGAGATCGGCAGTGTCATTCAGAAATCCATTGAAAAAATAATCTATGGTGTACCCATAAACGCTTTCAGCTGGCAAGGTCGCCATAGCTCCACCACTTGCTGAGAAGTTGGACGGAGCTTCGCCTATCGCTTCATATTCATATATGTTTGTCAATATGGAATGTCTAAAAATATTTGAAGCTTCATCGGTAGCAGTGAGTCCAGAGGGAACGACCGAAGAGTGACTAGGATTTCTTTCATTGATTTAAACGTTCTTTCTCTAGTTGGATGATAATTCCCCCTTGTCATCTTCCCATCTTTATGGTTCGTATATGGCGTTTCATTATCTAATATTACCACTCGGGACTTGCATCTACTGTATATTCATGGTCAGTCAAGAAGAAACTGTTGCAACCTGACAGACTGCGTTGAACAGGTGGTCAGTTTTACTTCTCATACTGTCGCTTTTTTAGGGAGAGGATTTGTCCTATAGAACACGGGTAAAAGTACAAAAGGTGAAGGATCAAGTTTTCCAAAGATATCCCTGCACAAGCATTTTTAAGAGACCATAGAGAACTGTAAAAGGATGCTGCAATGCGCAAAATTCAATAATCTAAGTTTATTATGATTATAGAGGCCATTTGGAAAATGTTACAAAATACAAAATTGAAAATTCAATATCTAAGGAATATCTGGACTGAATGGTTTAGAGAAGCTCGTGGTTCTAATTTACAAGTGAGTAGCGTATTTTAAGAGAAACCCTCCCCCCCCCATGCCCCTCTTTTTACAGTATTGTTTTTACAGTATTTTGTCTAACTTTTAAAGCGTGTAAGTTAATTAACTTGAAAACTATTATAGGGGTTTATATTTTTAATGTTATTCTTACACTCTCTTTTTCAATATAAACTTCTGTTCAAAATGCGTAACGTTTCACGTATGCATCGCTTCCCTTTAATCGTCTTTTTGGCTTGTCCCATCAACAGACGCATAAGTGAGAGGCCACTCTAACTATCAACAAACAATTTATTCAAACCCAGTAAAACTGTGAGCTGTGATTGCGTAACTGTTTCGAATCAATTTTCTCATACCTCTACAAATATACTCCTCCACATCGATACAGCAGGAAAAACGCTACATTGCTTAGAAAAACATTAAAGCATTTATCTGCTTTCTTAAATCCATTATTACTCCAAAACAAAACCGGGGGAAGGGGTACAAAGGATGATTGATAACCTTAGAGAGTTTAAGCAACTGACGTATAAGAGATTCAAAGGGCTCTCTTGACTTTTATCTGCAACTCTTATAAAATTTAATGTCGCAGAATGAATCAATAAACAACCACATAAAATTTAATAACACAGAGGTTATTGTTAAAAATTTCAAAGAGAATCACTTTGCTTATTGAAAAGCAGTCTAGGCTTTGAAAAAGTAATATTCATTTGCAAAATTCTCCCCTAAAACCCCTTCTTGAGCTAACGTGCTCAAATTTGGGATCCTGATTTTTTTATATACTTATTTAGGACAGCAAAAAATTGATTATTCTTTTATTACATTGAACATCAATTGCGTTTTTAGTCAGAAAACAGAAGTAACGGTAAAGTATGAAGGTTTCAGTCTGTTTCCTGTGAATATTTGTTGCGTTACTCAGACCCACACGTAAATATATATATATATATATATATATATATATATGAAGGCCTTATTTGAATAGTGGTCCAACTCCATTCTTGTTCATTTTGAGATACAGAGCCTTAAAATGACTGCTAAATTCTGATTTCTAATGCCCTCTGTTGGCAGCAGAAATAAGCTGGAGATGTACCAGTTTAAAAATAAGATAGAAAGGACTTGTATGAACATGAAAGTGAGGCTAACTCCATTTTTTTAAAAAGTGGAGTTGAACCACTATTCAAATAGGGCTTTCATAATATATATATATATATATATGTGTGTGTGTGTGTGTGTGTGTCTTTTCCGGCGCACATTACTCTTGTATAAGTGTTTTGAATATTGAAGTATAATTTATAAGACCTTAACGAATTTAAAAAAAAAAAAAACTGAATTTTCGACTGAAATAATTTCCCTGCGAAAATATGCTAGAACTAACTCCCCATCGAGATGTCCCTTGCCGAAAAAAAAAATCCCTTCCCACCCTCTAAACTTCGGAACGGCTGCTGCTATATTCATAAAAGTGATGTCTAGGTATAGTAAAGTAGCCATGCGCTACTGAATGAAACCACGTACTTCGCCACCTGTAGGAAAACTGCGGAGTTAGCATTCCAATCTCGAAAACAAAACAAGATAGGGAAAAAAAAGTGATATAGAAAGTTATAGAAAATCATCGTTTTAGTACGAAAAGATACCTTGTGGACATTAATGAGAAGACTACAACGGTTAAAACGCGCATTTGTTTTTTCGTTATTTCCTACACTGTGACGTGACAAAAGGATCTGAGAAAGAAAAAAACAACTAATTTTAACAATATACCTTTATTTGAGATGTTCAAACTTCTCACCGTCATCTGCAATACACATTTGTATCCTCGTTTGAATCTCACGTTGCACACGTTGGAGCATAGAGCGTGACACGTTGGCACAAGCGTCTGTAATGCGTCGTTTAAGGTCCTGCAATGTTTGTGGAGGGGTCGCATACACCTGCTATTTCAGGTATCCTCACAGGAAAAAGTCCTGTGGAATCAGATCAGGCGAACGTGGAGGCCACTCTTCGAAAACGCCATACCCAATTATTTGGTCCCCGAATTCCTTGACGAGGTACTGCTTCACTGGAGATCTCAGCTTTGGAGTACTCAGCCATGACCACGAGCATCAACGTACTACTACTCCAAGAAGTTATCTCTTTCATAGCTGTCTCAGGTGAACAGGCTTGACGTTTCTTACGTATTTGCATACAGCAAAAATTTCGAACACGAAGCACAAGACGCGTTGAGTTGAGGCTACACTATTGTACACGATCTACGTATTGTCTACTCTGTTTATAAAGACAATCAGTACAAGGATGAAACCCTCGAGGCTTGAACCGCGGTCCTTTTGATTGGGGATCAAAAGCGATATACCACTGTGCACATTGCGGTGTCGTGTTTTGCCCGAAAGATAACCATTTCTTCTTTCGTCCAAGTTTCGTGACGTCACAGTGTCGGAAATCACGAAAAAACAAATGCGCGTTTTAACCGTTCTATTATTTGCATTAATGTCCACAAGGTATCTTTTCGTACTAAATCGATGATTTTCTACAACTTTGTAAATCACATTTTTTTCCCCTATCTCGTTCCGTTTTCGAGATAGAAATGCTAACTCCGCAGTTTTCCACCAGGTGGCGCGGTAGGTGGTTTCATTCAGTAGCGCATGGCTACTTTACTGTACCTAGACACCACTTTTATTAATATAGCACCAGCCGTTCCGAAGTTAAGAGGGTGGGAAGGGACTTTAGTGGGCATACTGTATATATATATAATATATATATATATATATATATATATATGTGACATTTCACCCCCTGATTCCATAACACATTCAATAAGCACAAAAAACGAGGCAAAGTTCTATAAAATTGCAGTCCTTTTATTCAGAATAGTTGGGAGCGGATATCAGAGCGTCTTTCTAGCATGACGCGGAACATACAAGTCTTTTCACATACACAGCTCACAACAGACTGCCTGCTCTCTTAGTCAGGGTCTGTACCAAAGTCAGCGACTGTTTACATGAACACAGATGTTTTTCGTGGGTGGTATACTACTATAAGAGGCACATTGGGTGCGCTTTATCTTTATGATATTGTTTGACACTTTTGATCCTTTATCTCTGGCACCTGCAGCCATTATCTCTGAGATATTGTGAACTGCGGATTTTAGATGACTAGAGATGGGGTTTGGTTACTCCTTCTGGGCGGCATGGCTAATAATCCTATCAACTGAAAAGAATTTATTGTGTTATTTTCCCCACTGGAATTTGCAGATGTTCACTTGCTTTTGGGTGGGCTATTCCTGAGAGAAAGGGTCCTCTCTTAACAGATGTGGGACCCGAATTATAGAAATAGACGAGATTCAACTTATAATGTCAAGATTCAACTTATAATGTCACATCCCCCCTCCCAAGAGGCTATCATCCTATGCCTGCATAGGGTGAGAGACACCTGAGTGTGAGTATGTTGGGACCTCACCTAATTCACTTTGCAAGATCAACATTATAAGTTTTACTACTTCAATTTTTTAAGTTAAGTCATAATCGATATAAAACTCTTGATCTGCAGTATCAAGCTCTTTATATCGACATACGTTAGCTGGAATTATAAATCTTTCCGTATCTCTGGAGAAGTTCTCCACCTATCTAAATTCCTCCATCTCCAGTCATCGTGTTCAATACCATAACAATACAATTACTCGGCCTCAAATTAATAGGTGCGCAATTACAACAATAGTCTAATAGTAATTAAAAAGTACATAATTATAACAATATTAGTGGGAGAATAAAATAATAAGGTAATATACTAGTATAGCCATGAAAATAATAACATAGAAATGGCAAGTGATATGGCATAATTGAATCTCTCTGCAAATACATCAATAGTCTGGTAATAATTATGAATAAAATAAGGTATAAGATAATATAATGGTATAGCCATGAAGAGAATAACATAGAAATGGTAATGGATATGGCTTAATTGAATCTCCATGCAGATACATTATACCGAAAATCAGTTCTAATTCAATAGTAATCTACATGAAATCATACACAAAAACAATTCAATTCTGATACTTGTAAATCAATGCTAAATCAATACACAGAAATGATACATTAAATACTTCAATTCAGGTAAACGTAACTCAACATTAATTAAATAGGAAAACATATTGACAATCACGCACTAAATTAGTTCAATTCAGAAAAATATAACTCAATACTATTTACACTTCTAGAGCACTGGTTTACTCGGATAATAATTACTATTTATACAATCACAATAATGCCAGTATGATCATAAAATAGATAATATGATAATAGTGCGTAATAATGAAAAAGAAATAACAGGTGATATAATATAATAAAATCCTTACTAAGACACAAATATATCATATGAACACAATGCTTTTTACAATTATTAGATTATTCATCTCTTTCATTCCACTTAAATTCTCTCATGTTTTTTAATTCACTATATTCTTTAATACAGGGGAATAACTTCTATTTTTCTTAATCTCAAGATCTCTTTCCTATACTCTTTTAGATCTCTACATTGAGCGAAAATTAATCCTTTTACCCTTCCAGTATTCATCTCTCTCAAGCTCAATTTCTGCATTACCTTATCCTTCTAACCTAACTGTGGTGTTCTGACTTATGATGACATCTGCTAATCAGAGTACTAATTTCTCATGATAGCTTGTCTTTGAATAAGCCTGTCCTATTTAAATGAATTTAAGATTCTACTGAAAGGTACAAATTTCCTCCTTCCATTTTTTCCCTTAACTTCATAATTAAAAAATAATAATAAAATAATTCTGACAAGTTCAGCTAGTTTGGTTAAGGTAAATTATTATTCGTCTCTTTTTACACACTCAAAGGAATCGGGGACTCGCTCTTTCACCTCCCCCTCTAAAACACTACTCGTCGTTTGACCTACTTCTGTTGGGTGGGGTCAGGGTTCAACTTTTACTCCTAGCACGCTCTATAAGGCCTCAATGCTACAGGTAATTCTGACGTCTTAAAAATTTCTAGCAGGTTCCATATTCACTCTCCCAATATCATATTTACTTTTAAGCAAATATACCAATAAACGATGACAATAGAGGAAGGAGCTCCGACGATAGACTCATGTTCGCAAATTCAGGTAATTTATCCTGAATGGCATTCTGAGTCTTATAGTCTTCAGTCAAATCAAGTGTATTCCTGATTTGCATAGACTTTTTGGATGCTCATGTTCTCCATTGCCATTCGTTAGCATTACATCATCACAGTTATTTTGAATACGACCATAATATAATTTAGCACAGTTATTATCATCAGAATATTCATTTATCATTTTACTCGACCTACATATCAATTCAAGTGACACCTAATTCAAATTAACAAAATACCAATTAAACAATTATATACCAATACACTACGCAATTACTAATTACACATATGAAAAGTATTGAATTAACCTCTACTCACAAATTGAAGTTAATAATAATAATAAAACATACTGCTAACGGAATCCAATAGACGTAAAGATGATACTACAATCACTTAATTTAATGTTCAGGTTAAATAGCTTCATATGTAAAGATAATAATATATGACTCAACTGGGTATCTACTGTATAACATACACCTTAATAGTTCTAGCTAGAAAACCTATAGTAGTTTATACACTGATAATTTTATCAATAACAATCTTACCTTACGTTTGTTGCACTGTTAGCGGTAACATTGTTTTTATGAATTGTCAGTTATAATCACTATGTTCCGGATTCTCTAAACACCATAGTTGGTTACTATGCATTTCACTAAAGTTTTGCATCAAGAATCTATGAGATGAGCACATCACTCAACGTGATCACAAATGCACACACAAAACACTAAAATAACACTTCTCCGCTAGATGACACTTAGGGCCACATCAAAGGCTAATCAGAACCTTTGACAATCGCACTGCCCGTCATAAATAATACTTGGCGTGCACACATAATCACACTGATCTATATTTCATTTTTACACAATCTAATTGGATCTGTGAAGTCGGCAGGGTCTGTCTAATCAGTAATAAATTTCTGTGCTCATTCATTACTCTCTTGTTCTTCCACATTCTGTCCAGGTAAACTGCATCTCGAGGACTCACCACATAACACTGTACAGCTTTCCGACACGAATATTTTTCTTCTGAATATCGGAGAAACATTGCCACTCTCAAATGGGTTTAGTCCCGATCTCTTGTCAGCCCCTCTAGTCTTAGGCTGCAGAGAAAGTTCACTTTCTCCCCTTACTTAGTTTGTCCGAAGCTAGTGTCAACGACCTCTGATTATCACCGAACTCCTTCCATCTTGTATACGAATGATGCTTTCCACTGCAACACCAGTGAGCTATTACAGCACTGTCTTCCTTCGTAACGGGGGTGCAATATGACACCCTCCTCGGTTCGGTGTGGGGAATTGGGAAGCAAGGCTCGTCCGCCATGTTTGTCCTTCTTGTCTTCTATTGCCTTAAAATGCATATAAGTTCATTTAATCAATTTGATTTCTTCTTATTAAAATCCATTAGGTTTCCTTCGCAAAGTAACTATCCTGTCGGCTTGTGACATTTCACCCCCTGATTCCATAACACATTCAATAAGCACAAAAAACGAGGCAAAGTTCTATAAAATTGCAGTCCTTTTATTCAGAATAGTTGGGAGCGGATATCAGAGCGTCTTTCTAGCATGACGCGGAACATACAAGTCTTTTCACATACACAGCTCACAACAGACTGCCTGCTCTCTTAGTCAGGGTCTGTACCAAAGTCAGCGACTGTTTACATGAACACAGATGTTTTTCGTGGGTGGTATACTACTATAAGAGGCACATTGGGTGCGCTTTATCTTTATGATATTGTTTGACACTTTTGATCCTTTATCTCTGGCACCTGCAGCCATTATCTCTGAGATATTGTGAACTGCGGATTTTAGATGACTAGAGATGGGGTTTGGTTACTCCTTCTGGGCGGCATGGCTAATAATCCTATCAACTGAAAAGAATTTATTGTGTTATTTTCCCCACTGGAATTTGCAGATGTTCACTTGCTTTTGGGTGGGCTATTCCTGAGAGAAAGGGTCCTCTCTTAACAGATGTGGGACCCGAATTATAGAAATAGACGAGATTCAACTTATAATGTCAAGATTCAACTTATAATGTCACATATATATATATATATATATATATATATATATATATATATATATATATATATATATATATATATTTATAAAAAAATCGTAAGGGATATATTTAAAGACAAAATAATGTAGAAGAAAATATTCAAATTAAATCTAATAGGACATACTAAAGAATATAGTACAGTTTGAGGAACATATCTTTTACTGTATTGTAATATTACTTTGGATAATGTCCAATCGTCTGCTGCATTAGCAAAATATATCTATATATATTGACTATTTCGTTGTTATCACGTGACGATAAATTTATTTAAAGTACCAGAAAAATAAATCACGTGATCAGCATTTAAAAATTAAATTCTAAAAATTCATCTTTAAAATTTCACCAAAAAATCAGAAAATGGAGGTAAAGATTCGAAAAAGATTTCATTTTGAAGGAATTTTTATGATCTTTCTCGTGATATAAATTTTATAACCCTTAAATTATTATTTTAAATGCAAACTTAAAAAAAGTTACTAAAACAGCTTAAAAATTTAATTTTAAAAAATCTAAGAAGAATTTTTCAAAAATCTTTCTTAGTGCAGCCCTACACCATAAAAAGAATCGCCATGCAAAATGCCAGTCCTTTAGGTCTAGCGGTTTGGTCTGCGCGTTGTATGTCAGTCAGTTACAGAACTGTTTTATATATATAGATATGTTATGTTATCAGTTTATGTATTCAAATTATTCTTTAATTATTTATAAAATTTAATTTCTTGTCCTTCACAGGGATAAAATACATCTTTTGTTGCTTGTACCACTTGTAAAACATATGTACAGAAACATACATGCATACAAATAGGTTTGAAGGAGCTGTTATCTCCCATTTCCCGTTTCATTACGTCAAATAATCGGCATCTCTAAAGTATGAGGGCTGTAAATCAAAAATATAATAATCTAAAAAATCAATACTTCTCAAATGATTCGTGCTGTATTGTAGCTTTACTAACAATCACACAATTTTTCTGACTTGTCTTTCAAACTACTAGTCACGTTTGGCACCAAATTGGCAGAGATTATAAAATCATTTGAATTGAATCCCTAAGTCGAATCTGTTAAACTTTATTTTCCTTGGCAAATTACTCCTGAAGAAAAAGAGAAAATTCATTGATAAATCCTATTAGTATTTGTCAAGCATGAAAACACGTGGGTATGCATACGAGATAGAGTGGAGTGGTACATTAAATAACTGCATCTGAGTCATAAAACAAAGATAAGTAAGCTCGGCGAGAAATAATTCATTAGTAAATAAAGTCTCATAGTGGGAAAACCATCGTAGGTGTAGCTGATTTATTAGGTAGTTGATAAAAACGAGATGTCAGTTGCTTGTAGAAAATGAAATGTAGTGCAAAGTATCAATGTTACTATCATTTAGAATGCATTATATGTGCTTCTCCGGATATAATATGCTCTATCAGCAACTAGTTGAAAACAAATATTTTAATTAAAGAAATTTTTGTGATGAAATATATCAAATGTGATTAATTGCTTAAACAAAAATGAATTCCTGAAATGAAAGGAATTAATTGATTATATATATATCCTTCTCACTTCACATACTAGGAAAAAACAAAACGATAATCAAGCTTACTTTAATGGATAGAATACTGCTCAATTAAACTATAAATTGGTAAAATTAATGAAAAAGTTAACGTTTTAGATATTTATAAATTCTCAATGACTCTTAACGAGTATTGACATTGACATTTACCTGATCAATTACTCAAATTATAATTAACTACATAGTAAAATGTAAGTTCTCTGAAACTATGGTTTGACTGACAGACACAGCTTCTCATCGTTTATAATCAATGAGAGAGGGTTTGGGGAAACTGGAGGGTATTGAGCTGTTATCACAGACTATAATAACACTAACTAAACCTCCCTGTAAAATTTTTTAATAAAACTGACGGCTATATATTTTAGTATTTATCATTCCTCCTTTAGGCTGCTATGTACGAACCCCATTGGATTCGCTCACCTCAATGCTAACCTATGGAGAAAATTTGTCCACGGATTGCCGACTTGGATTCAAAGATTAAAAAAAAAAATTGTACTCCGTCATAGAGAAAGAAATTTTACATTTGTGTACATTTTTCGTTTTTTTAAAAAATGCAATTAATATTTTTAAATTTAAACTTTTCGGGGAAAAATCTGGTATAGTGTGTTTTAAACGCTCATAAATTCCTTCGGTAGACGAAATTTATAAAATTAATCCTGTAGCGCTTTGCAGAAAAGTTCAGGCTATCTGACAATAGCAATTTTATTTGATTATCAGCATTTATGTACCTGTAAATAGTTGACAAAAATACATTTTAAATAAAAAACTTGGGGGCAGCGCTTAACCCCCTTATCGAGAGAGAGCCATTACAATCCCTCAAAATGTCAATCCTTAAGGGGGGGGGGATTTTCGAACTGTCAACTGGACTCCTCCCACCACAAGAGTCTGCAAGAAGAGGAAAAGGGAAATACGATTTTTTTCTTAGTACATAGCAGCCTTAATGTTCAATTAAATAATATGATGTAACCTCTCAAAAAAGTAAGAGGAATAAAAAGCATTATACAATAACTCTTTCTAAAAATTTTAGATTTCCTTAGTTTGAGAATATCTTTTCGTACCTTAATTTAATGGGTCTATTTTAATGGTTCCGGTACCTAGCTTTCAGATGATTGTTGCTTATTGAAGACCTCGTCGCCAAATCTCTGATACTGGGAATATACATTCGCGAAACTGAGAGCGAAGTGTGTAGGGGAAAGTAAAGATTTAATGGTCCCCTCTCCATCAACGCCAGTTATGGTATCGATTCCCCCTTTTACACCCCCCCCCTCTTTGGCCCGTCCCTTTTATAATCATCAAAGGGACGAGGGACTTCTTCACGTTGGGGGGTGGGGGTGGTGAGCGGGACTAATCGACCCCGAAATGTGTGGGGAATCGACCCCCGAAATGAGGGGAGCTTATTCGCGAATGTGGACCGCCGCCATCAGAATCTTCTGACGGATCTCCAGGGTCTAAGGATCTCGATTTCGGAATCATTGGGTTATTGAAAATGATTTAAATGAAAATTACTGACTAGCAGTTAAAACTGATTTACAAAATAAAAGTGATTTATTTTGTCATTTATAAAGACGTTTGTGCATCTGAAAGATTCTGAATTCAAATTTTAACTCGATTTCTTTTCTTTCCCGAACGAGATGTAATACATATTTTCTATGACATTTGTTTGAAACCTGATTAAATTATATATATTAGGACTTAGATTTAACGTACGTCAACAGACTTTCAGAAATATATTCTGTGTACAGTTACATACATATTTTTGTTTGGTTGGGATTTTGGCAAGAATCTTTTGGAACTTTCGGACATCAGACTGCAATTGAAAGAGCCCTTTTCATCATCGAAAAGCCCTAGTCTCTTACTCATCTTAGAGACTAAAGAAAAAAAAGGGATATTATTGAATTGCCGTGTGGTGTAATTCTCAAATCGACTACCAATAAAGCATTTTTGACAGACATTTGGTAACTGAGACAGCGAGGTTCCTCGACTTTCTAGCCTTGTCATCAATTTTACGCTGAGAATCTTAATATCTTATATACACAAGAATTTTATTTTATTCATGTCGTTTCTAAAAAATGAATCCTCCGTAAATGAAACTTAACGCCGAATCGTCGCTTTAAATGTATGATACAAGTATTTTTCTTATTCAAGCTGTTTCTAAAAAGTAAATACTAAATTAGTTAAATCCGGTTATGGACTTAAAATGATGTTAAAACGTTTTTCTTTATTCTTGTTGTACGTAAGAAATGAAATCCCAAAACCTTCGCTTTCTGTTATTGATTTACAATCATGCTATTATTCATTGATCTGGAAAAGGCAATCTTTATACGTGACAAATGGGAATAAAAAGGCGTCTGCTGCCAATTACTTTAAGGTAATTTTAAACTCCGCTACAAACGGAATATCGTGAGCCATGACTATCTGTACATTATTTACCAATTTAATAATTTCAATAAAATTCTTAGTTTCCATACATGAGAGGATAGTTTTTTTTTTTTTCATACATTTCCACATAAAAAAAATTAACTCGTTGTATACGTTAAATTCGTTGCTGGGTCCCCATTAGAAATATCTTTCAGAGTTGATTTTAATTTTTGTTCCATGAATAACAAACTCCTAAAACTGAATTTAGTGTCGAACCTCCAATTGGAAGCTTCATCTGAAAAACCAGACATCAGAAAGATAAGTTTGAATTCCCATAGAAAATAAATTAATCTTTCCAACCCATCCTATTAAATAATCTATGTTTTGAATGATATTTTTTAAACTGATTGAAATGATTCACAAACAGTGATGACGTTAACACCATTGAAAAAAGATTCTTTAAAATAATTTGTGTCTTTAAAATTATTTCGGATTCGGATAAATTTTTTAAATCCTTAAAAACCGCCTGATAATTCGGTAAACAATTCAATTAATTAATTTTTTTACTAAAGTTTGGGAAATTTTACTGAGAGAAACAGTAGAATTTTATTCATGAAAACAAAATGAAATAGGGAAAGTTTGATACCTATTTTTACTAAGAAATTAGATACTTTACTGGCGTAAACGTAAATTTACCTGTTGTTGTAGATCCAGATTTCGAAGTTTCAAGAAATTTTTCGAGTGACAAGGGGCTAAGCCGAAACACCTGATTCTTTTTGCCCCCGAATATTGCGTTTTAAAACTTCCATACAAGATCGAGATTTATGAGAAACGTAGAAATTCGTCTCGTAATGAGTAAAAAGAGTTCAAAATTCTTCTGAAACGGGAAAGATAGATGTCATAGCGTCAAATATTAATTTTTATTTTCATGTAGCAATATCTTTGAATATATTTTATTTCGAGTATTACAGATTTTACAATAATATAATTAAATTGAATTTGATACGATTGTCTAATTTCTGTTGGTTAAATATATATTTTTTTGTTAACTACATATATTTTCATTATGAAAAGAAAGTAATTATAGTGATATCTTAGTACTGGTAAACGAAAGCATTTAGTGATTAAATGACGGGAAAATCTACTTTTTTGCGTAGTCTTTAAGAATTAGTCCTTAAGTCACTTGATAGATGGCAGCATTAACAAATGTCACCCTTTTTGGTACTTGAGATATCCTCTCAGTAAAAAAATAAAATTTTCGACTCCACTGGTTTGATTTCCACAGACAATTTTAATCAAATATTTGCCAACACTAATTAAAAAGTATTTTTTTAACTGGATGACGTACTGCTCTATACCACTCTCAGTCTACTTACAAGCCACCTTATGGCAAATTAATTTTTTCTCCGAGTGTGCGGTAAATCCCTCAATTTTTTACTTGTTCAAAGGTCGTAATATTATATTAAGTTCTGTATAAAACATTTTGTTACTTCACGGTGAATTGTTTAAGTTTTTCCGTGTGTTATAAGACCTGACAATGCGAGGTAAGATTTCACCAGTTCGTGAGCTTTACGAATCAGCGCTGACCACAGTAGAGTTGCCGGAAGTAAGACCTGCTTTCGGTCAGTGAAATATGATCAATAGTACAGAAACACATACCATTTAAATACTACAATAAAAATTAACAAAGACAAACAGTCTCGAATTGATAAAGATTACACTTTTTTCAAGCTGGGAGGGTCCGATTGCCCCATGGGACAAAAACACAAATGCAAAGATCTCTATACTCTGAAGAATTCATATAAATGGTGTAATCAACAGATCTTCTAGAACTTCACGGGAATTGGCGCACTATGGACACATCCCGTTCGTGTCTTCTCTTCTGCTGCCGATGCCCTCGAAGTTCTGTATAATTCACAGTTTACAATGGCCATTACTATCCTCATGAACGACAATCTGTTTGGTAGCACTTTTCAAGAACAGCGAACCAGAATCAAACTTCCCGAATCCATTTATATGATGTATCAGAAGCTAATATTGTTTCCATAGGCTTTAAGAAGCGGACAGTTTAAAAGTGTAACAGTCTCGTGGCTGGAAAAATTCTTGCGGGAGACCACAAAGCCCACTTTTGGATTCTACACGGAACCTCCATTTTTGGGGAGGGGGGGGGGGGAGTGTCACTTGTACCCCTTGGCTTCCAAATGAAAATAAGTAGCAGTGATAAATCAGAGTACAGAATGTCAAACAAGAAGAGTTTATTAAATTAAATTTACAGTTTTTATTGGTATTCTGAATAAAATAACTTAATTTGTACAATAAACTTCTTAAGGTGATGATGTAAGGTTATTGAACAATTCAACTACAAATTTGTGGTTGAATTGCTCAATAATTCCTACACCATCACCTTTAGAAGTTAGTTTATTGTACAAATTAAGTGATTTTTATTCAGAGTCACTGTCCAAAATAAGATCTACTTCCAAAGCTTCTTGGTGATCGTCTTTATCATCACGCTCAACCTCCACCTCTCTTCTACGGTGCTGCTGTCCTGTTTGACGAACTTGTAGTGAATTATAAAAAAGATGGTTGCACGGAGGAATAAACTGAGGCAACTCTTGCAAATCCTTGTACTTGTTTACCTTTATTACCGGAGCATTAGTTTTTTTTTTGGGGGGGGGGGGAGCTTGACAGCAAGTGATCGCGGTCTTCCTTGTACAGGCTTAGGCTTCATGTTGTATACAAAGAAATTTCTTTGTATCATGCCTTAAGGCATGAGGGTGCTGAATGTATTCTTGTAAAACAGTGAGAAGGGACTGACTTTAGAAACCTAGCCATTGCATGTTTTGAATCCCTTTGACTGTTTTAACGTAATATTCTTCTAAACAGTCTAAAGAGATGAACTCCTCCTTTACCATGCTTGCTAATGAAAATCGCTTGGACGATTAAGCGATTATTTCCATCTAATCTTGGGACACAAAAATCCCTCCACTTGATAGTCTTAGGGCCCGTTCAATAACACCGAAGTTTTTGTCGCATTCGTTGTAGAGTGCCCAGACATAAGGTACTTATGATCTACCTGTTCAATATGTGTGGTTTAAACTATAAACAACCAGAACTCGACCATGTACAGACTTTTGTTTTGTCCCCTGCATTGTCATTAAACATAGTTATTTTTTTAACAGTTGCCGGAAGAGTTTTGATAAATTTAAAAAATAATTTCTAAAATACTTCCTTGAAGACACTGTCAGTATAATAAACAAAATAGGTTAGAATAACTAATTAAATTGGAAAACACAGGTAGGTGATGCAACAGCTGTCAATGTGGAAAGCATATAATTTAGTGCACAAGGGGTACAAGTATCAGTTGTTCCCCTTGGCCTCAAAACAAAACAAAACAAATGATTTTTCAAGTTTTTTTCCCCCGCTAGATCTCAACACAGGAAAAACATTTACTTGTATCCCTTTGCCACCAACATTTTATATGCATTGACTATCCATAACAGCACTTAACTCTATTTTTTTTAAATGTCACTTGTACCCCTTGGCTTCTCACCCCCCCCCTGATATATAAGTCCTGATAATAGATAAACCATCACAAAGCTCCCCTCAAAAATGGGAAAATTTACTAAAGAAAATTTACTAATGGTGGTTTACCTCTGACGTACAGATATATAATAAATACATATAATGTATATATATATATATATATATATATATATATATATATATATATATATATATATATATATATATATATATATATATATATATATATACATATACAGTGGAATCTCGATCGATCGTTTTCGGATCCATCGTTTTTCCGTATATGTCGTTCATTTTATCCAGTCCCAACGATCATATTGATTTGTTATGTTTCCGCATCTATCGTTTTCCCGCATTTATCGTTCATTTCAATCGGCCCCTTGAAAAACGATAGATCGAGATTCCACTGTATATATATATATATATATATATATATATATATATATATATATATATATATATATATATATATATATATATATATATATATATATATATATATATATATATATATATATATTTATATATATATATATATATATAATTTTTATAATAAAATATTCATTTTATTTTAATGATACCTTCGGACCATAAGATGCACCCCTATTTTAAGTCGATTATTTTTATGTAAAAAGGTGAGTCTTATGGTCCGAAAAATACGGTAGTTTGACCTTGATATTAAATCTCAGAATTTGTAGAAAATATAAAACTCACGAACAGAAGTTTAAAGCTATAATAATTCTGTAAATAGATTAAGCGTACATCTTTCTATGCTTATTTTTCAAAATAGGGTTGCCTATTATTTTAAAAAACTGTTTTTTAATCGTTTGACAGAGCGATAATTCTACCACTTGCTCCGCTTACTAGACACCTTTAACATAAAAATTTTACCCTGAACTAAGGGCTAATATGTCTGAAAAATTAATGTTTAAACCTAACAAAAATTTTAAATGTCTACTTTTTTCAAACTTTATTTCAATTCCATAAAACATTTAGCATCCACATTCATACACGCGAAGATCAAACAGAATTTCGAACTAACTTGAATCGCAGCATACGATATTTTAGAGTTCGAAAAATGACTGAAACGTCCTAAAAGAGAAAGAAATTTGAGACGGTAATAGAAATACAATATATTTTATTAATTAAAAATACATACCATATTCATTAAGTATAAATCTGAAGAAGAGATATTGAGATGGAAACAGGATATACGGTAAAAATATAGCCTACTTTCTCAGTTTCTGGCAGACTAGCATTTAATAAAAAAATAAGTCGTCGCTAAGAAATACAACTCTACAAACCTTAGAAGCGACAAACAATTCGACAGTTTTGAATCTAAAATAAAAGTAAAAAACTAATGCTTAATACATTGTGTATTGACATAAAGCCACTTGATGTTCATTTAGTTTTGTAACTCATTAGTTTCAGCAGTATCACAACCAAAATTATTTTCTAGGTGGAAGGGATATCTAATTTCTAGGGGAGAAGTGAAAATTTACATAAGAATCTCATTTCTTTACCAGTTTTTGCGTAGTTGTACTTGCTTGAGAATTACCTCTACTTACAGAAGTTACACGAAAACCAATGAGTTTAAAGTGTTTCTGAGCTTTTATTTTTTTATATTGATTTAAATTTCAAATTTGTTTCGAAATTGGGGTATTTAAATTTTATTGGAATGAACATGAAGTAAAACTAAAAAAAGAAAATTCTTAAGATAAAGATAGGTGAATAAGTTGCGCTTTTTAAAAGAGTATGAAAGTATATTTTATTCTCCATAATCTTGAACGAATTCATAATTTGACGGCGATCATTTTCAGAGCAACAGATGCTCTATCCTATAACACTTCTTCCTCGTTAAATTTTGTCAAAATTATGCAAGATTTTCTTCGCTATTTTTTAAATGCTATTTACGATGGTAGGGTATCTGCAGTTAAACTGCTCGTGTGAAAACACTGCTGCTGCCACATATAGTTCAATCTTTTTTCCTTAGTAGTCAGAAACGTTACACCCAAACTGAGCATTTAAATATTCCAAAAGATAAATCATAAATCTGTAACTACCATCAATTTAAATTCTAGTTTAAAAGCTTGGTTATTACATTTCTTATATTTTATTCCATTTATTTTTGTATTTGTCGTTTTCGCGATGATAAGGCGATCTGAGGAGGCAAAAAATACTGTTTAAAAATTGTCATACTTATACTACGTACTGAACTTTGACACAAATCAGCCTATTTTTGGTCCTAGGTATCGAGAATTTTACATATTTTGTTACATTTCAGTGATTTTAGACAATTTAGCATATTTTCAGCATTGCAGTTTATGAAATATCTCACGGCAGGTATATTGATGGCGTGGTATGAAAGAGTATTCCACTTCAATAGCCCAGGAATTGTGTTCTTAACAACATAAAAGACCTTTTATGACCACTTATAACTTCTCTTACGCCCGTACCACTACCGTTAGGACTTCCAGTACCGTCCACAACATACGTTCCACCACATACGTTCACTCGCATACGTTCACTCGCACGTTGCGCCCGCAAACTAACTTTAAAAAGTAATTAACTAAAATTTCTTTACAGCATATTCACCAACGTACACGAATTCACTGGATCTGAAAGCAGGTTCGCATTCTAACAGCCCGAAATGGTGTACAAATCGGATACACTCCATAACAGTCTACATTATCTTGATACCATGGATATTGCGCAATGGTTACACTTTTAGATGCAGCACATAAGTGTAACAACAATCAACCATTACAGCTCGAGAAAATATGTGACACACAGTTTGAAGGATATTTTTACTTGTATCATCAAGTGTTTTTGATTATCCTAATTTGCCTTATACTGATATTCACTTCAGGTGTCCCGTGCACCATTGGTACCAGGGTAATCGCCCCGGTGGTTCTCTGTCCCTCCGGTGCAGCAGACAAGAGCAAACTACAATAACCCGCTTTTGTAGTGGCCACCTCAGAATATTGGCTTATACTGACAAGGAGAAAGTTTTTCCAACTTGTACCAAATGTTTCACAAGCCGTATCATATCCTAGTGTGCTTGGGACTTGAAAAGGAAGATCTTCTGGAGCGGCCATTGTTGGTCATTGGCTTCTTGAGAGTGTGCGGTATCATGGACCTAATCTAGCTCTGCTGAGTGAAAGTGATCAGTAACAACAACAACAACACTTCAGGTGTATTTTCTTGAGCTTAAAGAAAACACATTTTGAAAGGGCATATAATCTACCAACAGCGATAGTATAGAAATCATTTTCCAGATATTTTCCTATACAATACCCATGTCTTTGTAACAGTTAAAACAAAGAGATTCTGCATTAAACACGTACAAATTTTACATATTTAACCAAGAAATTTTGTTATTTTAATTAAAAAATTTCATAAAAACGTTTTATAAGTTTGATAAATATTCAAAGAGAAAACCCTAAAACCTTTACCTTTTGTTCACCGAAATGAACTGCAGAGAAAACTTTAAACATCATTGGGTAATTTGGAGTTAAAACTAGGTTTATTTATTAACTAAAAATATTTCTAATTCGTCTTGAGTTTTCTCCAATAATCCTGTTAACTTCTAAACGTCAAGTGGCTTTATTAAAAAATTATGTCTATTATGCTCAAAGACAAATCAGGGAGGAAATATAAATGATAGGGAATGAATACTAAATGATATTTATAAAGGTATGAATACTTGAATTGCAACCTTTGAGTATATAATGAAGAGACAAAAAAGACAGAGAGAGAAATGTTAAAACTCCGAAAGAAGTAAATAATTAATTATCTTTTAAAATACCTACGCTTTGTTAAAAACCGCATTGTATAATGTGACAAGCTTTTTTTGCAAAGTTACAAAATTTATTAATGTCGATTTATATTTATGTTGATCTCTAATGTACTTTTGGGTGCTCTAAGGAATTTATTCTCGTTATAAGCTACAAATGCATTTTGTTCCTCGATCTCTACGAGGGCAGACAGAGCCTATCGAAACACCAATAAGGTAAAACACAAAGATCCTACGTAATTTTCAGTTTTAATACTGGAATTTTTAGGTACAGTTTTAGCAAAAGTAGATTTTAATTGGAAATATAAGTAGTCATGAAAGAAAGTGATTATTACTGTACTATATAGCCAATTTATACGTTGAGCTTGAATTCGCAGATTCGCAAAAAGAACCCCCTTACAAAAATTCCGTATCAACTGCGTCTAGATCACAGTAATTGAAATTACTCTTCCTTACATTAACAATCGAAGAATCAATTCAGGATTAGCAGTGTCAACTATAAATTTGAGGTAGATTGTCGTTAAATATCTCCAAGTTCAAAAGTTTGTGATCGAGACGAGATCTTTCCAGTCTTTGGTAAACTTTCGCCAAAAGAAAAGAAAAATTAATGGGAAGATCAGGAAAATGCTCAAAAACTCTGAAATAAATCGAGTAATATGTGTAATGTGTTTAAGGGTACAGAATCGAGGAATTAAGGAAAAAAATTCTATACTCCGCATTATTTAAAGTGTACACTTTTAACTCAAGGTTCGACCACAGAATTTTAAGAATTTTTACAAGTTGGCATCATTTGAATTACAATAAGAGGAAAACTCCAGAACTAGGTAGTTTTTAAAAAAGGTTACGACTACTTAAATGATTGTCTACGTTAATATATTTACTATAGTGATGGAAATACTTGTGTTAATGTGTGTTCAAATATCAGAGAGGGTATAACAAACGTACATAAGTGGGATCCGTGTATACGCCCATAATTGTATAAATGAGTAACTCTTATATAAAATGTGAATTTATGAATAAGTATCAATTACTTATTATCCTTGAGAATTTACCCCTATCAAAAAAAGATGAATCGTACAGTGAGAAATTCCAGTAGTTCTATGATGTCGGTAACGTCTTTTAAGAAACAACATAGAATGTTTCCTTTATACGCTTAAAATACCTTACGAGTGTTATTTTTCTGTCGTTCCTTTTTGCTTTAATACACGAAAAGATACCTTCGACATTAATTCAGAAGAATATCAAATAAAAAAATACATTTGTGTTCAGTTTTCTATTCCTAAAATCAAAGTATGCCTCTATCGTATCGAGAGAAGATTTTGGGTTAAATTGCACTGCCTCATGGATCAAAACACTGAAATGATGACATCGTCTTTCGTTATATACTCTAAGGTTTTAACTCATTTCAGAAAGAGCAATGTGTAAAATATAGTTTAAAATTATCTCTTAAACATACATGAAGGTACATATACGTATTCCCTGTCTTAAAACACGTTATACTAATTGCTTCGATATTTCGTTTTATACAAATTACATATCTGTAAGCAAACGAAACTGTATGGAACGTATACATGTTATACGAGCTTGTGTTGGTGAGGCTATTGCAAGCGATAAACAGAAATATTATTACTTAAATTTGGATATGCTCTAGGACTGTAGCCAAATAACTGAATTTTTTTATCAACATCCCAACCACGGTTTCTGTCTCTTTCCTACCTAGTTGAGGACTCCATGGGATAACTATGTAGACCCCACATTTCGTATGCATAGCTCAAATAACGTGTTATAAAATCTTGAAGATATAATCAATTGATGTGTGTGTGTGAATAGAAAAAACATACATTTTGATTTCAACTTTGAAAATATACGAACAAAATTATCCTTATCATACCATACACACATGCACGGGGGGGGGATAATAAAAAAATAATAAATAATAAATAAAAATAATAATAATAATAATAATAATAATAATAATTTTTTTAAAAAGTAAAAAAAAGGTCATTAAACGCCAGAACTAATTTTGTAATCTTTCCAATGAAGATACGACCAACCAAATAAATGTCCATGATGTTGAATGCATTTTTCAACATTATGTTTATATCAATCAAAGTACGTGCATCATCTGTCTTAGAAATGAATGAAATGAGTAAATACTTCTCTAATATCATAAAGCTGGGGCAACAAAGTCACAAGTACAAATGATTTAACTTCACTAATCATTGAAGTTCATTCTCTTCCCTAAGAAAAAATTTATATAGATTCATGAACTGTTAATAAGGGAATCTCACAATAATACCTATCTCATTTAAAAAATATTATTATAGACCAATGATGAACAAGGAATTCTATCTATATGTAACACAAATTTAGATTTTTTTACAGGATCCCTTATTTTTTGGATGTTTAAAAAACATTAAAAAAATCAATAAAAATAGCAAGAGATGCACGGGGAATCAAAAATGTTACCCCCCCCCCCAAAAAAAAAAAAAATAAAAAAAATTGTAAAATTTACTCTTGCTAGAAGGTTCTGTATGGTTGAAAGGAATAGTACAATCGAAGTGTTGAAAAAGGCAGTTATCTCTATTAAAAGAAAAACTAGTGTGGTACCTAAAAATGCAAAAATTCTTCTAGCAGGTTTACGTTCAGTTATTTGGTACAGTCACCAAAATATTTTAATGCCTTTCTTTGAATTTCAATGTTTCAAATTAATGCGTTTGGTACAGAGACAATGGATACGTTCCATTTATAAACGCTATGTCTTCTATAAACAGAGAATTCAAGCCTAAAAGCATAAAACTGAGGTGAATCTAATTAAAAGGGTAAGAGAAGTGCAGCATTTGTTCTTAGTCATTATATGAATTTTTTTTGGGGTGGGTATATGTATTCGGGAAAACAACAAGGAGTAGATATGTATATGTTAATAGAAATTTAGTCAGTGAATGCTTTGAAAATACTCCCTTTACAAAATTTTAGTCCTCTAAGAAACTATACTTTCCTTTTATATAAAGGAAATATTTTCGTGATAACTTGCCACGTGTAACTAACACCGTGTCACCAGAATCTTCTAAACAGCTGCATGAAAGTATGCTTTGCTTGAAACAGAAGGGTCCAGAATTAGTAAATGTCTCTCACCTCTCGGTGTAGTACCTGGATTAAAACATAAGAGAATTTAACAAGTGTACTATCTTATGTTTAAAAGACATAAAAATATATTGATGTTGTATTTATATTGATAGATAAAAAATTCCCAAAATAATGTATTAGAAAGCTTTGTAAAGAAAAAAGTATATATTCCCAAAATAATGTATTAGAAAGCTTTGTAAAGCTTTGTATAGGAAACCAATTTTATTTAATTCTGCAAAAGTAATTTTTTTTTTGCTAGACGAAATATAAATTTTAAAAATATTTCAGGTAGTCTCTTCTAATGAAACTATCGCGGGTTATTAACGTAGGATTACTTATCATTGCTTACCTCTTTTGTATGTATATATGTATGTATGTATTATGTATATATGTATCTATATATATGAAATGTCCGGATGGACATCTCATGAAAATGTAGCTTACATCGTGGCCGGAAAATTATAAAATAAGCTTCAGGAACAAACTAATTTATTAAACAGTAAAGCAACATATCTTACTCGCTGCGAACCAGTCCAGCGTCTCCCGCAAAGTGCGCCAAAATAAAATTAGGTCAGAGAGGTTGCCAGAATTGGCGGAGGAAGTTAGTATGTGGGAAGGCGAAGCGTTTACGCCAAGACAAGAAGTAGGGGTTACCAGGACAGAGATGAAGTACAGAATGGACGATTTTAGGTAGTTAGTAATATTATCACATATATATGCACGTATGTATATATATACATATATGTATGTCACAATTTTGACGCATGTTGGTACTTTTCTGTTTAACTGTTTACTGCTTGTTCAAGCGATACAGACTGGGTTTGGTACGCTGCCAAAATTTTAACTCGTGAGGTACAGACGGAAGGTTTTAGCGTCTGAAATTTTGCTTTCCGGAGGACCGTTATGGAGGAACGTAATCCTACGCTAAAATTATATTTTATATGCCGATATTTCATAATTTACTTTCCTCTTTATTTGCAAGCTTTTTTTTACAGATTATTGATCATTATGAAAAGCTGTCTATGAAAATCGTCTAGTTTACTTAAGGAAAAACGTTAACCGTGGTTATTCCGTCAATTAATTAGATATTTTTCTCTGTTTAACATGCTAGAGTATTTTGCTTAAGTTTCTAAACAGCTTTATCTAATTTTTCTAACTAAAACATAGCTCCAAAACTCAGTAGTAATTAATATTTTTCATGGTTAAATAACAATAACATGAAAAATATTGTACATTAGTAATGACAAAATTTTCAAGACTTTATAATGATTGAAATCTAGTATTTAAATTACTAAGAGCTTTACTGCATAAAAAATTCTGGGAGAACATTAATAATCAAAAATGGATTCAAATGATTTAGTATTCTTAAAATAAAGCTAACTGTTGGACACTCACCAAAATGTATTCACAAAGAGTCTGTATCTAGCCTTTGAATCTTTGCACGTCTGAAAGAAGGAAAATTTTACAATTTTACTTAAAGTCTGCTCAAAATTATTACATTTGATAGTCAACTGCAAACATGTTTTTGGAGTTTGAAAAGTTTGAGCAAAGCCAATTTTCAATTTTTAAAATCAGTCTGTAGGACGATAATTTTAATGTAGTAAAATATTTGTTCATAAAGAAGCAAATTATTCAAATATTTTTACATCCTAATGCAACATAAATTTGTAATTATTGCCATCCGTTTAGAACTTGGTAATATCTTTCCTCTAATCCAGTGTTTTTCGACTATTTTTTTTAACTCGCACAAACTTAAAACCATTGTTAAATTTCACAAAAAATTATGATGATAAAAAAAGTTATGCTCATATATTTTTGCTTATGCATGTATTTATATATATTTACTATACTATGTATACGTTGATTTTAACAACAATATACTCGCATAATCAATTAAAGAAGTTTTAATTTTATATCTACACTTATTGTACTTTGGACTTCTTTCAAAAATAATTCATTTAAAAACCTTTCAGGGTCGGTGATTCATTTTCGGACCGTAATTTTTCTCGTACTTCTTTCACTTGATTCAATGTATTACAGTTAAATAAGCAGAAAATGGCTAGTGCTGCCATCTGTTATCAGTTTAAAGAAGTAAAATCATTTTACAACCATTAATTTGAAATTTTTTCAAGATTTTTTTAGGTTTAAATAAAAATCGAGAAAAAATGTGGACCTTGCAAACCATGGAGGTTGTTACCCCTGAAAGGGTTTAATGACCTTTAAAAGGTTTCACGGCACACCTAAGATTCTATCACAGCACACCCCTTGAAAGTCGCTGCCCTAATCGCTTGGAAGATCGAATCTTCTCAGTATATAAAATAATTGAAATTGACACTTACTTAACCTCTTTCTCAGGAGAAGGGGGTTTTTGAGACGCGGAATCTGTGCTCCCTAGGCTATCGCTTCCTTTCACCGCTTTGGATCTCTGGAGTGGTGATTGCTTACTAGACCGACTAGAGGAGGACAGGTCTCTGTTATCTAGATGCATGGCGTCTTCCATGGGCAAGGTAGATTTGTTGCAATAGTCGTCGTATTCGAGATCAGTCAGGGACGTTTGTTCCATGTGTCGTAACCGAAAAGGGGCACAGCCTGAAACGAAATGATATTCGTGGTATAGTTTCATTTACGCAGAGCAATGGAACTAATACATAAAACTGTATGGATCCTCTGCATAGAATTCTCACTCGATTTTCTTCTCCATGAGTGACTTATAATTTCCCGGAGACGAGAATGTGTCATTTGTGTTATCCAATAAGTTTCCATCGTTGGTAATTAAGAATAAAGGGTAAAGATAAAAATAGTAATAAAATAATAAATTATAAAAATAATATATGATAACAAAGGAATAACTTTAATTACAAATTAAGATTACAATATCATCTTAACGCATTATTATCCTGGTCAGATATATTTCAGAACCCATTCTGAATGATAATAATAAATGAATATTAATTAAAATAATTATAATTGAATATTAATTAAAATAATAATAAAGGAATGCAATAAAAAGAAGGGTACTTTTCCGTTAGCTGGGTACCAGACAAAAACTGACAAGCCTAAAAGTTGGCGCAGATATCGTTAAGCCTAAATGTTCACACGAATTTATTTTAGAGTCTTATTTAATTGAATTTATGTGGCGACGTTTGCATGGTAAGACAAATTTATTTTCAGCAATTGTACACGAAATTTACAATTTCATGCCTGCTGTGTAAAGTAATCTTTTCTTAATTTCATTATTATTTTTTATATACGTTTCAATTTATTAGTGTGAATTAAATGTAACAAAAATAAAAGTCCACCAGGGTCAAATATTCTTTTCGCTTCAACATTTAAGCTTGGCGATAACTGCGCAAACTTTTAAGCTTGGCAGTTTTTGTCTGGTACTCAACTAACGGAAAAGTACCAAAAGAAGAATATAAATGATAAAATAAGCAACTCTCTCTATATATATAAAAACATAACCATCTTAATTCGTTTGCACTGACCAGTGAGTGATTTCGTTTCGGCGTGATCTCGGACTGCTTCAACCGTCTCCGGCTTGAGGTGCATTTCATCCTGCTCTCCGTTGGCTTCTGTGTCCCTAATGGGTTCGAAGTGGGTGTGATCTTGGATCTCGATGGTCATCGTGTGGTCTTCTTCTTCAGGCTCTTCCACGTATTCGTATTCCTCCTGTTCACTCACGGATGGAATAAGGCCCTGACGCCTTCTTGAGACGGAACTGGAGGGAGGAGTGCCTTCTTCTTCGGAGGAGTTTAGACTGGACAGCTGACCAGGGGAATCTGCAATCGAAAGAGTTTTCAGCGTTTAAATAGCTCGACTTGGACGTAGCAGTCTTCCCCCCCCCCCCTATTTTTAAAAAAAATTAAGCTCAATTAGGAAATTAAGTAAAATTCCTGAAAGGAATCCGTTTTTAATAAATAATTATAAGGGTTGCCCAAAGGAAAAGTGGACATGTGCGATTGCGTCAGAATGACTGCAACTATAGCAGCGCCACCGAACAGGGATGTAAAGGGCGGTAGGAGGTGTACATCGCATACAGCGTTCAACAGTGAAACCTTTCGCGGTAGAGGAAATTGATCGAAAGTAAAGTCGTGCTATACATTGATGCATCCAGATTGGAACAATGCACGGTAGTACGGTTTCAGATTGCGGAAGGTGAGCATAATGCGGACATTCATCGACGGCACAATACTGCAATACTCTGTCGAAAGTATTGAAAGCAATCAAAAACAAACGGCCAGGCCTTCTCACACAACAAGTGATCTTTCTCCATGACAATGTCTTCCCCCACGTCTTCCGTGAAACCCAGACGACCTTAAAAAAATTCCGTTGGGAAGTGTTGGAACACTCGCTGTACAGCCAAGTGACTTCTACATCTTTGGGCCACTTTAGAGAGCATTACAGGGGAAACGTTTTCATTTGGACGATGAAATGAAGGTAGCTGTACAAGACTTCCTCAAGAATCAACCACGATCTTTCTACGGCAAAGGCATAGACCTGCTGCCTAAACCATGGGACCTGTGTTACAACGCCCATGGCGATTTCAATTGATTTTCAATAAAAGTGTTCTTTTCATTCAACTTGTCAACTTTTCATTTGGGCAACCCTAATATGGCTCGTTTTATTTCTACCACACATTTTCTTTGGCTATCACAAATGTCACAGATAAACAAAACAATCCGGAGTACCAATTCTTGCCTTAAATTCTCATGGTAAATCTATACAAACATAGAATTTTCCTTCCTCATCAAGGAAAATTTTTTAATGAAGAATACTGTCAGCGCCAAAGAACTGCCTATTTTTAGTCATTAGCCAGTGATATTTTGTTTATGCCCTCTTTCCTGTGTCTTCAAATTTTTTACTGTTCCTAGTCTGATCACTTAGTTATATAATAAAATAAATTTGGATGAAATGTCACATGAACAAAGATCGTAGGCAAAGAAGAAAAAGAATTATTTTAGTATTCTAGGCCGGATAACTACGATGTCTTCAGGTGGATAATCACAAAAAAGGGTAAAATCATGCAATTGCTTTAATATTACAGAAATGCAATCAAATATTTCGTAACAGACTTCTTTCAAGAAGACAGAATAATTCCCAATAGTTTGCATATTGCTCGGGCGCAGGTAATAAGAGGATGTAGTCATTCTGATCTCAATGCTTAGTTATTAATCTACAGTCAAATTAATCTAAATTTCCATTGAAAAAGTTAGCTACCGTCAACTCGGGTAACTGGCCCAACAGACAAAGAAAGACTGTATATGCTGTATCTAGACAAAGGCGAGTCATTATCACTTATTTATTTCAAGGGCCAATAAGTGGGTTAAATACAATAGGTATAAGAAGTATATAGGTATACTAGCTGAAAACCGCTACGGAGTACATTCAAATTAAATACATACTTTATTTTCTGGTACTTTAAATTTATTTAAAGTACCAGAAAAGGAAATCACGTGATCAGCATTTAATAAATTAAATTCTAAATATGAATCTTTAAAAATTCACCAAAAATCAGAAAATCGAGGTAAAGGTTCGAAAAAGATTTCATTTTAAAGGAATTTGTATAATGTTTCTCGTGATGTAAATTTTATAACCCTCAAATTATTATTTTAAATGCAAACTTAAAAAAAGTTACAAAAAAGAGCTTAAAAATTTAATTTAAAAAATCTAAGAAGAATTTTTCAAAAATCTTTCTTAGTGCCCCTACACTATAAGAAGAATCGCCTTGCAAAATTTCAGCCCTTTAGGTCCAGCGGTTTGGTCTGTGCGTTGTATGTCAGTGAGTCAGTTACGGAACTGTTTTTTATATATAGATAGGTTTATTATAATAAGTTTGTTGGGCCAAAGTTACCTCAGTTGATGATAGGTATTTACAGATGTATTTATATCCGAGTTTCAAAACAGGAATTCGAGATGAGAAAAGAACTCCATTCGGGTCAGAATTCTCCTTCTGATCAGAATTTACTATTGTAATATCGCTTCTGAAGAAACGTATGCACTTATGAGGGAGGAGGATATACATTCATGAGTTAACCCTAAACGTGAATATTACTGTAACATTTTGTTTTATATTCCTGGATGACGACTCCAGATAACAGTGACACAGGCTTATTTTCTTTTTAGTCATAAACAGACACATATATTACAGTCACATAAGGACTGCAGCGAAGTTAAACAGAATACTTCAGATTTGATACAATACACACAGACACAATAATAGGCCTATATTTCAGAGCAGCTGAGCTTCAACTAAGAAATCAGTGAATGAACTTTAGGAGTCGAGTTCGGCATACTTATATACCCTTGGCGACATTCTCAATTCTTCTAGAAAAGGGAAAATCACAAAACTCAAGAACCCCGCCAAAACTGAAATATGATAGGATCTAAAAGGCGCCTAAAAAGTCGCCAAATTTGTGGCCAAGCTCGCTAAAATTCTCCAAAATGTCGCCTCATATTGATATTTAACATTCAGTGAAAGTAAACAAACTTTATGTACCACAAAATAAATATAAATTAAGGAGAAGGGAAGAATATTTACAAATGTTTAGAAATATATATACATCTATTTACAACAATATTTTTATAATAGACTAGTTGGTACCCGTCAAAACATGACGGATGGATGGTAAATAAATGTACTAATACACAAATTATACTCCACACATCATTTCAAAATGTTGAAAGTCATAATATTAATAATAGATAAATACACTTTAAACAATTACTATTGAACCCAATGAAAAGAAAAATGGTTACTCAACAGCGCAAAATAAATCATTTTCGTCTGGTTTAACACAAACATAATTAAAAACTAGAAATAGCAAAGACAGACCTAGAGAGATTCCTCGGAATAAACAAATTAACGTGTTTATGCAGCCTCGTGTTTAGTAAGTGTCTAAAGCCAGATTTAAGCATGTCACTGAGCATGCGCAGACACAAATTAATGTGTGCGGCCTCGTACTTAGTGAGTATCTAAAGCCACATTTAAACATGCCACTGAGCATGCACAGAAAACAATTTTTAATTGTAAATTATCGCGAAATAGAAATTGCTGTTACAAAAAACAAATTTGACACATCTATGGATTAAAATCTTTCGTTTAAGACCAAAATGAAGAAAATTGATGCAGTAGTTTTCTCTCACGGACTGCCGAAAGAATCGGCTTAGCAACTTAAACATATAGATGAAGAACGTATATCCTTTAGATGTAGTGAACCACTGCTGAAATTATTTGTTAGTGAATGTTTAAAGTTCCTCTTACCTCTGCCCTCAGAGGCTTGACTGATTGTGATAAGCGGTAGATCACCGTTTCCAGTGATCCCCCCTCTTCTCATCCAGCGACGGTCGCCATCAGAGGAGGAGCCATGAGATTCGATGGACATGGGCGATGGACGGCGACTGAACCTATAGTAAAGTAGTTAAAAAATAATTACAAGATAAAAAGAACTTTTTATATACCATGTTTTTTAATTTTCTGTTGAATCATATAAACTTGACAATTCTATGTATTAATAAATACTTTTTTTAAATTTTTTTGATGACTTATCCCATCAACTTGAAAGAAATGAAGTTAATTGGAAGTTAACTTCCATATAACTTTTCGTTCCCGTACCGGCCAATAGATGGCTGCACCAGTCTACAAAACGTTCCGGCCGATAGATAGCTGAACCAGTCTACAAAATAAAATTAACTGAAAATAACTGAAAATTAATTTAATTCTGCTTAAAGATGGCTAAAAGTATTAAAAAATACATTGTCATCGTGTTCTGAGCTATTCTAAAAGTTTCAAATGTCTAGCTAGTCGGGGAGTTAGTTAAACATCGATTGCACTATTTGTACTTGACAAACACACACACAAACACAGAAACAAGAAAGCAAGTTAATACAAACATGGTAAAAATAAATATGCACTCGTCAGAAATTCTGGTTGCCCAGTGAACACAGTAAAACTGAGTTCAGGATCATAATCCTTAAAATACGCACGAGCCTATTAGAATGACAGTATACTCGTACTTTAGGACTGATATAAGGCTATCACCTAGTCGTATGGATATAATAACATGAGGCTTGTCCGGATTACACGATTATATGTAACTATATATATATATATATAATCATATTTGGCACGACAGCCCAGGGTGGGCCAGGGCCTTCAGTTGAAGATTCCTTCATGACAGCCTATTTCTGGTCTGCCAGTTCCTCACTCCAAACACTCTAAAATCTGATTCAACAGAATCGAGCCATCTTAGTTTTGGCCTTCCTCTTTTCCGACTAGTAATAGTCCTTGCAACAAAAATCTTCTTAACTGGATTTTTTTTCCGTGAATTCTAGTAATATGAGAGGTCCAGTTCATTCTTTTAATTTTAAAAAAATTAATAATAACGGGCTCTTTAAAATATCATTTATATATATATATATATATATATATATATATATATATATATATATATATATATATATATATATATATATATATATATATATATATATATGTGTGTGTGTGTGTGTGTGTGTGTGTGTGTGCGTGTGTGTGTGTGTATCTCGGAACTCGTCGTTAATTGGTTCCAGAAGACAAGACGAGTACTGAACGAATTTTTCCCATAATATTTCTTTTTCAATATTCTAATAGTAGCCAAGCGTTGTTTAAACCTGTAAGTGCGTTTTCCAGCATGATGGTTTTTTTTTCTCCATTTCTCGTCTTTAAATTGTTATAAGTCAAGAACCGTTAAAGATAAATGGTTGAAACTTAGAATATGTCTTTTTCAAACATTTTACTTTAATTTTGATTCAGCAAATTTTAAAAATATATTTAATTTTGAAAATATGATTTTTTTAAAAATATATTACATCATTTTTCTTGTAATTTTTAATATAAATATTTTTAATTTTCAAAACAAAAATAATATTTAAAAAAATGCTGTATTAAAAATTAAAACTTATATATTTCTGTTTAATTAAATGAAAAAGAATTGATATTCGACAAATAATAATTCGAGTTATAACAATTTAAAATCACCCTACTTTTTTTTAAATTTTAAAATTTTAAAATTTATTAAAAACATTTTGAGAAATTTTATGAAGTGGTTTTGTTTACAAATTATATGGTTAACCATCAGAAAAAAATTCAAAATTTTAACTCAATAAATAAAAATCTTTTTTAAATGTGTCCCGGACCCCCTTATCGAGCAAACATCAAGAACCAAAGAAGATGAGTGCCGAGGTATGACTGCATAAATTTAAAAAAAAAACTAATACTGTCCCATCAGTTAATTGTATAAAGATTCTCAATTGTAAAAAAAAATTATATACACTCTTGTCAGTTTCACTTATAACATAATTGGGATGCAGAAACTAAAAGGAAGGCAGTTTTTCCCAGTTCTCAGTTAGGTTATAATAGAAAACTTGTAGTTGAATTTTGGTAGTGAAGAATACCAGAAAATTTCAATACCTGGAATCTGAAAATACGTTAAAAGTGTCTCTGAAACTTCAAAAAATAATTCAGACCATTGAGGGCAATAATAAAAATGGACTACTTTCATGAATGATAAAAAACTACTTATTTTTAACTGTGCAAACAAAGATATAACGAAAATTAAAATAAATTCAAAGGCTAAAGAATGAAATACGTTTTTACACAATATATTTGTATCTATCTATTTATCTATCTATCTATCTATGTAACTATCTATTTATCCATCTATATATCTATTTATCTATCTATCTATGTATCTATCTATCTATGTTTCTATCTGTCTATGTATCTATGTATCTATCTATCTATGTATGTATCAATGTAGCTATCTCTCTCTCTGTCTATATATATATATATATATATATATATATATGTGTGTGTGTGTGTGTGTGTGTGTGTGTGTGTGTGTGTATGTGTGTGTTGGTTGGTTGGTGTTGGTATTGTGGGTGTGTATAAAGTGTTGAAGGGACGGCTTAATAGAACATTTTAACAAGCATTTTAAATAGTAAGTAGAGGGCTTTAGAAGTCTGGAAAAATGTGAAAGTGAATATTCTGGACGATTCTTTATATAATTCAGATCAGGAAAATTCAGAATTAAAAATTCATACACAAACAAAAATTAATTTTGTAAGTCGTTTGAAATTATTATTTCTTATTGACACTAACTTGTGTTTATGATCCTCTCTAAGAGCTTTTTTATCTTCAAAGCCTTCATACTGATCTTCGGAAGGATCTGCACTTCCTCCATGATGGCGTTTACCTGAAAGAAACCAGTTTTCATGATTTACACCTCCATCAGGATTTAATTTTTTCTTTATAAATCTAGAATTCTGTTAAATGTACTGCAAATAATATGAAAAACGTTAAGAGGTTACTCATTGAGAAAACATATTTTGTCATAATGGTTTAAGGAGAACTAAATCAAAAAATTTCAGTTAAAGACTATTATCTACATTAAAAAATAAGTTATAATGTAAAATTTGTTTCGCTCCGAAACTTTGATTATCCTCTGTTATTTCATATAACCATTTAAGGGCGCTGTGGCCCTGTTGGCAAGAGCAGCGGGCCAGAGATCTGAACGTCCCTAGTACGATGCTCGTCGTTGCAAATCCACCGCCGTGTTCACTAATGGTGATCGGGGCCCGTAAAATAGGTCGTGGCTGCATTGTCCTCCAAGTTCTCAAATTTACCTCTGGAGGTGCGGGGTCAAGTGTTCCGGTCTCGTCACTTGACTCGGTTCAAAATTACGGGACTGGTCCTTTGGCCTAGTCGGACTCCGACCCTTGTGGTGCTAATTCAAAACAGGAGTCGCCCCTTTCAGCCCAATAGCCTATTAAGACCTGGTGGATGGAACCTCCAACCAGGGGGCATTAGCAACAACAACAGCATAAAACCATGTAAGACAACTTGCAATATAATGCCTGATTTTTCGGTTCAAACTATTCAGTTTTATTTTTACCTGTCGCGTCCTACGCAATGCCTCACGTTGCCGCTCTAATGACCTAAGTCAACAAATTTTGTGATTGAAAAAAAACAGAAAGCAACCAGTCTGTGTAGAGCGTGCTTCATTATAAATGACTTGTTGACCTTCACATTTGTACCTCTATGTTGAAATACAGACTTCTATGTTAAAATACGTCTCTGGTCGTTAAAAAACTGACAGTTACCGAAGAGCATAGGCATATCGTTGGGGGGGGGGGCTCAGGGGGGGGGCACGTACCCCCCAACTTAACTTGACATAAATTAAAACGTTTGTAGAACTTCAGTTAAAATCGGAAAATTGTAGAAAACTTTTAAGAAAGTTGGTTTTTACCGCTTTTTCAAACTGTGAAACTGAAGATTCCAATTATATCTTTAGCCTTAACATAGTTTTTAACAATGATATGATCGCTAACAAAAATTCGACGCTATTTTTTTTCTCATTTTATTTATATTATATTTTTCTCATTGTATAACTTTTGAATACTACTCAAACATCAATTCTATTTTTATTCAATTTAAAAAATCATAATATTTCATATTTTAATGACTGTTTGGCAGTTAATGCGCTGAAGAGGTCCTTAACTGAATTCAATTCGTGCCCCCCCCCCCCCAACCTCCTCAAAAAAAAGTTAGAAGCATGCTAAGCCTATGCTGAAGAGAAAATTTTTCACAATTTTTCAGCAATAACAGAAGTAGACTTCAGCACTAATCCCTGAGTTTCATCTACATAGTCAGGGGATTGGACAAGACGTTTTCTTACTTGCAAACTATGTAAATGTATTGTAACATTAGTTGTTGCGAATCACTTTTGTCTTCACAATTTGCATTCGTGTCTAATTTCTCTTTATTACGACATTAATGAAGAAACAATATCAAACAAGGGCCAAAATATTAATCATCATCTTTAAATTATAAATTAACAATGCTTGCACCGATTTCTGATAATTATTTCGAAAGAACTGCGGGTATCATACTAACTTTTAAAATAAGTTTCTACGAGATCGAAGGAGATTTATTGTGTCTGAAAATAAAGTGAGGTAGAAAATAGAATTCCGGTTAAATTCTAACACAGTGACCTGCGTACAAAAGGATGTATTTGCTGTCTGGGAGATGATTTAGTGAGAAAAAATAACTTAAACAACTTATTTTTTTCTTTAATGATTTAGAAATGGTGTTCAGTAACACTCATTTTAAAATTTTGATTGACAAATAAATCGAAAACATAAGATATTAATTATTACATATGGCTCATTACAGATAAATTCTTTGTTTCAATATGAATTTACCTTTCTTTTTCGGTGTGTCATGACTATCGTCTGATTCTTCTCCAAGTAACTGACTAGGGGTCTTGGATATGTTCGTCACAATAGGAAGAATTTTTTTCGGTGTTGACCACTTGCTAATGGGATCTGGTACTTCTACTGCCTCTGGAGCTGTGGGAAAAAGCATTCCTCGGTTACATGAGGAATAATCAAAGAAGTAATACACCATAAAAGATCATTTCAGTTATAGTCATTTCTGAAAAAAGACAGAATGAAATGAAATACCCCTTTTGGAGGAATATTGATAACATCAGATTAGTCAAATAACACAATATCAAATACGTAGGTAACGGCAGGTAATGACACATTTTTCAAAATTCATTTTGAAAGATTTTGCATTTTCGGCATTTTTTTCTTACGATAATATGTGTGTAGCACAAACTACAAATGCACTATAGTAACGAAGAGAATTACTTCCACTTTTTGCCGTATATCAGTAGAAGCTTTATTGTAATTCCATCCCTATATTTAACTCATCAGCGGGCACGCCAATTTTTTTTAACACCAGGACGCGCGCCGTAGCACTAAGTGCAACGTCTCTTTTAACCTTGATTATTCCTTTTATAATAAATTTTTTTTTTCAAATTGAAAATAATAATTCTGCGTTTTATGACAAGATATAAAATATTGATAATATTGAGATATAATTATAATTAAAGGCCAAAGAATGCAGATACAATCGCCTTATATGAAAACTGTCCGGCTTGTTGGATCTAAGGACAACGTGCGAATGGATTCCTATTATGTCCAAAAACCTAAAAAACAATAAGATTGTCTATCTTCGTGATATGCAGGATACCCTGTAATAGCTACACATTGGATCGACTATATCAACTCCTTCTTTTGTCGTATTGTAATCCAGTATAATCGCTGGTTTACCACGGTTAAATCACGACTAGCAATGAATAGAAAGGATTACAAGGGTCAGGAAATCAGACCTGCATTAGAAAGGGTGTAGCTATAAATAGAAACAGCATAGAACATTCAAACCTTACATGTAAAAACAAACCATTCAAAATTACGAAAATGTTGCACTTTGTACACGGGCGCCCCCGCTGAAGGGTTAATAATAAATTTAATTATATTTTGCCTTCTTCTCCTTGTCAAAATTTTATGTATCATACATTTCAAATACGTTACTGATGCGTTTTGTTTTCTGTAAGCCCTACCATGATCATATGATAATGTCAAAAACGTGATTGAATTTTCAAACTTCAGCTCTCGAAAATGCAGATATCGAAAAATACTTATCGGGGAATATGTTAGTACTGCCTTGTATATCATTGTACCAGCCCCCAAAAATGCAAATGTAATTTTCTAGCTTTACCAAAGACACATTTATGTTCCTTTTCAATGTTTAGCATTCTAGTATTTGAGGAGATTGGATCGGAAAGGGGGAAAGAAAACCTTCTGCTGATATTACAAAGAAACAGAAATTTTATAACATATAGGAAAACATAAGCTACTGTGTATTATTTGGATTGATTCTATCCTAAACTTTCAACGTTTCATGCTAATAATACTTAATAAAAGATTTATCTTTAAATCGTTGGGATTGAACTTTTGAGGTTTAAGATATTGATCTTTCCGAACATTTGCGTATGACATTTTGAATTAGTGCGATAAAATGCTTTCCAGTCAGACAAGGAATTATAGGCTTTTTCTAGACTGCATATCAAGGGTTTTTTTTTACATTATTATTAGAAATACTATTTTATATTATTTCTTTGTGCAATTTCAAGTATATCAAAGTAAGCGTAATGAAAAATAAGGACTATTTGAGTGCATGGATTAAAGACTATTTTCGTCTTGTCAATATTCCCGATTGATAATAAATATACTCCAATAATAGCATTACGCGTTAGAATACAATGCAGCTGCAGTATATTCAATATACAATCTATCCCGTGTTTGTGTAATCAGTTAACCAAAACAGTACTAACCCACAACAAACTAAATGACAATTGTAGTTCCCTTTCTATTTTTTCTCTCAAAGTAATGTGTTACGTGTGTACGCAAATTTTTTTAGTTTGTTAACCTTTAGCTTATACACACACACACACACACACACAAATATATATATATATATATATATATATATATACATTCTTGAGATACATGCTATCCCATCCCGTAAGGAAAAGGCTAACAGAAATAGGGAACTATTTTCGAAAATGCATTATTTTGTAATTTATAATTGTAAAAAAAGCTAAACGGTTATAAACTTACAGTTTTAACTACTTCATATCTAATTACCAAAATAAGACATTGTATTAAACACGGAAAAATAAGTTAAGATACTAGTTTATATACTGACAGTTAAACTGTTGATATTCTGACTAGAAAATAAAGATTTATGATACCATTGACCAGAGTAAAAGTAACCATTTTGTGAAAATAATAATTGATCATACTTCGAAACTGAATAAAGTAAAGCCAAATTTGTATGGAAAATTATGAATAAGAAAGCATATATATGGTATAAAATGGAACCAAATTTATTTGGGAAATAAAAAGATTGCATAAAATCTTACATTTCTCTGTCTTTGATGGTTTTTCCCTTTCACTATTTTCCTATGAAGAGAAAAAGCATGGAATGAATAACTTGCACATGCATTTAATCATTTTGAAATCAAAATAAATTTGTCTGGGAAAAAGCCTACGACAGGATGAATCTTTACAAAGTAAAGTAGTAAAATAAAAGTTTTATGTCTATGACTTCAAATTACTCTCTAGATGATCCTACTTGATCAGTCCTCTTAATGTCAATCAGCAAAAGATTAAGAATTAAATAATTTTAATACGTTTTATGCATTTTTTATGTGCTCTTTCATCTCTTGGAGATAAAACTTGGAGCACTTGGAAATAAAAGGAAAAAATTGGCTTTCGAAAAATTTTATGTTAACTTAAGAGTAAGTAATAAGTTTCCATAAAATCAGTTTAATTGCTGATATTCCTTTCAGCTTCAAATTTGTAAATTGTGATGCGAATTGCGATACAAATACATAAAGGAATTTTTTGCAATTATTTTAAGAGCAATAATTATAAATAGCTTAAAGAAGTGTTTCATGTCTAATATACTGGAAATGCTCTCTTTACAATTTTGAAGAGGCTCCACACATTTACCAAAGATTCTGAAAAAAGATTAGTAACATTATCTTCAAAATAAAGAGATATGAAAACTTACTTCTGTGTGATTTAAAATACTATCTTATAGAGTTTTCAGAAAAAAAGTTACGTCTATATTTTTCATATAATTCATAAACTGAGGAAATTTAAATGAAGACAAATTTAAAAAAAAAGATAATTTGATTTTAAACAAACAAAAATATTCCTTTTCGTCAGAATCAAAAGAAAGAGGATTAAGATTCGTTTTAAAACTAATTTTTAAAAATTAAGTTCATAATCCATTATATTCATAATTATAGACGTGATTAGTTGATTAATTATTTCAGAAATACATTAGCTTAAAATTAAACCCTCTTTCACAAAGAATGTTATAGATCAGAGGTGGGGAACCTTTTTTACCATTAGAGGCCACATGTAAATTAGGTAGTAATAAAGGAGGCCTCATAAGTTGATGTACCTATAAATGCAACTTTTATGAAATTATTATAGTTAGGTATAGTTTTAACAATTTGGTGCATTATATAGAAAAATAACAAAAAAAATTAAGTCCTTATTTATTTATTATTTGACTTAAAAAGTTACAATATAAAATATTTTTGTATTCACATAAGGGTAAAAACTTGTTATAACATTAATCATTAATTATTATTCTTTTATAAAATTATTAGATTCATAGATACCAGTGTAATTTTTTATATTTCACTATTGGAATTTTTATTTATGTAAGCACATACATGCACATACATTTATAAATATATATATATATATATATATATATATATATATATATATATATTTAAATCTTAATAAACAACTACATATTTAAATGCCATTTCAAATAAAAATAATAAAGTAGATGTATTTTTAAATAATTTTAACATTATAAAGAAATACAATAGAAAAATAATAGTATTAAATTACAAATAACTGACATAGTAACAATTCCTAAAATAATTTTAAAATCCGTTGGAAATTTTAAGCTAGTGGGATATTTGCAGTTGTTTCTTGCTTGAAAATAATTGAATATTTGGATCAAGCTCCGTAACGCAAAGCCTGCCTACATACATTCATACCGTTCTTTATTTAATTCCATTGATTTGCAAATTGTTGTAATCTATAAAATTAAATATTAATTAATACAAATTAATCAATACTTCATAACATACTCTTATGAAGGCCGCACAAGAAGATCACGCGGGCCGCACGTTCCCCACCTCTGTTATAGATTAAGGTTGATACAGAGTCTGTCGAGAAAGTAATGAGACTGATTCCATAAAATTCGTTTATGTGAAGATAATTTTACAGACACTTAATTGTTCTCAAAATAAACCCCTCCTTCATTAATACACCGTTGCCAACGACTCTGCCACCCATTGATGCCCGCCTGGAAGTCTTCAACTGGAATGCTGTTCAGAACGCGCGTTACGTTTTACTGCAAGTTCTCCAGATTTTCAAAACGATGACCTTTGTGACGAGCAGCGATACGCCATAAAGTTTTGTGTAAAACTAAACAAATCAGCTACTGAGACGCTTGCCATGTCATAAGACGCCTATGGGAAGGATCTTTGTTCAAGGCTCAAGTGTTTAGGTGGCACAAAGCCTTCAAAGACGGAAGATTGAGCGTCAATGATGAATATCAGGCTGTGCTTCCATAAAGTTCTCGAACTTCAGACAATGTGGCTAAAATTAAAGCGCTTTTGGACTCTGATCATCGGATGAGTGTCCAAATGATGTCCTCCGGACAGACAGTTAAGGCAGATTTTTACAAGGAAGTGCTTCAAAGGTTGAGGAATCGAATTGCGCGCATCCCCCCGGAGCTCACAAACAATTGGATTCTACACCCCGATAATGCACCGGTCCACTGTACAGCCCGATTTGTCACCGGACTTTTTTCGATTCACTCGGTTAAAATCCAGCTTAAAAGATCATCGTTTTAACAATCTGGAGAAATTGCAGGAAAACGTAACACGTGTTCTGAACAACATTCCAGTTGAAGACTTCCAGGCGGGCATCAATGAGTGGCAGAGTCGTTGCCAACGGTGTATTAATGCAGGAGGAGGCTATTTTGAAGGCTATTAAGTGTCTGTAAAATTATCTTCAAATAAACGAATTTTATGGAATCAGTCTCATAACTTTCTGGACCCTGTATCTACATAATATGAATGCAAATTAATGTTTAATATAATTTAACTTACGAAGTTCAGTATAATTTTAAGGCCTTATTTGAATAGTGGTCTAACTCCACTTTTTAAAAAATTCGCCTCACTTTCCTGTTCATACAAGTCATTTCTATCTTATTTTTAAACTGGTACACCTCCAGCTTATTTCTGCTGCCAACAGAGGGCATTACAAATCAAACTTCAGTAGTCATTTCTCATCACTCATTAGACTTTAAGGATCTATATCTCAAAATGAACAAGAGTGGAGTTGGACCACTATTCAAATAAGGCCTTCATTTAAGACGAGTTCATTGTGATCCAAAATTTCTGAGGGGGTGTTATTAATAGTATTGTTCCCAATTAACATTTTAAGAAATTAGAACTTCAAACAAGACGGACAGTAAATATTTCGAAAGTTTGTAATGTATGGGTTTATGATACAGCAATGCAACTCTGATACTTATAACCATTACTTACTCTTCTTAGTTGCATTTTTAGATCATTGTTAGCCTCTCGAAGCGATCCTGTCAGAGATACTAAATAGTAGATTATCAAGCTAGAAGAAAAGGAATAAAATCCTGATAAATATGAGTCAGCAGTGCAAAATACAGAGAAAAAATGTTTTAAGTTCTACAAGTTGTGCTTACATCATAAGAAGTAACAAGGGAATAACTACACCTGGGGAAGTTAGATACTGTACCACCTCAACCATGAAAGAAGGCAAAATTCCCAAAACATAACTGGTAAGAACGTTGTAAATCCTTTTTTGTTCGCTGCGAAAGAAAAATGCATTAAAATGTAAACTCAACAGTTACAATAAATAAATATAAATAGATATAATAAAAAAATATAAAATCCGTGATGAAATACTCATTAAATAATGTATTCCGAAAAATCGTTGAAATATTTTTTGTCAGTTTTCAATAGTTTAAAAATGATATTGAATTGTAGTATAAATTATAATTATATTCAAATATTTATTTACAGGGAAATATTGTGATTAAAAATTGTTATTAAACAAGGGAGGAAAGCAACCAAAACCAGGACAAAACTAAACCCATGCAATACGTATTATTACAACTTTAATTATACTCATTAGTACAGTTATTGACAACTGTTTTTTGCGAGTAAACACAGGAAATTTAATGGCGTGGTATAATTATTTCTAATCGGTTATTGTTTGAATTACAATAACAATCTGTATATTGAAAATTTGCATATTCACCATCTCTTACGATTAAATGCTGGATCTGGTACTGCTTAAACATTCTGATGTGATTTTTCTTTCATAATACAAAATTAACGAAGGAGTAATTCGTTGATTTTTAGATATTGTTTGAACAATAAATGAAAGCTTAACAATGAAATAATAAACGAGAAAAAGATGAACGCAGACAGAGGAAAACACACTTGTTCTTATGAATAATTGAACTCATAAATTTAATTTTACGGGCAGTAAAAAAAGCCTATCCTTGAAATCTTTTAAATACTTTATTCACAGATAACAATATAAAACGCATAGAAACTTAAGGCTGCTGTGTACTAACCCTATTGGATTCGCTCACGTCACTGTTAACTTACGGAGAAAATGTGTTTACTATTTACACCGACATAAAGGCTGATAATCCAATAAAAATGGTATTTTCAGATAGCCTGAACTTTTCTGCACCTTGCAACAGGATTTATTTTATAAATTTCATCCTCCAAAGGATTTATGAACGTTTAAAACACACTATACCAGATTTTTCCCCCGGATAATTTAAATTTTAAAATACACTAGTTATAAAAAATTAAGGAAAAATCACAAAAAGAGGGATAACACGTTCAAAACTAGTTCAATCTGTTTAAAATTTGAATATGTTGTTAAGTTGGTACTCTACATTATGCAAAATACACTGAAGTGCCGCTGAATTAGGGACAGCAAAGCCTATGCAAATTGTGTAGCGCTGCGCATCATGTATGCGCAAGTGAGGGCGCTGTGGTAACTGCATATATAGCGCGTACTGTGGTTGTTCTGAATTAGTTGTAGGAATTGCCAGTATGGTTAAACTGCCTGATTTAGACTCCTTCGATCACGGACAAATCGTAGGTGCGCGACGCATGGGCCATTCAATTTCCGACATCGTCAGACAGCTAGGATTTTCAAGGTTGACAGTGTCAAGAGTATACCAAGAATACATGGATGGTGGAAAAAAAAACTAGCGATCGGGCAAACTGCAAAGGACAATTAGCCTTGACAGTGCGTGGTGAGAGACGGCTCAGGCGTATTGTACGTAGCCAGCGAAGCCAAACATTAGCTCAAATTACCACCCAGTTTAATGACGGTGCCAGTCGTACAGTCAGTAAACGGACTGTGCAACGCTCGCTTCACCGTATGGGTTTCGGGAGCCGTCGACGTACGAGAGTACCATTGCTCTATACTCGCCATCGGGCTGCACGTCTTGCCTGGGCAAGAGAGCACAGAGACTGGAGTGTAGAGGACTGGAAACGAGTAGCATGGAGTGATGAGTCTCGATTCCGACTACTTAACGCCGACGGGAGGCTGAGAATATGGCGTCAGGCTCATGAAGCCATGGATCCTGCATGCCTGGCTGGAACTGTACAAGGGCATGGTGGCTCAGTCATGGTCTGGGGTGTTTTTTCGTGGCACAGTTTGGGATCTTTGGTGCGTGTACCAACCTCCCTCAATGCAATTCGGTACGTAGAGTTGCTGGGTGATCACCTCCATCCGTTTATGCTGTTCTGTTATCCGCACGGTAATGGAGTTTTCCAACAAGACAACTGTACCTCTCACAAGTCCCGGTTGGCTACTGGCTGGTTGGATGAGCATTCCTCTGATTTCTCTATCATGAATTGGCCACCTAGAAGCCCAGACTTAAATCCTATTGAGCATCTTTGGGATGTTTTGGAACAAGGCGTGAAAGGCCATCACACAGCACCAAAGAACCTTACTGAATTATGGACAGCTTTAGACAATATTTGGCAAGCCATTCCCGTGGAACGTTTCCAGAAACTTGTTGAATCTATGCCTCGTCGTGTGGCACCCGTTATCAAGGCCAGAGGAGGCCCAACTCGTTACTAGGTAGGTATCCCTAATTCAGTGGCACTTCAGTGTAGTTGCGCTGCAGTCGGAATAAGCCATTTGCGAAGAGCATAAAAGTGCATGTCTCAGAGTAAGGCGGTAACTGTCGTTGCAAGGCTGAGATTAGACATCTGGCATAGCCAAATTGTAACAATGACCTCCAGGCATCATTTGACCGAAGAACTGCGATGGCGAGCTATTGGGAGACTAGAGGCAGGACAAAGTCAGATAGAAGTGGCCAGATGGTCAAATGTGAGTCCGTCTGTGGTTCATAGACTTTGACAACAATTTCTAACCACGGATTCGGCATCCAGGAGGTTCAGCCAAGGACGGCCATACGCTACGACGAGTGCCGATGACCGATATTTGTCATTATGCGCACGAAGGAATAGAACCGCAACTCCGTCTGCAAGGTCCGTCTGCAGATCCGCCCTCGCCGCAAGTTCTGGAAGGTTGGTATCAATGTCAACCGTGCGTAGAAGGCTTCACGAAGGTGGTCTTTTTGCGAGGCGACCAGCAATTTGCGTCCCGCTCACGTTACGACATAGGCGGGAACATTTTCACTGGACGCGTGATCAATGGATGGCTGTTCTCTTTACGGATGAGTTCAGGTTTAGTTCTAAAGCGATAGTATGCGTATTTTGATTTGGAGAGAACTTGGAACTCGTTTTAATCCATCACACATCCGTGATAGAGATGCATACGGATCAGGCAGTGTCTGTGTTTGGGATGGTATCCCTTTGGGTGGACACACAGACCTCCATGTCTTTCCTCGTGGAAATGTGAATGCTCACACCTATAGAGATGACATCCTTGACGCTTATGTGTGCCCTTATGCTGGGGCAATAGGTGATGCTCTCGTGCTACAGGACGATAGCGCGAGACCGCACAGGGCTCGCATCGTCGATGCTTATCTTGAGCAGGAAACAATTGAGAGCATGGAGTGGCAAGTTCGATCACCGGACCTGAATCCTATCGAGGATGTTTAGGACACTTTAGGACGACGTATAGTTGCTCTCAATCCTTCTCCTAGAACCCTAGCCACGCTTTCAACTGCTTTGCAAGAGCAATGGCTCTCACTTCCTACCGAACTCATAGACCGCATAATCGACAGCATCACACATCGCTGTAAGTGCTGTATTGCTTCTCGGGGGGATCATAAGCCATATTAAAGGTACTTTACCTATACCAAACTGATACATCCGATTTGTTCATTGTATACATATGCTAGTTTCTATGACACCATAAATGTCTGGCGATTTCTTTTTATGCTATTTTATACCTACCTATGTGTTATATAATGTGTATAAGTTTTATTAAATTCTACGCGTAACTTTTTGAGTAATCGCTATTTTTGTGACTTTTCCTTAATTTTTGATAACCAGAGTATTATTTACATTTTTTAAATGAACGAAAAATGCCCCAAGGTGAAACATTTCTCTCTCTATTATGGAGTACAGTTAAAAAAAAATCTTTAAATCCAAGTCGTCAATCCTTGGACACATTTTCTACATAGGTTAACATTGAGAAGATCTAATCCAATAGGGTTAGTACACAGCAGCCTTAAGTTAAAGCAAAAAGGATGACCAGACTAAAAAAAACACAGCCTGGCATTCATCCTGGTTACTATTTATTCATTATCCAATCATCCATCAAACGGACGTTCCGTGCTCGGTGGTTCGTAACAAAGAGATTACTGAACACTGATAGAAAATTTCATACGACAAAGCAATGTTGAAAATACACCAAAACATGGACGACTAACGCCGTCTACACATGAAAAAGAAAACTAATTTCCGTCATATAAGTATGAGAAGTACCTGAATGGTCCGCAGTGCCACGAAGGTTCCAGCCAAACGCATGCAAATCCGACGGGCAAAGTGCACAAGAAAAGCATGATCAGCAAAAGAGCATAGTAAAAGTTGTTTGATCGGGAGGCACGGAACACCGTCTCGTGGGGTATGTTGGCTGTCAGGACGGCCCAACTGCGGACATAGACCAAAATACAGAGCTTCACTGTGTTAATCGCAGGTAATCCGGGCGAGAAAAACATGCCCATCCTGAAATAAACATGTAGGTAATAATCTAGAATTATATCAAAGACTTTTTCCTACCTTTACAAATAAATTAATTATCCATTACTGGAAGTGGAGACCATAAATATCCTTTATAGAATGTACAGTGAGCTTAGAAACTTTTTTCTCAAACAGCTGTCGTCATTAAATGAGCAGTGCAAGTTTTATAATAATTTTATAACACTGAGATAACATCGTTAATCATTAAGTAACTCTAATAAAACTTTTCGATTTTCTAGTAAAACTGATTGATACTGATTATCTTTTTTGTGTTGTTACAGAAATAATTCTAATAATTTTAAAAGAAACTCAAAGAACACATTTAAATTGTACTGTAATGGATCAGAGTATAGGAATTCAAATCATTCGAAATCCAAAAATGAAAGTCTGGATTTACTGTCTGTTATATATCTAAACCACCTGACTCGTTTAGTAAAATTAAATTTTTAACATAAGAGGTATTGTAATCCCTCTTCCTTCGAATTCCAATTTAAATTCAAGTCTTCATTACTATTTCCACACTTAATACTTTCACCAGCAGGCATTATCCTAAAGTTATACGGCAATATAACGAAAATATGTATTACATCTCGTTCGGGAAAGAAAAGATATCCAGCTAAAATTTGAATTCAGAATCTTTCACATCCGCAAACGTCTTTATAAATGACAAAATAAATCACTTTTATTTTGTAAATCTGTCTTAACCGCTAGTCAGTTATTTTCATTTAAATTATTTTCAATAACCCAATGATTCCGAAATCGAAGTCCTTAGATCCTGGAGATCCGTCAGAAGATTCTGATGGCGGCGTTCCACATTCGCAAATAAGCTCCCCCCGTCCCCTCTTGACACATTTTGCGGTCGATTAGTCACGCTCAACCCCCCCCCCCCAACGTGAAGAAGTCCCTCGTCCCTTTGATAGTCATCAAAGAGACGAGCCAAAGGGGAGAGGGTTGTAAAAGGGGGAATCGATCCCATAACTGGCGTTGACGGCGAGGGGACCAATAAATCCCTGCTTTCCCCTACACACTTCGCTCTCAGTTTCGCGAATGTATATTCCCAGTATGAGAGCTTCGGCAATGAGGTCTTCAATGAGCGACAAACATCTGAAATCTAGGTACCGGAACCATTAAAATAGACCCATTAAATTAAGGTACAAAAAGATATTCTCGAACTAAGAAAATCTTAAATATTTAGAAAGAGTTATTGTATAATGTTTTTTATTCCCCTTACTTTTTTGAGAGGTTATATTATATTATTTAATTGATCATTAAGGCTACTATGTACTAAGAAAAAAATCATATTTCCCTTTTCCTCTTCTTGCAGACTCTTGTGGTGGGAGGAGTCCAGTTGACAGTTCGAGAATTCCACCCCCCTTAGGATTGATATTTTGAGGGATTGTAATGGCACTCTCTCTATAGGGGGGTTAAGCGCTGCCCCCAAATTTTTTATTTAAAATATATTTTTGTCAACTATTTACAGGTACATAAATACTGATAATCCAATAAAATTGGTATTGTCTGATAGCCTGAACTTTTCTGCAAAGCGCTACAGGATTCATTTTATAAATTTCGTCCACCGAAGGAATTTATGATCGTTTAAAACACACTATGCCAGATTTTTCATCGAATAATTTAAATTTTATAATATTAATTGCATTTTTTAAAAAAAACGAAAAATGTACACAAATGTAAAATTTCTTTCTCTATGACGGAGTACAATTTTTTTTTTTTTTTAATCTTTGAATCCAAGTCGGCAATCCGTGGACAAATTTTCTCCATAGGTTAACATTGAAGTGAGCGAATCCAATGGGGTTAGTACATAGCAGCCTTAAACAGAAAAATATCTGAAGGGAGTTCAAAGTGGGTGTGATCTCAGCGTAGTGCCAAAATCGTATTCTATTTAAACGCTACCATCAAGTGGGGTAACTTTGGCCTTTGCGGGCAATTTTGGACCAACAAACGAAAAAAGATTGTATGTGCTGTAAATAGACAAAGGAGAGTGATTATCACTTATTTATTGCAAGGATCAATAAGTGGTTAAATATAATAGGTATAATAAATATATAGGTATAATAAATATATATGTTTGTTGGGCAAAAGTTACCCGCAAAGGCCAAAGTTACCCCAGTTGATTGTACTACTGTTTGCTATATGAGCCGCTCACTTGCCAAATCGGTTAAGGCTGCTATGTACTAACCCCATTGGATTCGCTCACCTCAATGTTAACCTATGGAGAAAATTTGTCCACGGATTGCCGGCTTGGATTCAAAGACTTTTTTTAAAAATTGTGCTCCGTCATAGAGGAAGAAATTTTACATTTGCGTACATTTTTCGTTTTTTTTAAAGTGCAATTAATATTTTAAAATTTAAATTACTCGGGGAAAATCTGGTATAGTGTGATTTAAATGTTCATAAATTCCTTCGGTGGATGAAATTTATAAAATGAATTCTGTAGTGCTTTGCAGAAAAGTTCAGGCTATCTGACAATACCAATTTTATTTGATTAACAGCATATATGTACCTGTAAATAGTTGACAAATATATATTTTAAATAAAAAATTTGGGGGCAGCGCTTAACCCCCCTATAGAGAGAGAACCATTACAATCCCTCAAAATGGCACTCCTAAGGAGGGTGGAATTCATGAACTGTCAACTGGACTCCTCCCATCACAAGAGTCTGCAAGAAGAGGAAAAGGGAAATACGATTATTTTTCTTTGTACATAGCAGCGTTAATGGTTCGGATATAGCGAACCACCTGATAAAGCGAACAAAATCTTTGGTCCTTAAGTCCATAAAACAAAAGGTGGAGAAAAGTGGTAACATAATATACATTGTTTTTTAAAATTCCTCTGAACAATATAAATTCAAATTAAGTGCTTACTTCTTCAGCAGTTAGACTTAAGAGATTGATTTATTTTACTTTTTTGTGATGAAACAATACTAAACGTTTTGCCGTTATCATCAAGTACTTGCTTTTACTTTTGACTTGCATTATTGCAACGATTTACATTAGAATATGGACTTAATTTGATTAGCTTCTTAAAAAAAGTTACTTATTATTCGATGGGCAGCCCCCCCCCCCCGAAAAAAAAGAAAAAAAATTCATTGAGTGGTGTTAATCCATATTACTTGGGAAATTTATTATGAATGTAAACAGTTGGGCATCAATCAAGTCTTTGACACGAAAATTTCAAAAATTTCAAAAAGCGGACTAAACTTATAAAGCTTGTGAATGATTCATATCCTGACAACTATCTCTAAAAGAAATGTCTGTTTTACATTATATTCTGTTTATACATGGTTCCAATCTGTATCCGTTACACCCCCTTAACTTCTAAACGGTGACAGCTTAGACCATAAAGTTGGTGTCTAGGTATAGTAAAAAGGCTATGAGCTACTCGATGAGACAATTTACAATACCATCTATCGGCAAATTTTGGAATTAGCGTTTTTATCTCAAAAACGGTACGAGATACGGGAAAAAAGTCAGTTACAAAGTTGTTTAGCATCATCGATTTAGAAAGAAAAGACAACTTGCGCACATTAATACTCAAAACAAGAATGTGAAAAAAGGAACATTTGTTTGGTCGTGATTTTCAACATTATGGCGTCGTGAAACGCGAGCGAAGACTGAAAAGATCAGAGAATCCAGTCCAGAGTGCAAATGTGTACGGTGGCTAATGGAGAGCATTTTCAGCAACATATATAAATGATCCTGAAGATAGCAAAGTATCTCAGTTTTTTTCTTCCACTCTTTAGGACATGACAATTTTCGAAATCGGGACCAAACAAATGTTCCTTTTTTACATTCTTTTTTCAGTATTAATGTGCGCAAGGTGTCTTCTCTTACTAAATCGATGATGCTGAACAACTTTGTGATTGATTTTTTTCCCATATCTCGTACCATTTTTGAGATAAAAACACTCATTCCAAAAGTTGCCGATAGATGGTATTGTAAGTTGTCTCATTGAGTAGCGCATAGCCTCTTTACTATACCTAGATACCAACTTTATGGCCCAAGCTGTCACCGTTTAGAAGTTAAGGGGGGGGGGTGCAACGGATATACGTGGGAACCTTGTATAGGAGTTATATCTGAGAAAAAATGCACACCAGAACTTTCACAAGTTTGGAAGTTTACAACATCTAAGCATATAAACGGAACTTGGCATACTGTAATTTATTAGGGGTAGTCTAGACATATTGTGGAAATCTAATTTTAATTTTTCCCTACAAGTAACACGAATGACAATAAAAAGTATTCACATAAGACTTACTTACCATACTAAACCTTGGTTGTTTACTAAATGTAAAATATTTTCTGCGATTTTAAAATCACCGTACCCTGGCTGAAAAAAATAAATTAATACAAGATGAAATCATTATTTGTCTTCTGAAATTAATACGAATAATGGGTAAAATTTATTTTGATACACTAAATATCACATAATCCAATAAAGTCATACCATTATAAAATTCTAAATATATTTTTAAAAATACTACGGGAGATACAGACGACAAGGAATTTATAATAATCCACCCTGAACGAATTTTCAAGGAATCTGCTTTGATATCCTGTAGAATTCTCAAAACGAATTTAGGAATATATTTTCGTTTGTGAGTGAATGTTTTATCAAAACCCACTGAATCAGTACAAGGCAGTTAAATTTATTTGTTCCAAATTTTTATCTAAAGGCTATGTAGAGCACTAAAGATCACCTTTGCAGAGAAAAATTTAAAATTCAGTGCCCTAGACGTATGACTTTCTTTTGAAGCTAACCTTTAATGGAAATTTTATCTGTGTTTTAATTTACGAATTTGTATTCTGCGTCTAGAAAATGTGTTCCTTGCCGCAAACTATTCTTGGGAAAGATTTTCTGCAACGAATTACTGTGAAATTTCTCTTTGGCGGCCAGTAATATTTCCGAAGTGGCCGTTTTGAGGGGTGGACGTAGAAAAGGGGTTTCCTCCCTAACACTGGCTTCTATGGAATCGTTGATCAGTTCTGAACAAAATGTAGCCGTTCAGAGGGGTGGCCGGTAGAGAAATTTCATTGAGCTCCATATGTTTTCACGCGATATGTGCACGCGATCACCAAAGACAGTTTAACTGTCGTATAATTTAGCACGTAAAGTAAAAAAGTAGTAAAAATCAAATCTTATATCTTTTTTGAATGCTACATATTTTTGATCACTTCTCAAAAAGATGAAAGACGATTTATTTGCATTAACGTTGAGAATTTTGTAATTTATGTCGGCAACGTTTGTTAGATTTTGAGCTTTTGTGATAGAATTCCTGAGCATAAAAAGAACCATCATGTCGAGTGTTCGTATATCTCTATTATTAATAACCATCGACTGCTGCAAAATTAATCCTAAACGCATGTACGCTGAACATTCCTTGCAAATTAATGCATAGAAAATCAGAGATGGCCTTGTTTACAGTAAAATAAAAGTCTATTTAAAAGAACTAAATTTTGATTTTTAATAGGATTTAATTAAGAAAATTATAAAACTTATGGAGACTTCTATTTTTTTCTACTTCACAAGCTTTATGAAAATAATTTTTATACTTTAGCCAGTTAACTATTCAGTCAAGAGTTATCTAAGTTTCCTAAGTTTTTGGAACTACGACTTTAAATAGCTTTTCAAAGTGTCCTCCTAAAATGCAAGACAACACGAAACTCTGTAAAATAGTTTACAATCACAAAAAATTCTTTTTGTTTAGATTAAAACCTAGATATTTCTATGAGCACTTTTGATTGATAAATTTTCATACTCACAAATCCTTTTTCAAGGTCCCAGCACCAGCAATTGTTTGCGTACCGTACGAATACTGCTCTCAAGAAATCTGTAATAATCGTGGAGATAACTGTCATGACTAAGTCCATGATAGTCAGCTTCACCAGCTCCTGAAGTAGAAATACTCTTTGATAATTTTCCCTTCTCCTTTACTTCCTTTTTTTCATATTATAACAATTTTGAGATATATTAATGACTCTACTAAGTCAAGAAGATGTAAAACATAATTCAGCTACTCAAGTCATTATTCAAACGATAATGATGAGCAAATTACTCAGTATAAACATTCTGGTAAAAAAGTATCAACAAGGTAAACGGTATACACTGAAAATTATGAAAATAGATGTATGTAAATATACATAATAAAATCAAATGGAAATAATAATACAAAATAACCAATGATATTTTAAGATTATTTATTATAATTATCGTTGTTGTTGCTAAAGCCTCCTGGTTGGAGTTTCCATTCACCAGGTCCTAATAGGCTATTGGGCTGAACAGGAGGGGCGGCTCCTGTTTTGAATTAGCACCACAAGGGTCGGAGTCCGACTTGGCTAAATGACTGGTCCCGAAATTTTGCCCGGAAGATTGACTATGACACCATTAGTTCTCATTAAAGGGCAAGGCTGCTGGCCATTCATTTAAGGGGCACCATATAGGTGGCCAGAATTACCCCCTACAAGTCGGTTCCGTAATTTAGAACCGAGTGAATGATCGAGACCGAAACACTTGACCCCGCACCTCCAGAGGTAAATTTGAGAACTTGGAGGACATTGCAGCCACGACCTATTTTACGTGCCCATGTCACCATTAGTGAAAACGGCAGTGGATTTTCAGTAATGAGCATCGAACCAGGGACGTTCAGACCCCTGGCCCGTTGTACTTGCCAACTGGGCCACAGCGTCCTTATTATTTCGTTCACTAGTTGAAATGAAATAATTTAAGCTCCTCATCTAACCTTTTCGCTACCAGAAGTAAGAATTCATGAAACTTTTTTACGCATGAATTTTCATTTTTTCTCATGCTTTGTATCAAGTTCTTTATCAGGTCTTTAAGAACCAGAAGAAGAACACCTCGATCTTTCGTTATAGATTTTTTAGCATTTCTGATATGATTTTTAGTCAATTTTACATCAACAAATAAGTAAATTGTATAAATGTGCTTCCGAACAACTAAAACTATCTTTTTTAGCAGACAGCTTTTTATAAAAGTTAATTATAATGTATCACGAATTTCACCAATATGACAACAATGTTAGAAATTTCGATAATAAATATGTTTCACTTGTACTCATGTTACCGTAAAGATATTAATCCGCGTGCAATACACACTAATAAGAGTAGTCAAAATGCAAAAATATACATTTTTAGCATGCCAAAAAGCTATGTACCTAGATTTCGTCCTTAACAAGGGGATACCAAGATCCCAGCTCTAACTTTTCCATCTTAGAAAGCTTAATTTTACATTGGAAATTGTAGCGACCACAATTCTTTCTTTATTGGTCTGGACTGACTGCACTTTGGCAGTTACCAGTAAAAAAATTAGAGAAATTACAACTTTTGAGTTTTTCCCCTCAGCGTACTTATTAAGGCCTAAAGTCATGTTAAGAAGCCAACGACAAGGGTGAAACTTAATTCCAAGACTGCTGGGAAAGCTGGGAAGACTGCTGGATCTATATATATATATATATATATATATATATATATATATATATATATATATATTACTTGAAGTTCTTCATTGCGTGGAACATTTTGAACAGCTGTCGATTAATGTGATTCAAAAATGTATACGGGCCTGAGGTAGCCTAGTGGTGGCGTGTTCGCTTTCGGTGCTGAGGATGCTCGGATCGAATCCCGACGAGCGTCATTAAATACCTCCGTATCTAGGCCGGATAAGGATACGTTAAATACGTAGACCGGAAATTCCCTCTATAAGATCATAGAAGGTGGGAGAGGGTACGATCCCCCAGATGACAACCTTGGGGTAGATCGGCCAAAATTGAGGTGGTGAATCGGACTCGATCCTTGTGGTGCCAAAAAAAAAAAACGTAGTCGCACACCTCAGCCCGCTAGCCTATATGGACCTGGTTTGGAATACTTCTGGCCAGGGGGCGTTAGGAACAACAAAAAAAAAAGATTGCTGAATAGATTAGAAAAATATGATTAGAAGGCATACAGCTGAATATAACTAAAATATGATTAGAAGCTTCACCTGGCCGAACGCCGTTTCCCAACATTTCTTCCGAAGTAAATCCTTGGTACTTTCTGGGATCCTGAGAAGATCCTCCTGAGTGGGCATTCTGTGTTTCTTCTCCTTGCCCAGGCACCTTTTCGGACAGGGGGCGTCATCGCCTAGGGCTACTCCACTACAAGGCGAGCCTATCGTGGCATTTTCCCCCCACTCGGTCCCGTTTAGGGTGCCGTCCAAATCTCCGATGCCATCCATGGTTGTGCTATCGAAGCTCTCGGTTGTAGAAGGATACAAGTCGGGATCCAGAGTCGTTACCGGAGGCGTTGTATAGCAGACGAGTTTGAGCACGGTGCAGTTGAGCTCTGAGTTCTCAGTGGAGGAAGCTTCATCCGTTGTGGTGCTTTCCGACGTAGTGGTTTCTGAAAGAGATTATATATTATCAAATTTGTAGCGAATCCGACCTCAGAAAGTACGATTTAAGAATTGTAGTCTGAAAATTTTAAGTAGTTTGGAAGAAAAGTATTTCGAATGAATGGCTGTCTGCTTGGCTTCATGGTTTTAACAAAAGGCTCAGAGATAAATCTCAGCCTTAATTTTCCATAAGTATGAAATAAATCTTTCAAAGTATGAAATAAACCTTAAAAATCAATAGAAAGTTCTAGGGACATGCTGTATATTTATCATCTTCTATTTGAGAATTGACGATCAATAATTTAGATTTTTTTGTTACGTTACACGGAAAACTAGTCATTTAAGAAACCATTTAAGAAGTGTAATAAGTCTTCATTCGATCGTGATTTCTCAGTATTTGGGATCTTGTTCTGGTACTCAGGATCAAAGTTTATTTTTTAACTTCTATATTTATTTGAATTTAAAAAAACACTGAAATAGGAAAAGGCGTTCAAAGTTTCTAGCATCTTTATTCATTTCCTTTTTACAGTGGCTTCTTCACCTGTGTGGTGACCGGGTGTGAAAGAATAGTTCCAACGTAGCCTATGCCTGTCGTAAGCGGAGACTAAAATAGGTACTCAGTGTCTTGGGGTATAGCCGGGCACCCTGCCCCTGGGATTTCAGGGGACTGGTCTTCCAGGTTGGGGGTTGGGCGTAGGGCTAGCAACCCTACCCTGTAAAAACTCTATGTTACGAAGTCTAAAGAAGAAAAAGCCGGATTGCTCTCATTGAAAAGTACTGATGTTTAGCCCACCAATTTCTGTCATTCTTTGGCGATGAATTTACAGTATTGATTGGGGTAAAAGTACTTTCAATTTTTCTTGTTTGCACTGCTATTTCCCCGAGACCCAAAATGTAGAAATAATTTCGCAGTTCCACGTTAAAGAAATGCATGGTAAAATGCTTAATAAGCTTCTATATCAAAACGCTACTCGGAAATTAAGAAAATATTGTTTCAATATCAAAACAATGTATTATAACGTACCTCGATATTCTTCAGTTGCCAAAATCAATAGAACTTAAAACTCTACCCTCAGATCTTAAACTGACAGACCTATAAGCCATAAGAACAAAATACATACCATTTTCTAAGTCTGTTGTTGACCACCGTGTATCCAATGTACTGTAATTACTGTTAAAATCAGTCCAGTTATCTGGTGGTTCACTTTCACTCTGATAATCCATTGGTATATCCCAAGTCATTTTTCCATCTTCAAATTCTACAGCAGAAGATGAATTGTAGAAAACGGGTGGTAAAGCTAAGTGGGGACTAGTAGGCACTGAAGCATTGACATTCCAGTTTACCATGCCATGAGCTGTCCAATTGTTAATATTGCCCACTAATGAATTGTAGACTAGCTCTTCGGAAGTTGAGTTGTCGAGGAAATAATCGCCATCTATGGCAGATACATTCGATGAAAAAGTTGTCGCAAGCTGCAAGTCCGTGAGGTTGAGGGCTGAGTACAACGCCGCAAGAGTGCAGTTGTGGATGACGATGAAGGTGCAGTTAGAAGAGAGGGTTGATGTTTCTGTCGCGTCTTCTTCAAAACCCAGGAGACTTCGAGTATGCCGGAGGGATTCGTTTTGGGAATCGATTGTCTCCGTGATATTCTTAGCTATTTGACCGAGTTCGTTAGTCTGAAATAATTACATTATTAAATATAAGTGAGGTATAATCATTCTCATGAATCAAAACTTAGAAAGATGCCGAAAATTTAACTGAAATTAGTTTTGAGTATAGTTTTGAACTATCCATTTATTTCAGGAAAATAGTTATAATTCAGATGTAATCATTATTGATGTCACTTGGACAGAGCAATACAGAGGAACAATACCTCTGCAATACAGAAAATCCAAAGCTAATATATGGATTAAAAACTAATAGATTAACAGAATTTTTTAAATCCAAAAAAAATTTTAATTTTAAAATAGCTTCTACAAACAGACAATCAGATACATTTTACAACACTTTTCTGTATCGGCCATTGCTTGAATCAAATTTTTTTAATTTACAGAGAGTTTGTGAGATAAATTAAGCATCCCCATGGATTTGAAGAAAACTTATCTTCTATCACTTTCCTCATCATTTTTACATTGTTAAGTTAAAGTGAATTTCTGTTACTAAATCGATTTTAATGTTTAATTATTAACATACAAATTTTCCCAGAAACCATTTTGGAAAAAAAGCTTTATTTAATTAACACTGTTTCTTTTTAGCATTGAAAAGGAAATTGAAATTAATATTCCACTTCAACGTTTTTTTTCAATGACGCTTACCACAGACACAAAATTTTCATACATATATTTCTTAACAATGAACAGAAAGCTTGAATGTAATATAATAACCTTTTAATGAATATAGTTGTAGAGACTATAAAAACGACAAAGCATTCAGGTTCTTAAACGGGAGACGGGGGAAAAACGTGTAAAAGCAGATTGATCTAATTTTCCCTTTATAAAGTTTAATTGCAAAAGCACAATTAAAAAAAAAGAAAGATAGAATTCTTAAAATCAAACAGTGGTATCACTCTTTTACTAATTCCAGTTTGTAAAACTACAGTGACCAACTTTATCCCTCCAGCATTTCATACAGTTTCTTAAGCATGAAGCTTCGTTTATTCTGACTGAGAAAACAGATCCATTTAATGCACACTTAAGTAATCTACAGTTTCATATTTTTCTTTGTTGTTAAATTACTTATGTTGAAAACAATTTAAGTTTCTAGAAGACTACCTTTTCACATATGCATAAGAGTTGGAAATACTTAATTGGGAATTTGCTTAATTTAACCTTTCGGTGGGAGCATGATTCTTTTCCCACTTAGTAGGAACATCTGCCTAGAAGACAGATATAGATGGAATATCTATTTCCTAGGTATTCCTAACTAGAAATTCAGAGGGTATCTGTGGTTTATTACATTTCATGGTAGCCACAATCGTCAAATCATTTCTCCTTAATTCTTGACAGCTTCTATTGAACAGAACCAATTATCACAGGTAATTATTACGGTTCGTTTTGTAGAGGCATTTAGGTAGTCTAACGAGTGATTTGGTTGGGATTTTTAATTTTTTCTCTCATTAATCTAATTTTTACCTGAACCATAGAAGGCTGGCGTTACGAATTCCCCTTCCACACTGAAGACAAGATGCTGACTGTAGCTTGTGTAGACTCACAGTACCCAAGGTCGAAGGGTGGGGGGCCCAGCGTTGAATAAAGAAACCATAGCTACCTGAGAGGCGATGTTCCCACCGAAGGGTAAAGTTGCGAAGTTTTCTATAAATTGCCTCAATACACAATAGAATATGGAAAACTATACGAGAGTAGCATCGTGCAAAGGAGACACTTCCCTTGTCTTGCTCTCTAGTATATAATCATACATGTTTTCTACTTAATGTTATTTCTAAACTTCTATTCCTTTAACCTTTTTTCACTTTCAGATTTAAAAACCCCGTATAGTTGTAAAATTACCTTAAAATGTCAATGTTTTGGATTTGGGTTGGAACTAAAACGATAGGAAACAGAGTATAGATTTCAAAACTGTTGATGGAAAAGTAGGGTGATCTGCATATCACTCCAGTTTTTACTACGAGACATAAATATTAAATATACTTACTGTTTTATAAACCTTTGCGAAAAGAGCAAAGATGAGAGTGTATAAATTTAGAAGGTATAAAACAAGAATTCTGAAAAAGAAAGCAGTTTGTTAAAAGAAATCAAATAACATTAAAAAAGTGTCATCAATCAAGTAAACAGGAGTATGATTAATAGCGTATGTCAGATGTTTATTAGTTATTGTTAGTTATTAGTCATTATTATTTTATATATGTTACACTATCCAGTAATCTGAGTTGAATCTATTCTGAATTTCTTGCATATATACCTATCAGAATATTGTGTACTACAATTATGCTGATTAGCCGATTGATAATCAGAATTAAGACTGAAACCTATAATAGTAACTATTATTGTTTTGTGATCACCATTTTGTTTGACAAGAGTATATACGTACGAGAAAAGGCCTGATATTTAAAACAAATTATTAAAATAATCAGAAATAAAATTATTTCCATATATATCATAATGTGAAGGCATCCACTGCACTACAGTATTCTTTTTCAAGGTTAGCAGTAACCCGAGATTCTCTTTACAACTTTTAATTCTCTGAGAGTCTGAATAATCCAGAGAAGAAGCTGTTTGGCTTGCTGAGATGGAATCAGAGAGTATAACGGCCCTTTCAAAGTCTTTCACACTTGTCAATAGGTATATATATTTATATATGTGTGTATAAAGGGTTCTATATATATTGAATATATATAGAACCTTTTATACATACATATATATATATATATATAAATAGATACCGTATTTTTTGGACCATAAGAGACACCGGACGATAAGACGAACCTCAAATGTATGGGAGGATTTTTAGAAAAGAATATTTTTTATTTTGTTAGGTATATAAAGATATTTTCAATTTCTTGCATCATAAAGATAAAAAATATATATAATAAATAATACATATTTTATATGTATACAGTAACCACCGCTTATAGTGATCAGTGGTTATAAGAATCAACCGTTTATAAGAATCAATATCGCGAAAACAAAAACAAATGTATTATTTCCATGTTAAAATTTTCGCTTCAAAGAATCAATCCACCGGTTTTAAGATTCAGTTTACACTCCTTGCTTTCCTTTCATTTTTCAAAAAATGCCACTTAAACCCTCAAAAGGCACGAAGTTCTTTCTTTTTTTTTAAGAAAGATTGATAAGATGGAATGGAATACAGTCATAAAATTCATCCCTTTCTTTCTTAGACATAACATAATAGTTTCCCCTTAAACACTTTAGCACAACACTGTCCTAATTATCTTGACCCGGGGGCATCTTTACCCTTCCGGGTCCGATTTCACTTTTGTCCACTGACAAAGAAAAATAGGGACTCTTTTTTCCCACCTCCCACATCTTGGTTGCGGCTTCCTGGACCCTGAAACACATAAATCTTCGACGAAGTGTCCACTATCACTTAGGCAAACGTGACATTAGTAGATTCAGCACGTTATCAAACCGTGAAACGTAAGCTAGAAGGGGAATTTTCGTCTGAGACTATTAGTATTGAAAGAAGTATAAACAGCTTCCTAAAAACTTCATTGCGTCAAACTACCATAGAAAACTTTTTCTTGCTCCCTTCTTGTAGTTGAAATGTTAAAACTGTTTATCAGGTATGTTGTAACAAATATTGGATTTTTTCTTCTCTTACTATAATCATGTGTATCTACTTATAGGTCTAAAAATTAAGTTGTATTTTTAAAATTATAAAAAATAATTTTAATAAAAGATAATTAACGTAAATTAAAGAGTATTTTATCGTAAATTATCTAATATATGTATATATAGGTGTGTGTGTGCCTGCCCAAAAATCTAAATTTCGGCTATAAGAATGAACCGCTTATAAGAATCAAAAACAGTAATAACAAACGTGATTCTTATAAGCGGAAATCACTGTATATATATGTATATATATATATATATATATATATATATATATATATATATATATATATATATATATATACTAAAATATTTATTTTATTTTAATCTTACCTTCGGAACATAAGACCCACTTCAATTTTAAAATGATTTTTGAATGTAAAAAGGTGCGTCTTATGGTTTGAAAAATACGGTATATATATATATATATATATATATATATATATATATATATATATATATATACCGGGTGATCCAAAAGTCAGGACGAACTTTAAAAATGAATAATTCGAAAACGAATAAAGATAAAAAGATGCGGTTTGCACCAAACGGATGGAAAAGAAGCCGGGTTTTGTGTGACAACGAAAAAAAATAGTTCTGTTGGCGACCAACAGATGTCGCTATAGTTTTTTATTTCACCAAAAAATGATATACAAATGAAAAAATGTTTACAAATTACAAGTCAGCTTAATTACAGTTAATTACAGTAAATGTTCAATGTGCTGTCCATCATTCAGAAGTACCGCTGTGAGATGAGTCACCACACCGTTCACAGCATTGAGTAGCATTTCTTGCGCTATGGCAGACACATTTTGGCGGATAGCATCGTTCAGTGCTGCTAGCGATGGCGGTTGGTAGCAGTACACTTTTGATTTCAAGAATCCTCACAGCCAAAAGTAACAGGGTGTCAGATCGGGAGATCTTGCAGGCCATGCGTGATTAAAGCATCGACTGATAATGCGATCCTCCCCAAATGTTGAGCGTAGCAGGCGTTGCACAGGCAGAGCAAAATGAGGTGGTGCTCCATCTTGCATAAAGGTGACTGTTTGGAGTGCCTGTCGAGCTTGCAGTTCAGGCTTAATGTTGTTCTGTAACAGTACTGCGTATCGCTGACCAGTGACAGAAACTGTTTTGAAACCCGTCTTTGTGACTTCCTCGAAAAAGAAAATGGACCAATTATGAAATCAGCAGTGAAGCCACACCAGACTGTCACATTAGGCTGTTGCAAGGGTACCTCAACAAATGCATGTGGATTTTCTGTGGTCCACACTCGACAATTGTAGGTGTTAACAGCGCCAGAGAGTGTGAAATGCGCTTCATCTGTCCAAAGCACAGTGTGAAGCCAGTCGTGCTGCTCTTCCATCTTATTGAATAGCAAATTCGCAAAATCTCGGTGAGAGTCGAAGTCAAGAGGTTTCAGTTCTTGGTTATGTTGCAACTTGTAGGGATACCATTTCAGGGTTATTGGCAGTGCTCTCCAGACACTTACGTACGATACTCCTGTCTGCCTCGAAACTTCTCGAGCACTGTGCTCCCCATGTGCAGAAACCGCCGACATGGACTGCACCGTCTGCTCCACTGTCGTGAGGGGCGTCCACTTCTTGGACGTGACGCTAAAGAACCTGTAGCTTCAAATTTCTTCATCATTTTGTTCAATGCAGAAGATGTTATTGGTCCTTTGTTATCTCGCATACCCTTCATGTAGCTTTATGCTCGCAATGCCGCAATGTCACTTTACAAATTCTTATAATACAGTTTAACTAAGAGGGCTTTCTCAACTATGGACAGCATTTCAATGCACATAAGCTTCGACTACCATTACCTGCTGCAGTTGCTCCTTTTTATATCGTTTGTTGCTTTGCATAATCGTATATCAGAAATCCGACAGCGCCATCTGTTGGTCGCCAACAGAACTATTTTTTTTTCGTTACCGCACAAAACCCGGCTTCTTTTCCATCCGTTTGGTGCAAACCGCATCTTTTTTTCTTTATTCGTTTTCGAATTATTCATTTTTAAAGTTCGTCCTGACTTTTGGATCACCCGGTATATATATATATATATGTGTGTGTGTGTGTTATTAAAGGATTATGAAATTTTTAAGTAAATATTAATAAATATTACACCTACAGAACTAACTTGAGAGACATAGAAAAAAAATTACCTAGCTAGCTGCCATCTAAGTTGAACTCGAGGATGATATCTCTCAAATATACCAATCATATCAAATAGATTAGGAAACAGTATTGAGATGCATGAAACAACAAGTGTGACCTGAAACACAGAAACTATTTAAAAAAAGTGTCGAGTTATTAAACTTTATTGTACGCGTTTATATTGCACATATACCTGACAGCGCAAAAAAAAAATATAATATCTTAGTGCAGTCTGTTCCTACCCAGTTCATGTATCGTTTCTACTGCATGCTTCTCAACATGAACAGATTCCTCTTTTGAAACTGAAGGTTTCCACGTATACACTAATTAAATACCTATGTATTTGCATATTTATTTAAAAAAAATTCTTTTAATTCGAATGGGATAGGAGGCATTTTTGAATTAAGAAAGTTATGACAGAAAAGAAACATAAACTGGCTAATAACTGAAAATAAGATGTTACTAGGTGGACCGTGCGACCCTAGCGCATGCGATTAATATACGATAAATTTTATAGCGAGGTTGGTGGTTTGTATTAAGATGAAAGAAGAATAGGTTCATTTGTAGCAAGTGTTTATTTTTAAAATAACAATGGTGCGTAAGGAAAATGCAAAACCAATTACTAAAACGCCTTTGGCCACAATATTGGAGGTGAAGCATAAGACAATACTGGGGAACATAAGATATGTACACGTCAAAACACCTTTGTAGACAAAAATGAAAGTTAAATATGACACAAACTCGTGTAAAATGTGATATTTACAATACAAATCCTCTTTTTGCACACTATTCGACTGCGCCGTTTCGACGCATTCAAGGAAAGAGCTTTAGGGCGAAAAGTCAGTTTTTAACTTCGATTTTTAAACAAACAATACAATGTGTCATTCTGAATTAACAATTCGTCAGGAGCGGAGAACTTAATTTTTAAAATGGTACCTCATTTATCGATTTTGGTTAAGTTTGAAGGGAGAGAAATGGATCGTCACAAAAAATCACCTTCTAGGAATAATATATATGGTTTTTCCATGCAAAAAGAATAATGTACACCTACGTGAATGTTGCCAATAAAGAAAATCATTAATGAAATCACAGAATGATAATAAAAGCAAGCGATATTTAAATTTAAAAGTTCAGTGCGATTGATAATGGTAAAATAAAAAAAGCTAGCTCGCGCGCCATCTAGGGGAAGAGAAATTGTTTATAATGTTTATACTTCGATTTTTAAACAAACAATAAGATGTGTAATTCTAAATTAGCAATTCGCACGAAGCTGATATCTTAATCTTTAAAATGGTGCCTCATTTATCGAGTGTGAAGGGAGAAAAAGGGATAAAACAAAAATAAACACCTTATTTTAAAATAATATATATATAGATTATTAGTTGATTTTATTCTTGATCATGTAGAATCTCATGAATTCTAATAGTTTTAAGATGATAATATGCTTTGTAAATGATAAAAATGTATGATCTTAATTCTGCTTAAACATATTGTCCACGTCAGATTTCAATATCTGGCTACTCAGCATAAGTTGCGGTCATAATATGCATGCTGTCCTTACTTCATTCTGCCGATACCAAGTTCCACCTTCTTGCGCCTCTGGTTCTTGCGACCGAGTGACCACTAATACAACAGCATACGCGCTGGAGGCCAAAAGGAGAAACACCGCAAAGTTGGCCGCCACACGAATGGTGATTAATTTCCAGCTGAAATGTTAACAGAAAATGGTTTTTATTTAGAAGATGAACAGAAAACATACATAGTAGTATTTTCATTTGTATTACGACATATCGCACCCAGGCAAGAAAAGTGACACAACTTAAAAATGTAGCATTTAAGAAAAATCAACTTAAAGAATACTATACAGGTTAACTAGCATTACAATAAAACTGATGCAACTGCCCTCAGGTGGACAAATTGCGAGATGGAGCTGTGTCGCTTTTTGTGCACGATAGGGCACTTCATACATATTTTTCAATGACGTAACCTCAAAATTGCCATTTTCTGACTTGTGTCACTTTCCTTGCCCGGGTGCAATATGATAACGATAAAGAACTAAAAAAATTCGACTTTCCGAAAAATTACTAATTTTTTTGTTTTTTTATCGCTTTTCAGAAAATGATTTTTGTTTTCCTTGATTTCAACAAAATTCAAAAACAGAAAATTTTTGTTATTTTTATTGAACATCTGGTAAAGTTATAACAGTACAACAAAAGTCCAGATCCTAACACTTGTCTGTTTTATTACCTGCCTTAATTTTCAATTTTAATCAAGGAGAGTAAATAATTAAGGAAACCATGAAGTGTAGTAAATATAAGTGTTAGACTGATGGGAAATAAGATTTAATTGTAATTTGAATATCACTTTCATACAAATATTCAACTACAAATATTCTTTATGTATTCACTTTAAGGCTTTTTTAAAACTTTTTAATGATAAATGTTACTATTTTTATTTCCTGATTTTAAAATGTGTATTACTTCTACTTTTTTACAGTGATTGTCGAAGTTACGCTTGATTGCAATATGTTCCGAAATTTTTTTTCAACTGACTTTGTGAATGATGTAACTACTTCTGCATTCCATTAATTAAAACTACTAATACTTAGAAATTGCAAAAGTATTGTTTTAGAACACGCAATGAACTCGCAAAAATTTTACAGTTCTCGAACTATATTTATTTCTAAAGAGAATATTCATATTTTGCTACATAAGTATATTAAATACGATTATTGTAAACAAATTACATACAGACCTAAAAAATATATAAAATGCAAAATACATAGTTGCAAAATACATTAGTTAAAATAACCTTTTAACTTCTTTCTTTTTCTCTTTTTCTTCTAAAATTGCTTCCTATTGAAAAAGAAGAAATAATTACATTAGCATGAAAGATACACATTGCAAAATTATGAAAAACAGTTCAAAGAAAAATATAGGAAAATTACTGATCCGTTATTGATAAATAACTTTTAACCGAGGATTCGTTCCTCAATAACGGTCTTCCAGAGAGAAAAAAATTGTCCTGCGTCGCGAGTTATAATTTTGGCAGCGTGCCAAACCCAGTAGCAGTAATCAGTTAAACTGAAAAGTACCAAAATGCTCCCCCCCCTCCAAAAAAAAAAAAAGAAATAAGAAAAGAAAAAAAAAGAGGTAAGCAACGATAAGTAATCCTACGTTAATAACCCTCGGTAGTTTCGTTAGAAGAGACTACATGAATTTTTTTATAACCAATTGATGATATTATTCCTTCTCAATGAAAAAGATAGAAACTTACTGTTACGAACTAAAAGAAGATTAGAAAAATAATTGTATTTTTTAAATTTGATCCAGATCTCTAATTGAAAATTGAAATAAAACACTATACCTTGAAACCCATGACGAGAGAAGCTACTTTATTATAGGCCGTTTCTGGATTACCGATCATGTAATCCCAGCCCGTGAAAAGCTTCCAAGCGAATGTGCATTCATCATCTTTCTCAGACAATTTGCTCATACGCGAATTTTCAGCCATTCTGGAAAACAAACAAACAAAAACAAACCATGATTAGTTAAAACAGCAGCTATACATCAAGCTAAAAAAATACCCATAATCAAATTAAACTACAAAGCGGGGTGAAAGTATATTATTAATGAGCTTTAAAGTATGCAGTTTAGATAGTACTCTGTATTATTTTTCTATACAGGGTACGGTAGAACGGACTCTCACATTTTCATCTTTTGTCAGTAGACACCCTGAGTTGGTCCGGTGAACATCGCGGTTTCGTTATCGAGGCATTCCTTAAAAAGACTATTCTATAAGCGTGACACAGAGGGCGTTTAAGACGCGCTTCGAGATCTATGCAAATAGCGCCATTCCTTATCGAAAAATAATCATAATGGGTTTCAAACGGGAGAAGAAGTGAATCTGCATCACCGAGGAGACCAAGTAGTCGTCCACGGAACATTAGAATACCTGAAAATGTGCAACGAGTCCGCGAGTCCCCTATCCACGAGGAAGTTGCCGGCCATACCCCCCCCCCCCCAGCATAGGCGTAGCGTGCATCTAACTTTTTTTCTTTTTTTTTGGAGGGGGGGGGGGCACGAATTGAATTCAGTTGGGCCTTCCTCGGCGCATTGACTGCCGGGCGGTCCTTAAAACATGAAATATCATGATTTTTTTCAATTGAATAACAATAGAATTGATGTTTGAGTAGTATTCAAAAGTTATACAATGAGAAAATTAAATATGATATAAATAAAATAAGAAAAAAATTATAGCATCGAATTTTTCTTATGAATCATATCATTGCTAAAAACTGTGTTAAGGCTAAAGACTTAATCGGAATCTTCAGTTTCACAGTTTGAAAAAACGGGAAAAAACCAACTTTCTTAAAATTTTCCAACAATTTTCCTATTTTAACTGAACATCTATTAACATTTTAATTCATTTCATGTTAAGTTGGGGGGGGGACGTGTCCCCCGTGCGCCCCCCCCCCGAAAATACGCCAATGCCCCCCAGTGATGACCAACAGAGTGATAGAAAAGTTTAGAGAACGGCTTTGGCAGAGTATCAAAACTAACGAGCGCCACCTGAGTGATGTTATTTTCAAAATCTAGTGGAAAAATTTATTGTTAAGTACCTAGATTGTTAGTACTTTTCGAAAATATAAAGGTATTTTCTATGCATTGTTTCGTTCGTTCTAATGTAGGATTACGTTCCTCCATAACGATCCTCCGGAAAGCAAAATATTTTAGACGCTAAAACCGTCCGTCGTCTCGGGTTATTATTTTGGCAGCGCGCCAAACCCAGTCTGTATCGCTTGGGGAAGCAGTAAACAGTTAAACAGAAAAGTACCAAAATGCGTGAAAATTTTGACGTAGATAGATAGATAGATAGATAGATAGATAACACGTACATACATATATACATACAAAAGATGTAAGCAACGATAAGTAATCCTACGTTAATAAACTGCGGTAGTTTCGTTAGAAGAGACTACTTGAAAATTTTTTTATTACCCTTTCATATGTGCGAGTCCATTCTCCCGCACTCTGTACGAAGAATCGCTAACTAGTAGTATTTGGTGCATATAGATACACTATAATATGAAGAATATTCACTTGAACAAATTAATTTTTCTTAATAATTCATAAAGTCCTGTTACATATCTTAGACTAGGATTATATTTTGTGTAAATCTTTACAGATCTTACAATTGTTACAATTATACATTTTTAATCTTAGATGGACAATCTTTTTTTGTGAGAGTATAGAAATTAGTTACAGTTGGCCTGGTGGCACCGTGGCTTGGCCCACGGACATTCTTTGAGTGTCTTTATTGCCAGGTTATGGGTTCTGTACCCGCTTTCCGACGACAATGCTGAGATTAGGGAGCTATGTTGGCTCACCTACATGGTTTTCTCTTAATAAAAGCTAGAAAATCGAGGTATAGATGAGCAAATGTCGTAATAGACATAGCACCTGCCGCCTTGGAAACAGCAACAGATTGGTTTTAAACTGGTATGATATAAAATAAGTCTCTCTCTATCTTTCTCTCTATGTATATATATATCACAGCCATACTTCTATCCAGTTTCAATAAATTGTTTTTTTAATCTTCAAGAGGTTGCAGGGAGTGGAAAACGACCAAAAATAAAAAAAAGCCTCCTTTTCATGGAGCGCAAGTTTCCCATCTGTAACAATTACAGATCTCGATTGTTTGCGCGACGTATTTCTTTCCCCGTAACGATTTTCACGGCAAAACACCTCAAAAACATGTTCCTTAGTGAAGATTCTTTAGAAATTCCTTAAGAAGTTGCTTTGACATGCATATTGCAATTCGAGATTTATTTCCCTAAATTCAAACGTATTTTTATAACAGTTTTAGTCACTTTTTTCTACATTGTTATCATTTATTGCTGTGATTGTTTACGTTTTCCCTTTATCTATAACGGTTTACATTTGCTTGGCATTTAGTCGTTTATAAAGACAATAGACACTTTACCTTCTCAGGATAGCGAAGAAGCTAAATATATAGACACAAAGCGATGTCAGAAAGTATGCTAAAGGGACTCTGTAACCTTCTTCTGTTTTCTCCCGATTGCTGTAATATCCATAAAAAATTGGAGAATATTTCAAATAACCCTGCAAATAAGAAAAAAGAAAATGAACATTTGAATTAAATATTAAAGGAACTTTGAAAAATAGTTAACAAAATATTTTATAATTTCAATTTCGGTGAATGTGGCTTTTTTTTGCAAAGTTCGTTTTTATTTTATTTGAAATAAAGCATGAATCCGTATTTTTAAAAATATTTATAGATGTAAATTAAAGATAATATTATTACACAATTTTAATACTTTTAAACCTGTAAACATAGGTAGGCATTACCACATTGCAATTGTTCTAGGTTGCAATTTCTGCGGGCTTTGCTTAACCCTTCAGCGGGCACGCCCGTGCACTAAGTGCAACATTTTCGTAATTTTGAATGGTTTGTTTTTACATGTAAGGTTTGAATGTTCTAAGCAGTTTCTATTTACAGCTACAACCTTTCTAATGCTGGTCTGATTTTCTAACCCTTGTATTCCTTTCCATTCATTGTTAGTCGGGATTTAACCGTGGTAAACCAGCGATTATACTGGATTACAATACGACAAAAGCAGAAGTTGATGTAGTCGATCAAATGTGCAGCTATTACACGGTATCCTCATATCACGAAGATGGACAATCTCATTGTTTTTTAGGTTTTTGGACATAATAGGGATCCATTCGCAAATTGTCCTTATATTCAATAAACCGGACAGTTTTGAAATTAGGCGATTGTATCTGCATTCTTTGGCCTTTAATTATAAATATATCTCAATATTATCAAATTTTATATCTTGTCATAAAACACAGAATTATTGTTTTCAGTTTTAAAAAAATATTATAAAAGAGATAATCAAGGTTGAAAGAGACGTTGCACTTTGTGCCGCGCGCGCCTGCTGGTGTACCAAAAATTGGCGCGCCCGCTGAGGGTCAATCGAGAGAATAAACGAAACACGTTGTGCGAATGTTCAAACAAAGAATTACATCAGCCCTCCCAAACTGCATATAAGGGATCAGATTGGAACCTACGTTCAAAAATAATTCAAATCAATAAAATGTTTTCAGCTACTCGAAAAATCATAATCTAAGTGTGAACGGTATTTTGAAGCAAATCAATTCCATATGACAAGATCATCTCCATACAGAAGGCATTCAATTATATAGGTATTCTTTTACACTCACATACCAAGTGAATAATTTTAATAGAAGTTAAATTGCACAGATTGAATCAACTCCCATAGCGAGGATTGGCATGAGTGTGAACGAAACTCAAATATACAGTCAGATGCTAAAATAGTCACAGCTAGAAGGCCAAACTCCCTCACCTTTTATCTGAACTCGTTAAGAACATTGTCAGTCAAACATAGCTGTTACAACACTTTGATTCATGTTCATTGATATTCGTACATCGACTTCAAACTTTTTTCCAGACAGGAGAGATGGTGGATATTCCCATAACGGATAAAACAATTAATATTGAATATATACGACATAACGGCTGTTATTTGTTAACATATTTTATCAGAACATATATGCTATTCAGTCCTGTCTCGACGTCTTGTCTTGTATATTGTGATTGATGACAGTTTTAGATTATAATTACTTCCACCGTGGGTACATGGGTTCGAATCCCAATAAAGGCTTGGACCTTTATGGGCTGTCACTTCACAGGGGACAAAGTCGGCTCACCTATATGGTGCTGCCATAATAAAGTAGCCAACAAAGCTTTGTGGTGTGAATGGACGAATGCCGTTATAAGACAAGTGCCTACCGCCTTTTGGAAAATAAGTTTTAAAAAAATTACAATTAATATCTCGTTGTTCCAGTAATCGCCACTGGACGAATATTATGATTATGAAAGAGTAAAGAGGAATGCTTCGTATATTTAATTTTTCAACAAACAAATAAATTTATGGGTAGATAAAAGTGAGAAGTAGGGGAAACATCGTTGTATTTAAAATACCATAAGATCTAAAACTTAAAATTAACTTAATTTTTTTTAAGTCACTTCAAAAGAAAATTTTTAACAGAGGTTAATAATACTAGTATGGAATTTAGATAGCATCTTTGTCACAATAAATCGCCTGTCGTCGGATATTTGAATCAATAGAGCAAAAAATTCCATCTTATTCGGTTATGCTCAGTCTTGGTCATAAATACGACATGTGTCACAAACTCAGTTCGTTTGGAGCTTTTCAGTCGAGAATTTGAAATAACAGAACTATCTTTTTGTTTACTCACTTCAAAATCCCAGATGTTCTTGAGATTGAGGGCACTTTCTTTTTCATCGCTTTCAACTTCTTTCCGCATGCCTGTTGGATCTTCCGCTCCTCGTAAGACCTGAAATAAAGAAATAATTTTCATCACAGTTTAAGATTATGTTTTATAATATACGGGTTATTAAGAATTAGTGTACATTAATAAACATTTCTTCATCTACACTTTTGGCGCAGCTTATCCATTCTGGACCTTGTGCCAAAAATACCCTAACCAACCAACCAATCATCTATTCGATTCCTGGACATTCTTGAAATACAGGGTGCCTCAAAAAACTTTAACACATTTTAAAAATTTATTAAAAAAGATATACAAGGTAGGAACTAGAAATTCCCATATGTGTTACCTTATATATTCGAGTTTTTTTTATATAGTCAATGAATTTCAATAAGTTTAACTTTTGTGGCATGGAGAACATCTAGTTGGTAATCAAGCTCAGCCTATGTGCGTTCCGAAATGGATTCCGTAACACATGAAATTGCATTAATTATGCGTCCTTTGAGTTCTTCTACACTACAACCGATTATCGAGCACACTTTCGGTTTCCTGAAACTTTTTATACCAAGCTAAGATGTTGTTAATATTTGGATGATCTTTTCCAAATTTTGTTGCACTTGCGCAACAAATTCCGCTTTGAAATACCAGCCAACACATTGCTTTCTTTGATGGAATAGCCATTTTACAACTTTCGCTTTCAAGGAACAACTAGCGTCCCCTATTCAACTTTTTTGACACAGAAAAACTCTAATATAAATTAATACATCTGTGAACTTCCAGTTCTTATCTTGTATACTTTTTTATCAGAAATTTTTAAAATGTGTCAAGGTTTTTTGGTACGACCTGTATTCTTTTTAATATAAACTTTAGTTTGAATTAAACATTGTTCTCCAGCAGCTCTGAAAACCCGAGACTTAAGAACTGTGGATAATCATTGAAAAACTTATCAGCTGCAAAAGTCAGTAAGAAATGGCAAATAATAACCCTTTAAAGAAGTGTACGCCACTGAAAAAGAAATTGTAAGGAGATTCAGTTAAGGAGATTTTTAAAAGGGAGATATTTAGTTTTAAACAGCTTTACTGTTAGGGGAACTGTTACTTTCTAATATAACTTAAACTCTTTAACCCTTTAAATTAAGAGAAGGTTTGTTAAACACACTTTAAGTTTCTTAGGTTGTAAATATTACATATCTTTTGCGTTTAATTGCCGTAAACTAATAAATCTAATATTTTTCACGTTTCATAGCTAATCCTTTCTTTGATTAAAAAAACTATTAACAGATTTTTGGTAAAACTAACAACTAAAATTAGAATATTTGAAAAAAATAAAGCTTCTATTACAGGAAAAATAAGAAAAAATGCTAGCAAATGAGCAAAAAAATTGTTTTCTTGAAGTGTGTGCAAAAAAATCACTTATTTGACTTAAATATTAATTAATATTTACATCAAATATACCCATTAATATAAAAACATTAGGAAAGGAATGTGCAAAACATTTGTAGATTGTATAACTGGTGGACCAAAAATAAAATCCTTCCTTACAGTGAGCTACAGAATAATTTTGATGGTAATGAAACATTTTTTTCTGAATCTTATACAAGAAATTCATAGAATAAAAAATACATATATAACAATTGTTTTGCAAAAATGGAATGACAAATGATTATCTTCGATTATTCATTATGAATTCCTTTAACCGTTAAGAGAATAATATAGTTACTAAAAAGGTGAATTATTAGTGGCATAAGCCAGTTTTCCAGAACATTATTTTATAATAACATGGGTATAAATTAATATAATATGACATGTTAAAGAATATAGATTATTTTACAGTTTTTGTTCTCATCAGTCAATTTAAGAGATTTAGTTCGATTAATGAAATACTTTTCTTCCAATAATTTAAAAATGGTAAATAGATTTAATGAGAATATATAAAATGCCAGATAAATTAGATATTTCGTGGTACTAAATTAACAAAGAAAACGAGTTTAAACTTACTTCAGGCACCATAAGAAAGCAACATACGAAAGCTGAAATAAAACAGTTAATCCAAAACACCCATCGTAGAAATGTGAAGTACGAAGCTACAACAGATCCGAAATGACCTGTATAAAAGGAAATAAACATGTTTAAAATTAAAAGTAATGTAATCTATTCATTCATTAAACCTAATGTGAAATTTTTTTGGGGGATTCGGGCCGTATATGCAATAATTTGGACTAGAAATTGTCCATCGATGATTTTCTCGAATACTGGAACAGTGAGTTTGAATATTTAAAGGTATGTTTTCACATGATTCTGTAAAATTTAAATAGATTTAACTAGGGACAGGTATTGAACTTAAGGCATTTGCATTTGTGGAAAGCATGTACAGATTCTGCATATTAGTCTTTATTTTTATGTGATCTTTGCTTGACTAGATGAAAAGCGTGCAAGTTATAACTATTTAAATGTCTTTTACAATAGACTTTTTATAGCGATAAATGGGCACCAAATATTCCCTGTAGGCTGTATGTGGATTTGGGAAGAGGACTTTTAAATCATTCAAAGTGATCTTTTCGTAAGGTCTTATTTGGGTTGTTTATGTCATTTGGATACTTGGGAACTTCCTTTGGTATAAGGTCACATAATACAGAGTATGAGCACTTTCAAATATATTTATAATCCCCTAGTAGGCTTAAATGGGGAGAAATATATTGTATTCAAACTTTCCAGCAAGCTTTATTTTCATCTTTATTGAATAAATTGACTAATTTATAGTTAAACTGTGAAATGTACCAACTAATTCTCTTCCATCTTTTAACAAATGACTTTTGTAAGTAAAAAGTGAAGAATGACTAACGTAAATGCAATGAACGTTTGAAGAGATATGATTGAAACTTGAGTGACTTAATTAAGGATTGTACTTTAAATGCATAGGAAGGCATTGCATTCATTACAGTGGAGAAATCTCGAAAACCCAGAAAAACAGAGTTTCTTTAGATTTCCGTATTTTATTTTCAATTTTTAAGTCAAAAGAAAAAGTAAGAAGCTAGAATATACGGGAAATAAAAAAGGAAATATGCATTTAGAATTTCCAGTTTAAGGCACAGAATAGTCTTTAAAATAAATTACTTTCAATTCTCTTTATTCTCATTTCCCAAGGTGTTAACATAACCACAAAGTTGGCGACTTCCCTCTTGAACCGATTAAGACCCTGAAAAGTAAATGTGTTTCATTATAGGCAAAGCGTTGAATTATGTTAATTAAATCTTACACAAGACAACTTTCAAGAATTTTTATGAATATACTTTCAAGTGTATCTTTCTTCACCTGGTTTTGACCTCGAATTCCAACAAATTATTCCTAATTCGTCTCTAAATTAGGCTTAGTTTGCCAAAAGGGAAATATTCCGTGCGAGGTCACATGTCATGCATCGGTTTCTTCCTCATTATGGGCTCTTCAATACAAGAAAGCCGGAAAATGCGCAAAAGGAGCAGTTATGCAGTATTTGAAATTGCTTTAAATTTTGATGATTACCATCAGCAAAAATGTATAATCATTTCGTCTATCTATTAACTGCTTCGATTTTGTTTTCCCAACATGCCCCTTAAGGGATTATTTGGCAATAATTATCAATTCTTTTCACAATATTTGAGTCTTATGTGTTGATGTTCATAAGGGAAGGTGGTAAATAGTCCTATCAATTCCCAAATTTACTCTTTAAATAAGTCCACTTTCTTTAACACAACGCAACATTTATTACACCACTAACATACATATAGCACATATAATATTAAAAATGATACATATGGTACGTCTGCAGGAGCACGGCTGCTCATCATAGTGTCCAATCACACTCTCCGACGTCGTAACGTTTCGAACTTTAATACACGTTCTCCTCTTTTGTGCTGAATTCTCGTCGTATTTCTCGTTTGGCTCTAACATATGTGTCTGTTATTAAATACATCCCCCCCCCTCTTTTAATGTGGAGATTAATACGATTAAAATTTCTAAAGGTCGCATCCTACACTAATACAATCTGGCAAAAATTTACAAGTATTTGAAGCCGGAAAAGTTCCAAGATAATTTTCAAAAGTAAACGGTTTAAATCGCTTAAGAGTTATCTAAATTAATAGATCTTTTAAGTCACACTCACCCTGCTCCAAAGAAGTGTGTACTTGGCAAATACGTCCTTTGATCGTTTGCTTTGAGCCAGTTCACCTTCGTGCTTCTTCACATACGCCTTGGCTTTCCTAGACAATGGAATGAAAATCAGAGGTGAAAATCACATCCAAAAAAATTCATGGATTCATGAATTTGAATCATTAAATATGCATATCAAGAAAAGTAAACTGCAAGCCATAATCACCAGCTTCATAAAATATCTGAGATAGATACTCAAAAAACTCCATTCAGTTATATCTAAGAACTACTTTACTAGTACTGCTATTGTGAAATCCAGTGAAAATGAATATTTTTTTACAGGGAGTCAGAGTTTTTGTATAAAAAATGAAAAGAATGAAACTGATATTCATTCTAAATCAGGTCTGATGAACTCCAAATGTGATGAGGCCCGTATTACTTTATGGAAAGCTGGCAGCAAGAAAATAGGATAGAGGGGAAAGAGAAAAAGTTTTACCTAACAAAAAATTAAATACTGGTTATTTTAAAAATTCAATAAATATAAATATTTATTGGAATATTTATTGTAATATCCTAAATCTAAATATAATATTTCATATTTTTTTAGATTTATAATGTCATAAGTCTTTTATCCGTGAGATAAAAGTCCGTGAGATAAGTCCGTGAGATGCCAATAAGCGAACCTTTCAGGATGGCAGAAGATTTCAAGTTCGAGTTCCAAGCAGTCGGTATAAAGCACTTAAGTCAAACTTAACAATTTTGGGCTAGCAGAAATGATTTTCACTTGAAACAACATTGCAACGATGCTACTAATGCACAGCTACTTAAAAAAATAATAGTATTTAAAAAATCAGAGAACTAAAATATTAAACGGCCCTTTGCGAGTACACAATTTAATATTTTAGCTTGGATAATAAATATTTAGATTACAATCGAATTGAAACTGAAACTGAAACGAATAACTTTCAATTTCTTTCCTAGCTCCCTGAAAACTTGAAATGTTCCTCAACATCGAAAAACACCTTATTATGTCTGAAGGATAATAAATTAGCAGACCTCTGAATAACGCTGTCTGGTGGAATAAAAGCAATATAGAGCTTTTAAAAGGGTTGGAAATCTCACGCTCAATCCATCACCAAAAACTTGGCTGGGTGCCATTTAAAAACTTTGATAGTCATATTCAGAACTTTACTAATCAATTGAGACATAAAGATGTGATGGCTCAACTGATTAGTAAAGTTCAATAGAGGAAAATAAACGAGTAGTGGAAAATATTGAGTTTTGGGAAAGTTTCGAGAAAGTTCGTAAGCAGAATGAAATTATGTTAAGGAATATTTTTTTTTCTATTTTCTCATAAGTACTTAACAGTTTATAAATTCATCTTATTCTACATTTCATCAAAAAATTTGTTCCTTGATAAGAGACTAACTATGTTCCTTGATAAGGGATTTGACTATATCACATGATGCCTGCGTAAATCTCAGTAATATTTAACTCTTTAAAAAGGCAGTAATTCTTCATGTGTATGTTTTCAAAAACAATTGTATGAAAGCCATAGGCTTGTAGTGTTATCATCAATGAACACACGAAAAACATTTAATATTTACAGCCTTTATACACAGAATTATTATACAAAGTACACACATTTTTTTCATGTACTACTTCTAAGACCACTTTTCAGTCTTAAGGTAACTGCCTACGTTTAAAATGTCATTTTTTGACTATTTTGGTCAATTTCATTTTTTGCAAGAATCGTGTAATTCAATCTTTTCTCTTTTCAAAACCGTTTTGATTTTCATTCTACATCAATTAGAAGCAGAGTTATAGCTATTTAAAAAAACATTATCTGCTACAAAATTGAAGTGACAAACATCTTTAAATGCGTTTTTCTCAGAATTATGTTTTTTAGCACAAATCTGTACAGTTATCATGATATCTCACATAATAATGTATATAATTTGATAAAATTTTCAGGAAATGTTTTAGATGCTATTGTTAATGAAATGATGCACAATAATTGGTGTATAATAAATAGTGTTTTATTTGGGGCTGTTTTTATAAGGAAAAGAATGACGAATCGAGGAAAATTTTCATATTGAAACATAAAATTGCGTGCATTATTTCTGCATTTTAAAATTTCTCTTAGATTATAGGTCATTTGGAAGATAACTGTCATAAGTGAGAAGGAAATTAAAATAGTAGCATTAGGATTTTGTGCAGAGTGATAGGCGTTTTAGCTAAATTTCATTAAAAATTACTTCAAATTGACCAATTTTAAAAAAGTATGCTGTTTACACGTAGGTTTTTGTTCTTTTTTTTTAATTTTTAAGTGCTATTTTACCATAAAAAACCAAAAAATCCTTTAAAAATTATCTTTTTAAAAAATTTACTCCGAACGTAGGCAGTCACCTTAACCCGAGTGATTATGTTGTCTCCAACTATCACTAGGGTAGCTTGCTCCACCCACACCTAATCCCCTTCCGAAACCGAAACAAAGAACAATGTGGTGCTTTCACAACCTCTCTCGCCGCGAGTTCCAATCTCCCTCACTGCACTCCCCGTGGGGTCTAGAGGTTTGAACCCAGATGAGCACAAGGATGTCACAAGCTATCCCTTCTAGTAAGGAGTGGTATCCTGTCTAGGAAGCGGAGGATCTGCGACATTACAAAGTAATTTATCACGATGTTAAATGTTTTCACCTAACAAATTAGCAGATTAATAAATAAAATTCCACTAAGTAATCTATTTAGTTACGGCAAAACATGTAAAAACACTTCTTGTAAAATTTAATGTTTGAAGTCTACATTTTGTTGGAATTGCTCCAGTTTATTTGAATCTTTTTATTATATGTTTTCTCTTTCAACTACAAAGAGCACCTACCTGCTTTGTTTCCCAAATTAAAGTTGGTTTGGAGCGCTATGGTCTTTTTTGCTACACGAGAGCTAATTAGACGGGGATCCGCAGCTTAAAGCCTGTTCCGAACGGCTGCAAACATCCATGCCAATAGTGGGAGTTGAACCCACAGACTCTGCTACCGAAAGCCAGCGCCCTAGTCATTCGGCCAAGGTCCGGCCCCCAAATTAAGAGTTTTGTGAACAATTTTAGAACACGATGAACAATACTTTGAACATTCGTTTATTATCCAAACGTATCTGATTCGAGTAAACCCCGAATTATAGAAATTCTGCATTTGAAAGATACGAATATTGCATCTGTGTTATCGATAGATTGCTTGTGTCAAAGAATGCTCCATACAGGTATTTCTTTCAAATTTTCTACAGAAAATGTATCTTTTAAAATTATACATCCCTTATAGATTTTAATTGAGTTCAAATATTTCTAACTTTGAAATACCGATATTGTGCATTCAATCAGACACACTAAGTTCTTTCGGATCACAAAATAAATCACAATATTTTGAATTTAAATTTTTATAACGTTGTTTTCCAAGATAAAGATTTGAACCTGGGTTTTTTAAAATTAACTAGTATTCTACCAACTGCACTATTCCGCCTATGAGGGTTATTATTATTTTCTGTTATTTTCAATGACATCCGTCAAACATACATTTTTTGGCCTACAATTCAAGATGTTAGTTTTTACATATTTAATTTTTCCGTTCTTTATTTAACATCTCAAAGATTCAGAATCTTTTAAATTACAATGAACATCTGTTGCATGCTTTTTAAATGTTCATTGTTGGTTTTTCCACAGGTTTCAATCCCCGAACCGGTGTAATACTAGTTTAAAATATATAAGGATTCTTGTTGTGGTAATAAATTAAAGTAGTAGTTGCCAAATGTCGTAAGTAATTAGAAGGTTTTAAACTTACTTTTCGATGATAAATAGAATTTTCTTTATAAAACTTTTTTTAGATTTGTCTATGCTACATACAGCTATAACGACATATACTCAACCAAACACTTTTACCCATTTTTATCTGACAGAAATGCAACTTGAGTGACTCCAAAATCGAATCCGGAACCTTGTGCTTTCCTGACAAACGGGCAATCGCATCTTTTGAATTTACCTCAAACACTTTACATTCGAAATTTCCCTCTGGATATTTCTATGGAAATTTTCTTCGTATATTTCAAGTTCTCCTACTATATTAACTTTAAAATTTCTTTATTTAAATTATCTTATATATTTGTGTTTTTTTCTGTTTGTTTATTTGTTTGTTTGTCTAATGCGAAGGCAGTTTGTAGTGAGACAGTCATCTTTTGTAATTCATCTCGATTTACTAGCTGCTTTAATATGGGAGCACCGTATAAGTGAGCCAGCATTGCTCCCAATGAGGGGGACGACACTGATACGGCCAGGCCTTATCAAGGATTTGAACCCAAGTCCACTGCGTGGCAACTCAGAACGCTATCCCTTACACAATACGCATATTAGTGTTGAATTATCAATCTCTTTGAATGTGATCTTTATTATGTAAAATATCGTAAACAGTTATGACATATTCCATGAAATCATCCACCATAGATCCTATTACTGATTTCAGATTGATTCTCAATAAAACTTGGAAATTTAGTCTAACCATTGGTTCAGCCTTGTGTTAAGTAGTTTGCGTCTGGTTTTGTACGAGAAAAGTGTTATTACGTGATTTCAATCATACTCATATTAATATTTTCAAATGATTCCTTCTCAAAGAAATGGGTCAAAATGCATTTAGCTTCATGACATATAATTAAAGGACTTTAAGAAATTATATTTAAAAATCTACACAAGATACAGAAAAATCTTTTAGGATCTTTTTCTGAAATTTAATTGTTTTCTATACGTTAAAGTAATTTTATATGGAGTTAATATATTATACTTAAAAATAGTTATTTTAATAAAACTGTATAGTTCTTTACAGAGACCTTTGTAAAATAGCAGAGAAATAATTTTTTAAATCACTGCTTTCCACGTGATGACTGCCTCGGCCATAATGCCCTTGAAACTATATTTTATGATTAATTAATTGAATACTAACATCCAGATCTCAAATTCCTACTAAATAATTACCGCATTGCTTCTCGAAATCTAATTGCGACTCAATCAAGAATACGACCTACTAAACCAGCAAATTGATATGGCGGCACGTTGATAATAACGCAAGTGACGGGAATTTTTAAAATAATGAACTTTCTTTTTCAAATTTATAAAATTTATCTCATCGAAATCACACAGCTTAAAAATTATTGGAAAGTACATGCATAATTATTTGTATCCACTCAAACCTCTGTAGTCACTCAAAATTTTATCATTAAGAAGGATTATAGGTTGAATTTTCTCAAAAACCTATATAGTTCTAGTAGTTCCTTAATTAGTTTGGATGATATAATACGGTTACCTGAGGATCTTATACTTCTTTTTCATGCGCCACGGTTGTAGTTTGATAGTTTCGATGATCTGTTTATTGAGGCGCATGTTTTCTTTTACTTCTTCCGGTGTTTCTTCCTCCTCAATTGAAATGGCGGTCTCACTAGAAACAACAAAATAAAAAGAAGTTGATTAAAAAACTACTGAAAATTGATTAAAACACTACTGAAAATTGATTAAAACCAGAATAAAAGTATGAAAATTTTTAATCCACTGACAAATACCTGATAGAGACTCTGTTTCTATAAAATTCAACTTGTAACGTAAATTAGAGCTTGAACCCTTAGATGTAATTTCTCAACTTCGAAAAGGACATTTTGTACAAATATATAAAGAATCTTACTTGCATTTTAAAAGTTAGACGTAGTTATTAGGTTTTACAGTTTGTAGCTGACATATAGGAAAAAAACTTTAAAATATTTTATGGCGAGAGAACTAAATTTGAAGGCATTTAGTCTTTTAGAGGAGCGTTTCCCAACCCCCGGGCCGCGGACCGGTACCGATCCATGGATCAAATGGTACCGGGCCGCCCAAGGAACATTAAATTATTTCCATTTTATTTGCTGTGGTGTATTTCTTTCGGGTTAGTGCGACTTTGTCGGGTTTGTGCTAATTTATATTTTTGTAACAGAAGAAATCTTGTAACTATTTGAAATTACTTTATTTTTTATTATACATTTCAAAATTATGAATTAAAATTGCAGTCATAGCCTCCCTCAGCGGGCCGAGATAAATTATCAAACGTTGACCGGTCCACGGTAATTAAAAGGTTCTGGGGAGCACTGTTTAGAGCCATCGAAGCTTATCATAAATAAATAAATAAATAAATAAATAAATAAATAAAAATTTTAGAGTGTATTTTTAAACTTTTAACAAGCTAACCATATTTAACAAGCTGAAATATTTTTTTATTGAGTGTTCATACAAAGATTCGGGTTAGATAAGCTTCTCTTGTAATGGAAAACACCTTGTAAAAAATGGAACAGTTAAGTTCTAAATTTCAAATCTGAATAAATATACAGTCGGTTTTAAAATATTTGTTAAAACTTTGTCCATATAGCGATCATACTTTAATAAACCCCATTTTCGCTAATGAACGGTTTTGGCGATCTACTGTAGTAGATCGCCAAAACTACAGTAGATCGTACATGGCTATCTACTGTAGTAGACTTATTTTTGACTCAGTTTCAAAAGGATAATGCTACAAAATGCAAAGCCTAGCCTGTTTGCTGACACATATCACATATATTTATGAATATATATTCGCATAATTTAACGCATTGTTGACTGGCACCGAGTAAGCACGTGTTTTTTTCATACAAATGTTGAAGACAATTTAGGATAAAGGAAAGTCATATTAGAGAAATTTTTTATCAACTGAACATTGCTGTACTTGAAAACTACCTGGATGAGTTTCAGGCAAATCTTCACATTTTATCATTTAAACTGTGAATCTCCCATATAAAAAAAAACAGATTTCAGGGAATAAAAATGCCATACTTTATTCCAAAATTTCAGTCTTTTGCCAGTGAGTTTCATATATATTTAAAGAAAATTTCCAGTCAACAGTGTGTTAAGAGTAAGATTACTGCAGAAAATCTCTACAAGAATTTCATTACATATTCAGATAATGGGCTTTACGTTTCAAAGAGACCGGGGGGAGACTGCCAAGAAAGCTGGCTTTATGTCATATTTATGAGGCGTTATAAACCTAGGTCATAAAACTGACGAGTAATAAAAATTAAAATCAAAGGATTTATCCGCCTATTGGGACGGGAGTAAAGAAAGGTCGATAGTGAAATTGTCAGAGATTAAACAGGAAATCCAACGTAAGTAAAGCACAAATAGCAGTAAGGTGCAATTTTGCATACGGCCATTTCGAAGCTGCAAAGGAGCTCCTTTCGAAACGGTCGTATGCAAAATTGCACCTTACTGCTATTTGTGCTTTACTTACGCTCTCCTTTGCAGCTTCGAAACGGCCGTATGCAACAGGAAAGGTAGGATTTCCTGTTTATTCCTCGAGCACAAAGGTTTTGTCTTTTCTTGTCAGAGATTAGTTACAAAGAAATGTAGCGGATACCAGGAGGACAAAGAACGTTAGAACATTGAAAGGCCTACACATACAGAACAGTTTAATTTCGTAGAATGAAGTATATCCCTCTTTTGAAAGAATGATTTTCTTAATCGACCCCTTCACATTTTTCTCTATAATATACAGCATACAACATAATTATAATACTAATAATTACGCATAAAACACTTAGAGATAACAATTTGACTAAGAATATGAACAGGGTGTATTATACAAAACTTTATCTATTAGAAAACAAAAGCAGAATTGTCGGGAGATTATTAGAAATTATTTTATGTGAAAAAATTAATGTTTTATGAATAATGAATCTTAGATCAAAGCATTGCGCGCAGATTTTTTTAAAAACTATATGGTATATATATTAAATTATTTATATATATATATATATATATATATATATATATATATATTCTATCCATAGGTTATACTTTAATCTACACCTAAAATAACTACCATATTTCACATAAAAAAAATTTTCAGGTAAATGCATTGTAATGTACACGAAGTATCATAAATTTTTTTCACGCAAAATTGCTGTAATAGTTTTTAGAAAAAGCCATTTAAAGTTTAAAGTTTTCATAAATTACTTTACTATTAGCTTTATACATTTAGCCATAAAAGCGGTTCTAATTGTAGTATCGACTTCATTTTTTTTTAAAGATTCCTTACATTCCATTCATGAAAAACTGAGTTTTTTAAAGGTTTTACGGTGATCTCCCCCCTTAAGGTCCAGTGAATTTCCCCAGTTCTGCTTACTGATGGTGCACAAATAAAAGCCGACGTCGGCATTCGACACAAATATAAAAGTGTCATGACATTCGAATTTAGATGCCTGGATCACTCCGCCATATGCAAATCTGTATTTATACATACTAAAACGGATATTATTATCTAATAATTACATTCCTAAAAAATTTAATTAAATTTTAAAACTGAGAAATTTATCATTGACCCCCAATAGACCCCTTGAATACTATAGACCCTTTTTAAACTTCCATCGACCCCCAAGGGGTTCACCTGGACCCGTTGGGAATCCCTGAAGTAGATGCTCTCCTTTCAGTTATGTATATCGCAATGGGAACATGTAGGTATGGAAGTGATAGATGAATTACACATAAAAAAAATATGTACAATGAATTAAAATATTGGAAAGGATGGGGTGATCGCCAGATTTCAGGTAGTGACATTGGTCTTGTATCCAATGATGAGAAGTAGAGCAGCTGAAAGAACAGAAGGAGGGATACTCCAGCGAGAAGAAAAGAGTTGTTGACAAACAGAAAAGAGGTTTCCGATTACTAGAGTATTTTTTTATCAAATCGGTTTAAAAGTATGAAATTAAGAGCTCAAAAAAAAGATGCTTTAACTACAAAAAGGTTTAGTATCAGAGATTAAAAAAGTATTTGCAGCCCAGAGACTAAGAAAATAAGAAATGGTAAAAGGTGAAAACTAGAGAGGACTTAAAGAGGCTTTGTTGGAAAAAGAGAATAGATTGATTTAAAAGAAATGCGGGTTATAGGGGTTCACTAACAAATCAGAATCCTCTCTGATCCTGTATAGAAATTCCGATATGAGAGCCATCTGTTCACCCGATATCAATTGTTAGACTATAATGAGGAATGGATGGTTCTTGAGTATCCAGACGGTAATCCATGAAACCATTAAACAAATACCAGATAAAAGTATGAGGTATTGGGATATACTTGCAATTTACGAAAGAAATTTGATTGTGATAAGTATGACATTTAAATATAGAGGCTATATAAGTCCGTTCAAGTAAAAAAATCGAGTAGTCGAGTATCTATCTATCTATCTATCTATCTATCTATCTATATATATATATATATATCTGTGGCTTGGTACAAGAAGTGCCTAAGTCAGTTTTCTCCAAGATAACTTTGTTTGCTTGAGTCACTTTAAAAAAAAATATTATTTTCAATGTAAGAAGTACCCAAGTCTGTCCGATGCTTTAAAAGTGTTTTCTAAACCATTGTACAGACTTTTACATTGAAAAGGTACTTTTAACATTGAAAATAATATTTTTTAAGAGACTTAAGCAAACAAAGTCATCTTGGAGAAAACTGACTTAGGCACTTCTTGTACCAAGCCACAGATATATATATATATATATAAATAATTTTGAGCTATATGAATCCATAGGAAAGTGACTGCCCCGTTGAAAAGAGGAAAGTTCAAAAATGGTATATTAAATAGAAAATTTAAAGACGAATCTGAATTTATAATTTCGATTCAAGCAATTTAGTCTTGAATGAATACAGTTCAAGAACATGTGCTACTGTATTTAAGATAATAACTGCTAATTTTCTGTCAACTGAACAGAATAATTATAACAATTTTAGATTTTTATATCAAACTGTTAATTTAATTTTTACTTCAAGGGGCCAGCACATTCCATTTTTATTATTTTTTACTGCTTCTATATTTTAAATTATGAAATGTACTATACTTAAAAGTATATTTATACACCACGAGATAATTAATACATACACGATAATACTCGACTGCATCAATCAAACTCTGAACAGTTTCTGAACTTTTAAGCACAAAAGTACCTTCTGCTCCTTAACCTGTAGACTACATGACTACATCGGAGAGGTAATTTAGTAAAGAAACATTTTTGAAGTTGAATCTCTTGTGAATGATTATATAAAGCAAAAATTCAATCAGGAAAAGACTCTCTGTTTTTATCTTGGTATTTCTAGAGTTGGCTTTTGGAAATTGTATCTTGCATACTGATAGGATTTTTTTACTGGATATTTATTTTATGAAGGCAATAAAATGCATGATCTGAGTATCGCAGAAAAACATGCCAAAGAAACTTGGATTTCATAGCAATAAAAGGAAGAGGTGATCTTTAAATTAATATTTTGTAACAGGAGAAAAGATATTCAAAAGGAATTTTAAAAGATGGATATGGAAGAGTTAAGCTGTGTTGAGTAATTTTTATTTCCTCTAAAACTGAAATCAACGGCATTTAATAAGAAAATTTTATATTCTGTATCACATGTGTATCTCTTATATGCGTTTTTTCCATTCTCTTTAAACAACAGCTATTTAACTTCACTCACTTTGAAACTTTCTATGTAAAGTTGTATACTAGCAGACACGCTTTCAAGATGTTTAACCCTCTATCGGTACGGTGCGGGTCGGATCCGACCCAAGTGTATGTCTTCCCCCTCCCGTACTCTCCCCTCTCATCGCAAGAGATCGAGTTGACAAGGAACCGTACCAGATAGACCTACTATACCACCCTACTAGATATAGAAATAAGTAAATACGAGTGTCTTTATTAAAAAACATTATTCATGATCACTAGTCATTTCTTTAATTTTTTATTTTAGATTTTTAAATTTTTAATTTCGATTTTGAAGGCCAAAAATGTCAGTATATATTTTTTTTACATTTTTGTGCTCGGAAAGTTGGTTTTACTAACTTCCAAAACTAGGGCCAAGACTAAATTACATATTAGACCAAATATATAGGACATTCTATGTAAATGCCAAAGAGATTTTCTTTGTTTAACAAAATTTCAATTCGTTGGTCAATTTTTCTACTTATTTCTACCAAAGCCCTCATCAAAAAAGAGATCGGGTCGGATCTGACCCTACCGTACCATCTATTTCGTCTCAAACCACTGTACTGATTGAGGGTTAAAGCTGTATTACAAATCTTTGGGTCAAATTGGTTGAATCAGTCGTTTATGTTTCTTGAAGGTTAAAATATCTACCTCTACATAAATTTTAATATTTTATTTTTTCTAGTTTAATTGTTTTTGAAATTTTCCCTATCAAGAAATACAAAGCACAAGATTTGAATCAGGTGCCGCTTAATTTCAAGTTTCTTTTAGAATATTAAGCTTTAAAGAAATATAAAATGTCTCTTTGAATTCGTGTGATAATCATACATGTGCTTATGTACAGATTAAACTAATATTACCATAGTGCTATTAAATATTTAACCAACATAACAAAATTGATTTTTGGCAAATATTTTGAAAAAGGTAACATTTTAAATCCTAAATTTCACAAATACTTACAGTAAATATTTTTTAAACATGAAGACAAGCTGTATTTTCCTTTCAGCAACAGAACACCAAAAGAAGGCCAACGTAATCGCTACAAATGAAACTTTGACAGCTAACACAATTCCACACTATTGTAAATGAATCCCACTACAAGGCAAAACCTCTACGTATGAATCACAATTCACAGAACACCCTCTCTTGTACAGATGTCAGAACATTATATATACTTCAATAGACTTATGAACTGAATTCTATTTATCAAATGAATGGGGCTTCCCATTTTTCAGTTATCAAACAATAACGAAAAAATGCTTAAACGATGTCCTTGTAGATTAAACTATAAAATCCCATTTGACAAATTAATGAGGCGTAGTTTATTTTCTATTATTTGATGCGCCGAAAGTTATTAGTTTCTAATCATAACTAGGGTACTAAAATGTCGCAGGGCTTGCGCGAGAAGCATAGCTTCCCTGCGGAGTTGGCGACAGATATCTGGAGGTTTATGTCCCCACGCCCAATAATAAAATGCTCTCCATCATAAACACCTAATATGTGGACCATGAAGAATAAATATAGAAACTCATTACGGGGGAAAAGGTGATTGATTGATACATATCATACAGCAATTTGTTCCTCATATAAAATAGTTTTGTGAATGACTCAAATAATAAAGATGGAAGACGAGAAGAGGAAATGCTCGATGAACGAATGCTGGTGTGTACTACATTCGCCATCTTGTTTCTTTGTTTTCTTACTGGAACATCTGTGGTTTGACTGCCTCATCAGTTAGGTACTTTATATTGTTTTAAAATCACTGTTCAACGGATTTTCACAGTGAAATGTTATTAACTTTTTTTAAATACTATTTGTTCTACTAAAAATTTTTATTTCAAATTGATTGGCTTTATTCCTGAGACTAATAAGCCACTCTGTACAAAAATTTGGACAAGAAGCTTTGAGTCGCGACTGCAGGCATCTTTTGCTCTTCCACGTATGTCTTTTGCGACAGCAACGGTATGTAGGTAGGTTGCCCTAGCACAGTCATACTCAACCGTATTTTCTCTCGGGCCACATGCATACGTTTGCTACGTTACGCGGGCCGCAACTTAGTACACTATACCTCCTAAAACAATAGCGTAAAGAATAAAACTCAAAACCTAAATGTATTCAAACGTTTATTTTAAGGCAACAATGAGCCTTCAAATTGACAAAAATATGCCCCTAAAACAATTTTTTTTCTTTCAGAAAATGATTCTGCAACTCATCAGCTTTAAATAAAAAAAGTATGTTGATCCGATCAGTATTAACCTAATTATAAGTATTTTTTTCAAACGTAAACAATGGTCAGTCAAACGTAAACAATGGCAAATTAAAACTTTAAATGCCATTTTCTCAAAACAAGTTTTCATGTCGTTTCGGTAAGTTCAAAATGTTCCATGCGTCATAATTTTTCTTGAATTTTCATAAAACTTCATAAAATGATTATTTATATATGTTAGAATAAAACTTAGTAATCAATTCATTATACTGCTTGAAAACAACTTAAAATTTTTACAATAAAAAAATTTTTTTGATAAAATTTTGCATAAAATGACCTATTTTTATCGATTTCTTTTCTAGTTTTTATAAATATGACTGTAAATAAATTATTGCTACTAACTTTTATTATAACTATATAAAGCTAACTTAAGAGAGAAAATTAGATATGTGAGACAAAAATTAATGCGCATAGAACAATTTTAAACAGAGAAATTAACATTTTTAAATAGAGTAACATTTTTAATAGAGAAACTGATTTTAATTAATATTTTAATTAATTACATTCTGATTTTTTTTTAAATTTAGAATTTCCATTTCTAAACAACAATGTATAAGTATACAAAATTTCATGGCAATTGGTTAATAAATAAAAAGAAAAGTTTTTCATGGTCCATTGTCGCCTTAAGAAGGAGTGTGATTTTTTTTGTTGAGACAAACTTTTGACTATTTTAGACAAATCGGGTTTATACTTGCTACGTGCTACTCTCAGTGCGTGATCTAGGTAAGAATCAGTAAGCTGATTTCCATACACTTTCTTCGACCATTTAATTTTGGAATAAAAGTATTCATAAAGATATGTTGATGCGAACAACGTAAGCAGTAGAGGGTACATTTTTGTGTTTATCAGGCACTAATTTCTAAAATTATGTTTACAAAAGCACCTGCCTGATAATGAGAGTGAGTTTTTCGGGCCGCACATAAAAGCTAGATAGGCTGCAGTTTGAGTACCCGTGCCCTAGCATATCATGTCAAGAGGATGCACTTAATCCTTCAGTGGGAACATCTGCCTGTCAGGCAGCTATGGTTTCTTTATTCAAGGCTGGGCCCCCACTCTTCGATCTTGGGTACTGTGAGTCTATGCATGCTTCAGTCAACACATCTTGTCTTCTGTGTGGAAGGGAGATTCGTTACGCCAACCTTCTATGGTTCAGGAAAAAATTAGATTAATCAGAGTAAAAATTAAAAATCTCAACCCAATCACTCGTTTGATTAACTAAATGCCTCTACAAAACGAACCGTAATATAACCTGATATAATTGGTTCTGTTCAATAGAAGCTAGTATAAAATTAAGGAGAAATGGTTTGACGATTGTGGCTACCATGAAAAGTAATAAACCCCAAATACCCTCTGAATTTCTAGTTAGGAATACCTGGAAAAGAGATATTCCATCTATATCTGCCTTCCAGGCAGATGTTCCCACTAAGCGGGAAAAGTATCATGTTCCCACCGAAGGGTTAAAGATGGACCTGAAGATAACTCTCTTTTTTATCTTGAAAGACATACATTATCATTCATATACATATCATTTTAATTTACGCTTGGAAAGTCAGACTATGTCCATTAAATACGAGTATTAGGTTATTACGTACTATTAGGTTATTAACCCTATTATGAGTATGCATTTCTCATTAAAGGTAATAATAATAAATCTGCCAAAACTGAGATAACAGGAGAGCGAAAAATTGGAGTTAGTTTCATAGGATCACTTATGCTCATCAGAAAAAGTCCAATAAGGAATTACAGAAAGACACTAAAGAAGCCGTTTCAAACTCCCTGGCTCAGAGATACAGAATTAATTATATAATGATTTGAGCATTGTGTTTGACGGAAAATGCCACGCTTGCGGAATCCTCACATGCTTCTCCTAACTGTCTGTTTACCACTACAAAGATCGAGAAAACGTAGCTGTATGTAAAATTGTTAACAAACGAGTTTCTTGGTGGGAAAGATTGTTGCAAAGGACTACGTGAGAGAGTTAGATACGCACAGAATAAACAATTTTGTAATGTAAGAATCGATTTTTTTTACGGGAGAGTAAAGTTTGATTTTCAAACTTTCATAAACAACGTAGTGTAGTTCTAGGGCTTGATCCATATTTAACTTTGTAACTGGAATGGGCGTATTTTAGCACTTTTAACAGAAAAAATGCATTGCTGAAATAAAGTACTTTGTTTTGCAAAAACCAAATATAGCAGTCAAAGGGGAGCTGATATTTATGACTTTACTTGTTTATTTCCATATTCTTTTATTCTGAAACCCTTTTATGGATGAGTATTTTGTAGCTATCTTAGTTCTAGTTATACGCTATTCACAGCTACTTGTTTTTCTCTGGCTTCTTCAGCAACGTTATAAAAAGTGATTTTCGCTACATATTGAAAAATGATCATTTGGCTAGTTCATTTGAACAATGTTAAATATGATGGCTCTAGAGAGAGATACAATTCTACCGGCAATTTATAAATAGGAAGTGGTCAAGCAAAATGAAAATGAATGATTTTAATGAATTTAAATTTTTATAATCCTTGCACTGAACATATGAAAATTTAAAAGTAATTAAGATTTTCTTTTAAACCGAATACTGACATAAAAAAGTTTGCTCCTTAATTTATTTTTGATGCATTCCTTACAGAACTTTTCTACAAATTGCTAAAAATGATTCTACTGTTTCTGCTTCTGTTAACCCACCAGAAGTCACGCGAGTTTTTGCCACGCGTCGCGGGTAAAAAAAGGATACGTAAAAATGACATCTGCTTGTCAAAAAATCTAGATTTCCTTAACTGGGTATGCATAGATGCTCCACGCATCCACTCAAGATGTTGAGTCTACTGCTTGTTTTGCATAATGATGACGTGCGAAATTTCATCTGGGGTATTCACAACACACCGCGAGCGATCACGAAAAACTTATTTTACTGAAGTATAGTAATGTGAGGTAAGGGATTGTCTTTTACTTTGCATTTTCTTTTCCTTTTTCCTCTGAAAAATAATCAAATTGTGAATAATTTACATTTGAAATACTCTTAAGATTGTTTTGAAGGGGTTTTGTTTCTTTTTTACTGAGAAAATTTAGCGATGTCAGCTTGCTGAACAGAACAAAAGTTCCCGAGAAATATTCTGATTTCTGTCTCGATTGTTTATAAAAATTCGACAGAGAGGTATTGAGCGTAAAACACCGTTCTGAAGACGAAGGCGGAAAGGAACATTTTGTTCAACAATCTAATGTGGCACACATTCGGAATTTTAGGCTCAGGAAAGACCAAAAAAATATTTCAGTTAGTCTTCTTTAACGAAACTACGGGTTATTAACGTAGGATTACTTATCGTTTGCTTACATTGTTTTGGCGCATTTTGGTACTTTTCTGTTTAAATATTTACTGCTACTGGGTTTGGCGCGCTGCCAAAATTATAACTCACGACGCAGGCCAATTTTTTTCTCTCCGAAGGACCGTTATTGAGGAACGTAATCCTACGTTAAAACCCGTTGATGGTACACTGATTGATGAATCTCAGTCAGTGAGATGCGACAAAATCACAATAATGATTTTGCTAGAAATCATTTGGTATTTCTGCATTTAAAAATACCATTTTCAAAGATTTTAAAAGAGACTGGATTTAGTTTCCCACAACCCCATATTAAAGTTTGAAAGAGAGCTTTTAAACCTTAACAAACAACTGAAAAGAATCCTAATCAATTTTCGCACAAATTTGTACAATGCTAATCCATCAAATCTGTTCATTACACGTTTTCGAGTAGAAGCTGTAAAGCTTAATGGTTGCAGCATTTGTTGTAGCAAAATTATTGGCCGAAAACATATTTTATTCAGAATGTCAAACAAAAAGTGACTAACATTTAGAAGATTAAAAATATTCGTTTAACTTGAGAAATTTTTGCTACAAGAAATGAAATTTTTAGACGGTTGGTTTTGAAGTGATAAAGCCGAAAAGATACAAACATCTAGATCCATAGCCGAAAACCCTCCCATAGACAGTGGTACAGAATGTCAGCGCGTTAGCTTGTCGGTCTCTGATCAGCTAAGTTCAATTTTTATTTTGTAAACGTAAGCAAAAAAATATTAACCTGTAGCAATTCCAGTTCTGTAACTATATGCTACATTTTAAAAATATTATTAACTTTAAAAATTTAAGTCATTAAATTTTACATTTTTTAAAATTTACATAGATTTAAAATGCCATCTTTAAAAAAAATATTATGAATCAATACTGATTTATACATTTTTAAAAAACTGAGCCTTACATTTGTTTATGTATTTCTGTTCCTTTCTCCTAGAGTGATCACTTAAGCAAAATGAACACCAGTGATGGAGGTTAACCAGTGATTACATTAAACAAGGTATAGCTCCTTTGCGACATGCATTCATTTTAAATTTATATTAGCTTCATTTTCCCATCCGTACCTAAATAGATCCCTTTGCATACGCCCACACCTTTCAGGAACGACATGGGCAGCTTTCGCTTGCAAAACAATTCCAGAAGCAATATATTTAATAAAAATGCGAAATGACAACCCGCCTAAAATAAACCCTATTCGATACTCAGCCAGCGGACCTGTCTTATTGAATGGGAAAGGGACTCAAATTTTGATGGTTATCTCTATGGGCGTTTTCCATGTCCTGTCAGCATCTCGTAAGGTGTGGCTTCGTCAGGACACTTAGATGGATTGAATGTCCTTTATATATCGCTTATTTATTCTACCGGCGACATCCTATACCAGGAATACAAGGCAGCATTTGACGCAATTCATTCTTCCAATGATTACCGGGGGGCGATGTAATGACCCAGCCTCGTGCGCCCAATCTCAGCTCTTCCTGTTCCAAAATTGGTGAATATTTCATCCCACTAGCAGTGAAATTTCCGAAATGAATTCCTTTCCTTGAGAGTTTCGCTTCAAAACACTAGATTTTAGAGAAAGAAAGATTGATGTACGTTTCGCTTGAAATAGACTAAATTACATAAACTAGGATGATAGTTGACGTTTCAAGAATTGGAACAAATACAATCATGGACGCATCTTTATGCCGAACGCACATAAATTTTTAGTATGGCAGTTCATTGAAGTTTTATTTGCAATGTATAATATTTATGTAAACGTTGAAGATGTCATTCGAATGTAGCAGACTTTTTAAGATACTACCTTGAAGTGAATGGCCAAATACTAAAAGAATCTCTTACGTGCATTACTGAGATGTATTTAGAAGTTTTTTTCTTCTGCCATTCTTTTATTTTTATATAACTAAAGGTACTTTATGGTTATTCCCTCTCTGTGCCTGGAAAGAAAGCAATACCTTGTAAAGCAAGAAAAAAAAGTCATTCAAAACATTTATCCGTTTTAATAGGAGACAATTTTTTAAAATTTTTATTGCGAATCTCTGTTAGCTTTCGAATTGGTCTCAAAATTTTGAGAAGGTAACCTCTAGTCCAGTATCGTACACACTGGAATTTCTTGGCCATATTAGGAACTTTTATATGAACTTCTTTAACGTATTCAACCTTTCTTTTGGGGGTTAACGACTGAAAATGTTGGCATGAAGTTATTAATTTTTTCTCTTTAACAGTCCAACGATGCAAAGTATTTTTTCCAGCCATGGGTTTTCGCCTTATGCTTTCCAATAGTTTATTATCTTTCTTTTAAGCGCCTGGGAGCCACTATATACACCATCTGCCTAAACAGGAATTTTTACCTCAGGTATTGAGGACGGTAATCTACCAGATAAATAAGCCCAGCGATGTGAGAGAGTTTTAATTTCAAAGGCCTCCCACCCCAAATTGTTTAAACTGCAATTTCATTATTTCCGATTTATTATTAACGATGTATTATTATTATTATTAGGAACGTGCAATGACATTTCTATAGAAAGCTAGGTTACTTCCAGTACCGCATCGTCACATTATGAAACCGTTAAATGACATCTGACTATGATGTTTCCTATGGCGTTGCCACCGCCTTGTCGCAGTTTCGTTACGGTAATGTGCGGTTATTTTTAGTCTCTCTTAATGATATTACAGAGTGATAACATTTTGGATTAGCATAATGGCAACAGTATACAACGAACATAAGTGTTGATTATTCGAGTAAAAAGATGATCCGTTATAAAATGTCCTTACGTAAGCACTGGGATCTTATCAATAAGCTTCACATTTTGGTCACTAGTTAATTGAGGTATTCATCATATCATGTGATACATTCCCGTTTTGTCCCCAAAATATTTGACGTTTTTGTTCCAAAGGTGATAAATGTCATTCACGTCGTCATACAAGATATTTCTCTAAACGTATTCAGAATGGGTTTATACTTACTTCCTTTGAATAGTTACAGCTTAACATGGAGGCTTTTATCATGGAATCTGAATTTACATGTTCGGTGCTTCAGAATTAAATTTGTGTTAATGTAAAGGTAATGAAATTTATGTTTTACTCTTGCTAAAACTTATAACTTCTATTTGACCTGCACATAATGTATTCATTATTAAAATAAAATAAAACCTGCAAACCAATAATATTATTCAAGAATGTCTCTAAAATTTCTAATTTTATGTAGTAGTTTTGACGGTATTTATCATTCAACATAAGTCCCTTATGTTAAAAGTAAAATTCTCAAAAGCTAAGTACTAGTCAAATATATAAGATAAAAATAAAAATCGCTAGATCAGATTGACCCAATAAAAGCAAAAAAAATATGGATTTTGTAAAATGAAAAGATTTAAAACTCTAGTGACGCTAACTATAGTCATGTGCGTCCGCTAAAAACTACTCTCTTGGCATAATGAAATGTTAATAATTAAAAGAATTATTTTTAAAGGATATAAGAATGTGTACATTTATCGCTCACTAGTTTGTCTATTTATTTATTACCTGACAGTATCCCCACTCCCATTGAAACAACGCTCAAGTCCACAGAATTACCCTTTTTTGAAAAATTTATGAATGACTTGCCTTTCGGAATTTAATTTTTAGGTACTCCATTAAAACTATAATAGGGTGTCGAATAGATACCCTCAAAAGTACAGACGGGTAAAAAATTTTGAAGCATTCAGAAGCTTTCTTAGTATTACAAAATATCGAAAACATTTCTATTGATAATTTCAGAAAGTTTGAGTAAAGCAATGGTCAGAAATGTAAATATTTTTCAATATTTTTTAATAATTGAAGGAACTCTCTATTCTAATAAAGCACCAGCTCCACAGCATCAATGGAAATCGACTTATACCTAAAACCATAGTCAGGCTTAGAACTGGCCATCACAGAGGATTGAAAATTGACAGAGAGGGCAGGAAAACCTACAGAAACTGTGATAACTGCCCGGACACAGAACTGACGACAACACACATTTTTGATTGTCCAGCCATCCTTGTTGAACTGTTCAAAATTGGAGTCTTGTTTGTGTGACTGAACCTCTACGATGACAATATAGTGGAGATTGCCAGGGCCGTCATCTCCGCCCTTGGCACTATCTGAATAGGCTTCATCATAGACACGACATCATCATCATCATCATCATAGTTTTTAATAGTTTTCTTTATTGTTGTTGTTGTTAATGCCCCCTGGCTGAAAGTTCCAGACCAGGTCCATAAAGGCTTCGGGATAATGAGTGCGTCTCCGGTTTTATAATAGCACCACAAGGGTCAGAGTCTGACTTGGCTAGGTGCCACCATAATTTTGTCCAAACAACCCCAAGGGTGACATCTGGGGGATCGTACCTTGCCCCCCCCCCAATGACCTCATAGAAGGACTTTCCGGTCTACGGATTTAACGTGCCCATATCCGACCTAGACACGGAGATATTTAATGGCGAGTGTCGGGATTCGATCCGAGCACCTCAGTACCGAAAGCCGACGCTTTATCGATAGGCTACCTCGAGCCAAGTTTTCTTTAATAATATCCTTTTATAGTTAAATAAAAGCTTATAATGTTGATGCTACTTTTGAAAATAAATTATCTATATAAATAAAAGAAAAACTTTGTCGGTCGGGGAGCAATTCCGGGTAGACCGTTTCCGGTATGGCATCCATTATTCGGCCATGTTTGAAAATGTCGAAATCGATGTATTTTTTTCATAAAAGCACATAAATGTTACATATTTAGAAAGAGCTTTAAAAACTGATAATTTTTTCTGCCTACACTTATTCTGTTACTTTAATAGTTTTAGAGATATTTAAATTCTAAATGCATACTCCATCGATACAAAACGTAACCGTGTAAGGTATACACAAGATTCGATTCCCAAGAATCGAACTTTTGAGTGAAGGAATTAAAGAAGCTGCTTCAGATATGCTAATTTTTGTGGCATACGCGCTTAGTATAAATACCATGCAGCGTCATTAATGAAAAAAGGGGAGGTTGTTAAGGTTGAAAAAGGTGTTATCCTGCGCTAGTCCTTAGCGGGCCAGAAGTTTACGTGGCAGTACTGCTGGTTTGACTTACTGTTCGTGAGTATAAAAATATATTGTCCTTAAAAGCTGTATTTACATTCCGTACAAGTAGTACGCATGCTTATTGCTGTAAAAGCCAATTATATGTGCAGCGAATTCAATAAACATTATTTCATGTATAAACTGTGTTTGTATATAATTCAAATAGAGTGCCACTTCAAATTATATACACCCAAGTCTGGGTAGAAGTGAGCATAGATTCTCTATAACCGCCATGATTTAAAAGTTAAAATACGTATTTTTTTTTAAAGAAAGTACATAAATTTTGCATATTTAGAAAGAGCTTTAAAAGCTGGTAATTTTTTCTGCGTACACTTATTCTGTTACTTTAATAGTTTTAGAGATTTTCAATTCTAAATGCATACTCCACCGAACAAAACGTAACCGCCATGTTTTATGATGTAGACACAACGTGATTCTCACTAAGAAATGAATCACTGAAAAGAAATGTTTCATCGTGTGTCTAATTTTTAATTAATTTTCCTATATTTCATACTGTTAATTCAAACTTTTTAATCATAAATAGATTATTTGAAGATGTACTGATTTTTTGGGGGATTTTTTGGCAATTGAAAGTGAAAATTTTTTTTAATTCAAGTGAACTGTGATTCGAGTGTCAAGTGATTCGATAGGTGGCCGAAGCGCGGCTAGTTATATAATATTCAGAAGTTTTTCTATTAGTAACATCCCATCTGCTATATAATAAAAGCTGAAGGTAAACAAATGTTAGTGTGTCAGTCAGCAGACACGGGGACGGACTAATCTCGTGAACCGAGCATAGCAGGATATCGCGACTGGTACCGATGGACGCGGACGGACGAGACGCGTGCACTGGTGCCATCCTTTAAACTTTTTTAATTATAAAATTAAAACCGCCGAACTCAAAAGAAGCGGACAGCAGAAACAGATGACATTCCGGGTGGGCCAGCTCCTTTCCGTTTCGCAAATTTCCATTATTTTCATGCATGCAAAATTGAACTTTTTCGCCCACCAATCAACAAATTTTTTATTCCCATGTGTTTTACAACTCTTTATCTTTAAGGCTATACACATTTTTATAAAGTTAAAAATGTTTTTCATTTCAAACAAAGCTTTTTCCCCAAAGCAATTTTCCGAATTTCCCGAAATCGACAATTTTGATGGACAAATATTTTGGTTTTCTGCACCTATTAATGTCAATTTTACGATTTATCGGCATTTGCTAGATGTTCAGCTTCCAAAATATGCCAAATACAATTAATAAAATAAATGTTATCATTCTAAAAAAGCGTACTTAGAAAACTCTCTTTTGAAATTTCCCGCACTGATCTCCATAGTATTTTAATGTAACTGAATGGGGAGTTCGTAATTTTTTGACTTATTATTTTACTCACTAATAATTCCAGCAAGTTCGTGAAATTTGTTTCTAATTAATGAGCAACTGATGAGGATTCTTCCGCCACCAATTTTGAATTCCTGAGAACTGTCTTTCTATTTTTTTTAAGCATTTTTTCGCCCATGAGATTTTATATTTACATTCGGCCATGTTGCCAAAATGAAAAAGTATTAGTTGAGAACGAGTCATTTAATAATTGAAATCCAGAAATAATTTTAAAGCAACAGAAATAATTTTAGTTTCAGGAAAGGAGAAGTTAAAACCATTAGAATTTTTTTCTAATAAGGCGAAACGTCGCAACGTCACTGGCTACGTCAGTTTTCGTCTACTATAGATCACGTGATTATCGGGTGGTAGAAAACAGAAGCCGTTCATATGCGTTTGCATGTATTTTTGGACGATACCTTCATTTTGAGTTAGATAATTTAAGTTTATTTATAAAATTCCTCATATTAGTTGTATGTAACAGGTATTTTAACACTTTTTTTTAATATTTCGCAAGGTTTAAGAGAATATAATCATTCTTTCATTGAGAATGATTATTATTATGTTGAGATTTGTATACATATCAGGATAAGTTACTTCAGGCCAGCGTCTTGTATCGAAACTCCAGTCTCCCTCTGTCAATAAATACGGGTCACATACTGAATAAACCTTTCCGGGCTGTACCTGAATGTTTAATTTAGTGATATACCTTTGTTTAGATACCGTATCTAAAGACTTTGCGTAATCTGAGAGCATTTTATTCAACAAGCTATAAGAATGTTCATTGAACGCCATGTTAAATTATGCAATGTTTTGTCACTCCTCGCCAAACAAGAAGTAAAATCTGCAAGAGTTGAGATTTGACATGCTGCGAGACACTGCCCTATTGAATGAGCTTCTTTCTTTGTTTAAAAAGCAAAATTTGAAAACGGAAATTTGAAAGAATTATTTCAAAAGCCAAAAACCAAAATTTGAAAAAGAGAATTTTAAATCCTTATTTTGTTTTATAAAAATTCTAATGTATTTTTAAAAGTGATTAAACAGTTTTCAATCTTTAAGAAATGAAACCATTTCATTTTAAATTGAAAATGCAACACATCGGGTTGCCACTCAGCTAGTACTAAATAAAAACTGTACATGAATACTGATTTAATTCTTTTGAATACTTTTATGCACCGTTTTAACGGTGCAAAGTCTCATCAGTAGTCAACGATTTACTTCTCAACTAATATACTGTGAATGACATCCTACGTCAAAGATCTATACGTAATGGACGTTTCAAGTTATGTTTCGATCGTGACACACTAAGTCAAAGCTCTAATATGTAATGGACGTTTCAACAGAATTAGTCCAGTAAGTACCTGATTATTTAATAAATATAATGCATACCCGCGTCACTGATAACGTAAGAAATGTAATTTGTCGATGCAAACATGCATAAATAATCTTTATATTTGGTCCCGTTTTCTCGTGTGGGTCATGAAAAAAGTCGTTAACTGACAACGAGGCCTGCAATCATTAGTCGAACGCAAATATTTTATTACTTGTCGAATGTTTGCGCTTCGTTACACCACTTTGTTTAATTAATTACTCTAATTTACGATGTATCAAGAGTGTCTAGATCAATTTCCCAGAAATGTTTGCACTGGGAATCTCGTTACGAGGTCTAGATCTAGCTGGAACGTTTCCCTTTTCGGTTTCTTGATTGCGACATCTGTTATTAAGCATGGTGAAGAGTCGCAAGCATTTGCATCTCATTTAAAGTGTTGCTAGTTAAGCTCAATTAAAAGTTTAATTCACAAAAGTTTGTTTAGAGCTTTTAATTAGTATTTTGCTAACTTTCTGTTTTATTCGAAGCAATCGCATTTTTTTTTTATTTTTCCTCTGTACTCCAGTGTTTTTAAATATGTACTGGATGCAAAATCGTAATCTATATCTACAGTGGCTCCCAAAAGTGTTCGTACACTTACGAATTTCAATGAAATAGGGGTCTATCCATTGATTAAAATGAATATTTAAGAATGGGTATTTAATAATAAGATCTATAATCTATTCTTAACAAAACTATATGAAATATTTTGAAAACATAGTAAAACTTTATTTTTAAGAAACCAGTAATCAAAAAGTAACAAAAACTTTATCTCACAAAAGTCATCGTACACTGAAATATTTTCGGATAAATTCATAATTAAAATTATCGTCTGGCGCTTCATTTTTATTTTTGAAGTGTGGTGGCATTTAAAATATCTTTTGACTTTAATTTTTGCTTGCTTATTCCGTAGTACTATTCTATTTATTATTTAAAAATGGCTCGTAGTCGTAAAGAAACAACAAATAGCATTCGAAAATTGATTATTTTTCATCCTAGTAGTGGTAAATCAGTTCGGAATATTGCTAAATTACTTAATTTATCCCATTCTACTGTGCAGTATGTGAAAAAACGCTTTAAAGAAGAAAATTGGATCGGAAACAAGGTAAGAAAAGGCCGTCCGGCAAAGTTAACAAAACGTGATCAGAGATTTATAATTAGAAAATTTGTGAAAAATTCACGTTTGAGTGCTGTAAAAGTTTCTGCAGAATTCAATGAAACATTTTCTACTTCAATTTCACCTGAAATTTTTTGACGAGTTCTCAGAACAGCTGGATTACATGGGCGTTCTGCTCATAGAAATTTTTTTGTGAGTGAAAGAAACAGAAAGTTTAGGCTACCCTTCGCACTATCAATGATAAATAAGCCCCAAACCTATTGGAATAATGTCTTATTTGCCGATGAACATTTTTGGTGCTGTTGGGCGTATAATTGTATGGAGAAGAAAAAAATGAAGAACTTAATCCCAAGAACTTAGTAGGAACAGTTAAGCATGCCGGTGGAGGTATCCTTGTGTGGGGGTGCATGTCAGCATCAGGACTAGGAAATTTGGTATTTATTGATGGCATAATGAATCATGCAGTTTCTATAAATATTTTAAGAGACAATTTAAAATTATCAGCTCAAAATTTGGGTATTGGAAACAACTTTGTTTTTTATCAAGATAGTGATCCTAAGCACACGGCTCTCAACGTTCGCATCTGGTGTCTCTATAATTGTTCACAAGTTTTGAAAACACCACCTCAATCGCCAGATTTAAACCCAATAGAACATATTTGGAGAAAATTGAGATTCGAGTATGAAAACACGATATTCACACGAAAAGCGAACTAAAAACAATTATGATGGAAGAATAGATGAACATTGATGCAAACATTACAAAAGAACTAAAGCAATCTATTCCCAGACGTTTAAAAGCTGTTGTGGATGCTAAAGGATATCCTACTAAATATTAATTTAACTAAAAATTAGAAAAATTTTCTAATATGTAGAGTTTTTTTACATGTCTACGATGACTTTTGTGAGATAAAGTTTTTGTTACTTTTGGATTATTGGTTTCTTAAAAATAAAGTTTTACTATGTTTTCAAAATATTTCATGTAGTTTTGTTAAGAATAGATTATAGATCTTATTATTAAATACCCATTCTGAAATATTCAATGTAATCAATGGATAGACCCCTATTTCATTGAAAATCGTAAGTGTACGAACACTTTTGGGAGCCACTGTATATATATAAAACAGTACCGTAACTGACTGACTCATTGACTGACATACAACGCCCAGACCAAACCGCTGGACCTAAAGGGCTGAAATTTTGCATGGCGATTCTTCATAGAGTGTAGGGGTGCACTAAGAAAGATTTTTGAAAAATTCTTCTTAGATTTTTGAAAATTAAATTTTTAAGCTGTTTTAGTAACTTTTTTTAAGTTTGCATTTAAAATAATAATTTGAGGGATATGAAAATTATATCACGAGAAAGATTATAAAAATTCCTTTAAAATGAAATATTTTTCGAATCTTTACCACCAATTTCTGATTTTTTGGGGAATTTTTTACAGATTAAATTTTAGAATTTAGTTTATTAAATGCTGATCAGGTGATTTCTTTTTCTGGTACTTAAAATAAATTTATCGTCACGTCCATAACAATGAAATAGACAAAAAAATATTTTTCCCTTGCTAATGCTGCAGACGATTGGACATTATCCAAAAAAATATTAAAATACAGTAAAAGATATGTTCCTCAAACAGTACTATATGAACTGTACTATATTCTTTAGTATGTCCTATTAGATTTAATTTGAATATTTTCTTCTACATTATTTGTCTATAAAAATATCTCTTACGATTTTTTTATAAATATATTTTTTTGGTTTTTTTACATCAATTATATACATTGATCGTCGTATTTATCATACATACATACATATATATATATATATATATATATATATATATATATATATATACAGAGGCTGTTCGCACATTTTTTAGACCATTTTGGTAAGCGATAATAAAAAATCGTTTGCTGCAAAAGAAATAATTGCAATTGTACTATGTTTTTAAAAGTCAAAATTATCGTCTGCGGCTTGAAAGTTTTGTTTTTATTCAAAATGGCGTTTTTAACAAAGCAGTGGTTCGAAGGCTACATTTATGCTCTTTCCGAAGAGAAATATGCATACTCCGTTATCCAAAAACGATGTGAGAGTCATGGTTTTGTGATATCTAAAGCGTCGATAGGTAATATCGTCAACAAGAAAGGAAAAAAACTTCAAATTGGAGCCTCAAGTGGGACAAAAATTCCAAACAAGTATCCAAGGAAAAACGGACATCTTCGACTATTGCAAAGGTACGTTGTTTAATGTTAAAAGAAAATCCCCCTAGTCAAAGGACAGATGCAAAATCATTAAAATGCTCGGTGTCCACTCTAAACAAAATGATAAACGTTGATTTTAATCTTAAGAAAGCGAAAAAAACGCAATGTGAATCGTCTTCTTCCAAATCATATCGCTGAACGCAGGACACGCTGCAGAATTCTATATGAGAAACACTTATCCAAAGAAAAATGGAAAACAATTGTCACAGTAGATGAATCATGGGTGTATTTAAATGATTGCAACAGAAAAAGAGCCATTTATTATCATAAAAGGGGAGAAAAAAATTTAAGTACATGGTTCAAAGAATCGAAAGAAAGTTTTTATAAGGGATTCATGATTGTTGCTGGTTTTTCTTATAATGGCAAGTTAAAAATAATGAGAGTGGAAAAAATGTCAAGATTAACTCCAAATACTTTCAGGAATATATTTTATCGCCAATTTTTCTGAATGAAATACCATCGCTTTGCCCACAGTGCCATCAATCTGTGAGACTCCGTCAGGACAAAGCTAGCAGTCACACATCAAAATCCACTGTAAATTTCCTAAAAGAAATGGAACAAAAAACTGGTATCAAGGCCATACCCTTCACTGATATCCCTACTAAATCTCCCTATGTATCACCTATGGATTTTTGTGCTTTCGGACTTTTAAAATCTGCATTATCCAAACGTCGTCCCAAAACCCTTACAGGACTCTGGAAAACTGTTCAGGAGGAATGGGATAGAATACCTCTTCTGACACTTCAAAAGGCATTATTATCCTGGAAATTGCGGTGTCGAAAGATAGTTCAGAATAAGGGATGTCAAATAGAACATTTAAAACACAAGAATTTTATGTAATTTAGTTTTGTGAATACAATATACATCGTCTAAAAAATGTGTGAACAGTCTCTGTATATATACATTTATACATACATATACATCCATATACTATATGTATATGTATGTATATGTTTTAAATATATATATATATATATATATATGCAGTGCGAATCTAGATAATATAAAAGATGAATTCGTGTGTATTATAATAATATAATAACATTTTCTCAAAAAATTTTGAGATGGTGCCACATGATATATTCATAAACGTAATTAAAGAATTTTATGTTCGACATTATAAACAATATTATTAATAATGTAGATGGTTGACGTTAATGTTTATAATAATAAATGCATACTTTACGTTTGACTTGTCTCAACGTTTTAGAGCAAGTAATGTGTTCATATAACCGTGTCCCTAATATATTTAAGCTAAATTTTTGTGTAGAATTTTTATAAATAAAATTTTTCTCTACAGCTGCTCTAAGGTTTTCTCCGAAGAAACAGTGAGTTACTCCAATATATATATATATATATATATATATATATATATATATATATATATATATATATATATATATATATATATATATATATATGTGTGTGTGTGTGTGTGTGTGTATATCTGTATATCTTTATATATATATATATATCTGTATATATCTGTATATATATATATATATATATATATATATATATATATATATATATATATTTGGCATTAATTGCATTCATTGACGGTTGTATTTAATTTGAATGTACTCCTTAGCGAAGTGCGGGTTCTCAGCTAGTTTATATACATGTATAAAACACTTCCGTAACTGACTGACTGACAGATAACGCACATACCAAACCGCTAGACCTAAAGGGTTGAAATTTTGAATGGCGATTTTTCTTATAGTGTAGGAGTGCACTACGAAATATTTTTGAAAAATTCTTCTTAGATTTTTTAAAAATTAAATTTTTAAGCTGGTTTTGTAATATTTTTTAAAGTTTGCATTTAAAATAATAATCTGAGGGTTATAAAATTTATATTATGAGAAAGGTCATAAAAATTTCTTTAAAATGAAATCTTTTTTTAATCTTTACCGCCATTTTCTGTTTTTTGGTGAATTTTTAAAGATTAATTTTTAGAATTTAATTTATTAAATGCTGATCATGAGGTTTGTTTTCTTTTTGTGATACTTTATATTAATCTTTCGTCACGTGTATAACAACGAAATAAATTGACAAAAAATACATTAAAATATGGTAAAAGATAAAATTCAACCACTAGACTAATTGAGGTGGAAGTTTTTTAAGAATTTAATTCAAATTAGTCTGTTTTATTGGTATTAAACATGCAAATAAATTGCATACATTGACCGTTGTATTTAATTTTAATATTTTCTTCTACATTATTTTGTCTATAAAAATAACCGTTACGATTTTTCTTATAAATATATTTTTTTAGCATTAATTGCATACATTGACCGTTGTATTTAATTTGAATGTACTCCATAGCGAAGCACGGGTATTCAACTAGTTGTAAATAAATATAGTGTTATACAAAACACTCAAAACATCTGCTTTTAAACTAAATTCCCGATTATCTGTACTTATTGATTCACAGGTAATAACGGGAAATCGGAAAATATAGAAAATCCCAAAATAGTCATATATGCTGCAAAAAAAGAAATTGCTTTTGCTTCAATGCGGCAGGCACTTGTCTCCTAACGGTAGGTACTTCTTCTGACATTGGCTTAAGCAGATCCGATAAGTTTTGCTGACTAGTTTATTATGGGAGCACCATATAGGTGAGCCAGCATTGTCCCAATGAGGAGAACGACACGGAAACCAAGCCTTATTCGGGATTTAAACCCAACCCCACTGCGTGCAGCTTAAGACACTAACCACTATGATGTGTGGGTGGCAAAAAAGAAATTATAGAGAATTTAAAACAAAATTTCTCCTGGACTTTAATAAGTTTCCATTAAATTAATAATATAACTTACAAAGCTTTCCTTCCAAAAAGTTTTGATGAAAAATAGTTGGAAGGAGCACTTCCTCAGAACTCAGTTAATAGAATACTGGCTTTGAGGTTTGGCGATGCGTATTCGATTCTCGTCGTTGGCCGCCTGTTTCTGCATTTGCGCTCGATCGTAAAAATAACTATTTTGGACCGTCAGTCAAAATGTATGATTTAATTCATCTTTAAAAAATATCAGTGTCATTAAAAATATGTAATAATCAATATATCGAACAACATACGGTATCACTGGAATCAAAATGAAAGGGAGAAATGTGTGAGGGAAAGTACTGGAAATGACATCTCTGAACACTGGGGAAGTTCATTTAGTAGATTTCTAGCCTGAGATTTGGGGACTCGAATTCGATCCTCACCTCTGGCAGCTCGTTATTACGAAGTCTGTTATATTGTTGTATTCTACTACTTACAAATTTTTAACCATTCTTCGGTGAATTTATACAGTTGACCTTTTACGTTCGTGGAAGATAGGGGGCAGGGCCCCCACGAAAGTGTATGTACCTCGAGCTATTCTGGCCATGTTAAACTTGAATTCCTAGTATAGTGACCTTATTTTAGTTAAGCAAGCAAAATAATATACTTTAACACTCAAAAAAATTGAAAATCTCTCTGTAATGCAACATCATGTCTTACAGACTTAATTTTTTAGTGTCAACAGTGTAGGCTAAACTTCAGCCAAATACCCGCAAGGAATGACAGAGGCAACACAGTGAATGGACATTATATTATGCAATATATTAAAATATTCAAAGATAATTTTATACGACAATGTGATTTACAGTGCAGATCTATGCTTTATTAACATTTATAATTTACATTAGTTGTCAAAATTGTGTAAATCTTTTGGAAAATGTGTGTTTTTTGAAGTTTAACAGCCTATAGCACTAATGTATTTCGGTATCATACCAAAAAACACACATCGTTACATTGGAAATTTGATTTTGTATGTTATGCAATGCACTTTATAAAAAAATTTGCAATTTGAAGACAGTTATGCATATTGAACTATGAGAACGTAAATTTCTTAGTTTCGCGCAATTTCCGTTAGTACTTCGTTGGGAAGAGTTTTGCTGTAATTACAGCCTGACAATGACGTTTCATGGAGTGAACCAATGATTTTAGTTCATCAGGCGGTATAATATGATACTATGATTGTATAATTGATACTGTTAGTTGTATTTTATAGTGTGATTTCTTCTTACTAGCAAGCTTTCTCAATCGGAGCCAAAGATTTGCAATCGGATTGAGATTAGGGCCTGTCCATTCTAGCAATGAAATGCAATTTTTTTTACACTGCATAGAAACGTGGAAAGGAGTAGTGTCCTAGGGAAATATGAAAATCTCATTATCACGAAAGAGGTCATGCGTTGACGATATTAATTTTGACTCCAATACATCACTGGTGTTTTTTCTGTATTTAAGGTGTCACTGATCACACAAACTCTGTTCATGCTTTTTTCTGTTATACGTCCCTGCAGCATAACACTAACTGGATTCTTCACAAGTTGGTGTTGTGGACTCAGATAGAAAATCATCTCCAATTCTTTTTCTGACGTATTTCATTCCATTACAGGTATTCCTCAACTTACGACCGAGATAGGGGCCGAGACATTGGTCGTAAGTTGATTTGGTCGTAAATCGAGTTTCAAACAATTTTTTTTATGTATGTACATACATATATTTTTTACTTTCATACATACATACGTAGTTTTAAAATACATTGTACTTTATTTAGAAGGCATAAATTATTTTTCGCCATCACTACTTATTATGTTAGTACAATCCAATGGTTCAGAATTTGCGACAGAAGGTACGTTGCAAGTTTTTTTTAATTTAGTTATCCAAGGTAGCTTTTTATAGTCATATAATACATATAGGTATGTACTGTACATTCAAGGAACAATATTTTTGAGAAAAAGATAAAAATAAGTAAAAATAAAAATAAAAATTTGGGTCCTAAGTGCGAGAGATCGTAAGTCGAGTGGTCGTAAGTCAAGGAATACCTGTACTACCAAATGGAGATTCAGTTTTTCCCACACCAGATGATCCTGTTCCATTTTTCTTCTGTCCAATTAATATGCTTTTGAACCCAGTCTAATCTGATTTGTCTCTCTCCCTGTTTTTTTTTTTTTTTTGAGAAGTAAAAGCGGCTTTTTCCTTAGAATTCTAGAGGTCAACTCAAAATTTTGAAGTCTGTTTCGAGCAGTCATAGCATTTATGTTTACACCAATTCACGTAAATCATTTTAAAGTGTATCAGTCAATTTTCTTCTGTCCATCAAACACAGTTTTTTTTACTATACTATCACCACATGGTATTGCGGATCTTTTCCTACCTTTACCAGAAAAATTGATCGTAGCTCTCCAAACCAAAGCAAACCAAACCTACCTTTACCACTGTGATTTTGAATCAACTGAATCTGTTACAACTTATTCCACAGTTTGGATATTCTACCTAAGGTTATGCCTCCACCCACCTTTCTTCTAATTTCGTTCTATTACCTTCTTCACGTAAAGTTATTATCTTGCACCTCTTTTTATGTGTCCAGTCAACTCTTTATACTTTGATCGTCATCCTAAACATACTACACAGCTTGCTTTAAAAAAATACAGTAGAAAAACACACATAAAAAATAGTGACAAACTTAATGATGATCAAACCACTTAATAATATGTTTTTCTATCAATCATGATTGCTAAAAAAAAATGGGAGTGTACTCATGATAACACGTTCTTGGATCCATTTTGTGGCATCGCAACACCTGATTGGCTCTCAAAGCAATCACTCCTTTTGGCCGGTTTTTAGTTTAAGAAATGCTCTTTCTTTACACAAGATAGTTTTGTTTATCTTTCTGCCTTTATTTAGCTATAACTTTTTATGTAATAAAGATAATGCATCGCAGTAAACTGCATTAGATTCCGTAAAAATTATTTTTCCAGTGATGTGAAGTTATACGGAATTAAACCTTAAAAATACACATCATCTAGAAGGTTTCCACACTTTTGGCTACTAGTGTAAGCATAGCAGTAGGCTGTCGAACTGAAGGAAAAAGAAAGCAATCCCATTTAATTGATTGAAGACAACTCCTGAATAAACAGATTCGTTAAATCTACCCAGAAAAGTTCCATTGAACTTAAATTTTTCATCTTCCTTTTTAGGAGGTTGGGAGGGGGGGAGTCAAAGATAATACTCTAATGGAATGTTTAAAACAGGGCTCCCTGCGAGAAAAATGCTAGAGACCCAGATTGCATTCTAAACCACCCATATTGTAATTAAAAAATCAGCTTTTAAAACATATACTTTCTATTAAAACCCAGATTGCATTCTAAAAAACTCATATTGTAATTAAAAAACTAGCTTTTTAAAATATATACTGTTTATTAAAAAAGATAAAAAATACAAATAAGGCAATACACACCCCATTTTCTGAGATTATTTGAAATTAAATTAAAGTTATTTTATTTAATTTCCAAATTTTATCCATTTCATCATTCACCTTCAAATTAATTTTCAGAAGATCTTTTTTTTCCTCTCTCTTTTTCTTTTATTTTTATGCGTTCTTTTATCGTGTATTATATGTTCCTTCTATTACGTCTTTTATCAGTTCTGTTTTAGGTATCCAGGTGTGACAATTTTGATATCTATTTACTGCCTATTTTGACATCATACGATCGTTTAAGGCTTCAGCTTATAAGATAATTTGTGTATTTTGTTGTGATTCTATTAACTTGTGAAAAAACTGTTTCTATGCACTCAGAAGATTGAGATAATGCAGTTAAATGGATCATGAAGATTTCATTCCTGGGATTATCGAATCCATCTTTGATATTACGTAACAAATACCAAAATTCCAGGATAGTTTTGCGAGAGGGAGATATATCACGATTCAATCGAAATAATCTCTTCTTTTTAGATTAAAACACATACTAATGTCATACTAAGCTGTATTTTTTTTATTAAACTGTCTTATAATAATTAAATTATGCTTATAATAAGAAATAAATATTAATTGTTATTCTATATTTTTAACTTACAAAGGAAAACTCATATTTTGAGATATTTTCCAAAAATAAACCCTAAAACCCATACGGTCATTCAAAAAACCAGATCTAGGTTTAAAACCCCAGGTCTGGGTGCCCTGACTTAAGAATCCGTCTGTGTTTATTCTTAATTATTAGGTATTCAATAGAGAGTTGGAATACACAAACTTTCAAGATTTCCCTTTAAAAAGACAATAATTGGGTAAATAAGCTTTTTACTTTGAAAAAGAATCTATACATTGCTTATGATCTCTCGTTCAAAATTACGATGTAGAAAAAAGTTTTAAATAATTTGACGCGATCGTTATGCTCGCTTTGAAAATGTCAGTTTCACTGAGTGAAGGGTGTATTAACAGTAAAAACACATTTACAGGTAAACGTCATGTCATTCTTTACGAACAGTAACTAATTATTTTTTATCTGTAAGTCTATGAAAATTTTCCGTGACTGAAAAACATTTTACTCCACTTTGGCATCCCAGCAGTCCAGGGCACATATTTACAAAATAAATTGTAAGTTTAAATTTAAACGTATTGACTCTCATATAAGTCAGAATTGACAACTCGTTTTTTAAATTTACAAGATTAGAATCACAGTTAATAAAATATTTCATCCCTAAATATAATAAAATTATTCAATATATTTGATTAAAGATAATTTATAATATGTTAATAAACTTTAGTTTATGACATATATCTTCGGATTCTCGTAAATAATTTTAAAAGGGCTGAATATTTATAAATTCGGAGGAGTCAGAATTAAAAACTCGTTTTCAAAATTTACAAGATTAAAATCCCAGTTAATAAAATATTTCATCCCTAGATGGCGTTTCAAAGACACTTGCTTCAAATTTTTATTGACAGCATGCTTTTTAAGTGTAGTAATGATTGAATTTAAGATTTTCAGAGATTTTTACACTAAGAGGATATGTGTATTGAAAATATTCTACCTTTATCGATATGTGTCGAGGATCAACACTATACTTTGTATGTATAAGTGACTAATTTTTGTAAATTTCAGTGTAAGAAGAGTTCGCAGTTCGCACGCTGTCTATAATCGCTGATACATATTTGAATTCGCAAAATTCAGTGACACTTTTGCAAGTAGTATTTTAAGTGTAAGTCCAGACCAGAAACATTATATATATTTTTTAAAGCAAACTCTGTAATGAGTTTTTTTCACAAAATGAGTATTTATATAAAGATCCTTATACATATAAAGCAATTTAAAATTTTATTTTAAAACAGTTCAAAAATCAAAGTCTAAAACTTGCTTATTTTTTTATGTACTTGTTCACCCAATAGCTCTGACTGTATAGTATCTTCACTTATGCACATAACAAAAGTTTCTGAAAAATCTTTCTTCAGAATTAATGATTTTTTAATACAATGACTTTAAATGAAAAAAAAATCCTTCTTTATGTTATTTTTTTCCTAGAGGAAAATAAATTCATAATTCATACTCTAAACGGAAAATCCTGATAGTAGTTGAATGAAAATAGTTCAAAGAATCGCTGTACAATTTTTTATGGAGATAATTTGCACGAAATTTTAGACATGTCCTAATAAATACGGAAAATCATGTAAAATTCTATTCACCGATACTCTTATTGTACAGATAGATGTAAACAGCAGGTTACGTATAAACAGTATAGCATAAATGCTGCATCTGGTAATGCAATCCCCTAGAAACTTTTGGTTTATATTATTTTACTTTAAAAGCTATATACCTTTTTAGAACCAAAGAAAATGCAAAGGTGCTTTTTTAGAGAGCTTTGTATCCTTAAAATAATAAATACACGAATCTTCATTCAATTTTGCTCATAGATTTTAGTATTTTAGCATAAAAAAAGAGATATACAACCACTCGGATACATATTTACCACGGAGATGTGTTAATTGTGAGAGAAGGGTTAAATACCCGTAACACGACTCGATGGGTTCGACAGTAGTCTTGAAAAGAACAATAAACAGAAAATTGGCATACATAACAAGCATGATTGGAGACTGCATAGCTACTGTTTGCTGAAACGTTTCACTACTCTCATCTCCTAAATAAAAACTCTTTTTGGCACTTTTGAAATTCTTATTGATTTGTTTACTCTAATGACTCATTGAGATTCAGAGAGTACAAAAATACTCAGCTGGACTAATATTAGACACTGTCGTCACTATTACGAACATTTTCCTCGTGACACTACTTCTTTTTTGCCATTTATTCACAGCAGTCTTGGTGAATTACTAATTTAAGTCACCGTCAGGGACGACCAAAAAGCTGGGCTCAAGGAAGATTATTGCACGTTTCCATGTCTTTCGCTGGACCTGGTTTAGGAGCTAGTTTAGATCATAGGGCTTACTTACCCGGAGAATATTATCCCCTCACCCCACCCCGTCTCGTCCGGACAGATCAGTGTCTCCCTCTTTTACTCAAAGTGAGATAGATCAGACTTAAAACTTGTCAGGATTTCTATAGGTTGTAGTTTTATGTCATGAAAAGTTAAAGTTTAAAAATTAATACCTTCGATTTTGTATATTGCCCAGTAATTAATTTGTATACTGCCCAGTAAGATTTATATCCTAACTAAATATTGTGATGATGATCAGAAATTTTCACTTAATACTGTTTATTAACACGTTTACCAGTGCCGAGTAAACTCGTGTTTTTACACGCAAATATTGAAGATAATTTAGATAAAAGAAAGTCATATTGAAGACATTTTTGATCAACTGAACATTGCTTTACTTGAAAACTACCTTTACTATGACCAGAATGAGTTTCAGGCAAATCATCACACATTTTATCATTTAAACTGTGAATCTTAGACCCTCATTTAAAGAAAACAGATTTCAGAAAATAAAAATGCCGCACATTATTCCAAAGTTTCAATTTTTGCCAGTGACTTGCGTATATATTTAAATAAAATTTCCGGCCAACAATGTGCTAATACAGCAGTTATGCTAATTTAGACAGAAGAGAACGAGTTCATAAATTTTTGGCGGTCGCATATTTACTTCAACTACAACCTGCTGACTTCAGCTTGGGAAGCGCCAGTCAGACTTTAAAAATTGCTTCACGGAGAATACTAGCAGCACTTCCTTCTGTGCGTTCTGTGAAGAATGTTCGGAGCGTGAAACCGTAGCTACTTGTAGGGTACCTTCAGAGAAATCATGGCCTAGCTCTCTGATATGGTGGTCAGCAAATTTACTGGATATAATTCTCGGGTGGGGCTTGTGGCGGCCCAGTGGTACAGCGAGCTGGTTTTCGGTGCTGAGGGTGCTCGGATCGAATCCTGGTGTCGTGCCACGAAAAATGCCTCCATTCGTGTCGTCCCTTCATAGGGGGTAATGCTGTCCGCCTATATGGTGCCCCCATAATAAAATGGGCAGTAAAATTGCGGCGTTGTATAGGCGAATGTTTGACGACAAGTGCCTCCGCATTGGGAAAAAAAATTCTCGGTAAACCTAGTTGTTTTCAAAATTCGAAAGACAAAATTTATGTTGTAGACGTTAAGTCGCAACAGTGCCTTCTAACGGAAAATTAAGTAATTTTGATCGAGGGAAAGGTCTTTAGGTCTCTCTCTGGCTGGTGTAAATATGAGGATCAGGAAAAGAAAAACAATTAAGAGTAAATAATGCTCAGCTTTGTAATAAGGTAGTGAAGATTAGAAACTAATGGTAGTGAAATATCAATTTGCTTCACCCGTCAATTGAGGATGGAAGGCCAAGAAAAAATATTGAAAAAGCATGCAACGAGATCGACTGGTTGCAACGCAGATATTTTGTTGTTTCCAACGCGGAAGGTTATTTGTCTATCACTACATTCGCTAATTAACACCGCGAATGTGTTGGCTTCTTTATTATGGGAGCACCATATAGGTGAGTCAACATATCTCCCTAATCCCAGCCTTGTCCTCTGACCAGCGGGTATCGAACCCACAACCTCGCGGGGAAGGCACATAGAGAATACCAGAGGGCGAATCCACTTCACCTCCCGGCCGGCAGAACCAGCTGTACATTTGACTTAACATTTGTAGCTTTGTGATGTTCGTTTATCTCGTAACCTAACAATACTCAATGGTGTATGAATGAAACTTCAAGAAATTTCTCTCCTCACTTTTATAAGTTAGGTTAGAATGTAAGGAAATACTGTGGAGGAGTAATTAACTGCCTTCTTCTCCCTTTCAACTAATGACAGAAGTGCAAGGAAAGATGATGGAAAAGCATGCAATTCGATCAGGTTATTCTAGCTTCCCAAAAACGTAGTAAACGCGGAAACAAGTTTAGCATGCTTTCGTGAATTTAAAAGCATAAGACTGTAAATTTGAGGTATTTACTTCTCCGTGAGATGTTTTTGAACCTTAGTACAGCTTTATACTAACACAAAATTAAATAACTTAGAAAAGATAGATAAAATGTGAAAAGAATAGAAACAGGAGGAGAGGATTTAAAAACGGCAAAGAATTTTTGCGTGATCCGCTACAAAGAAGGAATGTCATATGTGCAGGAATCTGTAAAGCCTCGTACGTCTCAGACATAGAAGAAATATTTGTGGCTATTGTCATTCCAAACTAAGACGTATTATTACCGGGATACACAATCTGTAGATTGGACGTCGGTCTCTATACTGGTACCCTGTCGTTGAAAAAAACGATAAAGAACTTTTAGATAAACACAATAATATTTGAGATAGGGAAATATTTTTGAAAAATACAATTAATGTGCACAGGTCAACAACCTGTGACGCGGGACTCAAAAAAGGAAGATGGTAATATAAACATTGTTTTTATAGTAAACAAAATAGGCTTCGTTATATCATCATAGGAGCATATTTTTCGAGAAATATGATTTAAAAGATGAGAGTTTCTTTCATGGATGTGATAGATCAGAACGAAATATTTCTGAGGTTAGGAGACCAGGGCTGGGTTTAATTCTAGCCGTGGTCGTTTCAACTGCATCATACACATCTGCTCATCGAAATATCCATGGTTAGAGAGGCTCTTGCAGAGTGTCATGATACATGTTGGAATAAAATGCAAAGGTAGAGTAGATTATGTGCACTGGAAGTGTAGTTGGAGTGTTGAGTTAGAGCAAGAAGACAGAAAGCAACGAATTTTAGGAATGGCGTTAATGATTTGAATAAGTATTTCACCGATACTTGAACCCAGTCGCTATACAGCCTTAGTGGTAGAATTGGAATTTTTGATTTTTATTGAGAAAGGTTACAACCTATCCGAGGTATGTGGGCTTCACAACGGGCACCAAATTGTTCTTAACTTTTTATTTGTCGCATGTAAAACAAAATTTTGTTGAGTCTTGTTTTGGGTTCTCGATAAAATTTCTTATATTGTTAGGTATTACCTGTTTCAGATTTTCTGTAATAAAAGGAATTCGTCAGAAACGTTTCTAATGAATCTGTGATGAGAATTGAAACACATTTAGGGTAGAAGTAAGTACAAATTTTTAGCATCTCTTCCATGTGAAAATATGCGACTAATAGCTATGACCTGAATTATATAGCGGGTACCAGAAGATGAATATAATATTCTTCTGTAATTCATTACTCCATACTCCTTCCACTACATGTCGTATGACGGGAGAACATCTTATTGCGTCATCAACGTCTTCCTAGATTCCATTGAGCTTCCATCCTTTCCTCCGATTACGTTTAGCCACACAAAAAAGTGTGATGCAGTCCTGACAGAGTGAGTGTGTGTGTTCTCAAGGTCCTGGCGCGAGTGAATTATTGTTGATGGTGAGGGGGGAGAGACTGAATTCGTAGTTGGCGGGAGCTGACGACACACCCATTCCTTCTCCGACAGGACCACACCCTCGCACACGGGAACATCCAAACGGAACGAATGTCTTTCGGTGCTCCGCTCTTCAACTGCGAGATCAAGGAGATGAAATTTTCATACAGACCAAAGAAAAAAATCTTAAGCATTGAGAAAAAATAGTTAAACAATAATTTTTTTCGAGGTCGACGGCTTGTGCATGAATTTGAGGTTATAATCTACTTGTACATAGGGAATTCATAGCTACCGTCCATTTGAAATAATTTGGTTTCCATCTTTTTGATATCAGATACAAACAAGATCTCAAGCCTTTCACCTCTAGAAATTTTTCTCCGTCGTGAACTATTTCAGTGTATTGAGCAAAAGCAATCCTTAACTGAGATTTTGCCAGATTTCTTGTGCCCCCAGCTCTCGCTCACATATTTTTTTGATTACACTACTACGTGTTAGACATAATTAACTGTAATTCCCCTCTACTGTAAACTAAACTATCTCTTTGAAACAGTTTAGTTTCCATCATTTTGACTGTACATATTAGGTATTACAGAGAACACATGCCTTTTGCCTCTAGAAATTTCTCCCTATCGTTTACTATTTCAGTGTATTGAGCAGAAACGACCCTTAATTGAAATGTTGCCAGATCTTGTGCTCTCCCCTCCCCCCACTCTCAAAATATTTCTTGGTTACGTCACTTGGTTAAAACACAATTAACAGTTATTCCTTAATCATACAATGTACTACTCATATGGTAATGTTGCATGTGCGGGAACTTCATCTGTTTGTTTTAATATACTTAAAAACACTTTTTGTCAGAAAATGCTGTACCGTATAAAAATAATACGATTTGTTAAAAAATTATAGGCTAAAGTTTCATAAATAACCTAACAGAAGGATAAAGAAATCTCCAACCAGCCGAAACTCTTCTTAATTAAATGTCCAAGATGTGTAAAAAATATGTGAAAAAATCCACAGATATTTTATTACCATTCTACTTGTACATACAATCACAGGTGAGATGACAGAATATCAAACTTATACTGAAATTATACAAAATTCATGAATAGCGAACACACTACAATTTGTAACCTGACTTCAGCTCAAATTCCGAACCCGGTTCACTACCCTCTATAGCTAGTGCGGTTCTCGTCGCACAAAACCACCTAAATTAATTCTTCCTCCCTCACATCGTTTCAGACTATATTAATTTTTTCGTCTGGCTTGTGTCACCCTCTTAGTGCCTTGTAATCCTTCCCCGCAAGAATGAGTGAAATCACTCTCTGTATTCTCCTTTTCAATAGTACTTCTTCATCCTCAAGTAATTCGTTGGTTGCATCATGCTCCATAGTTACCTTTACCCCGACTTCTTCAGTTTGCCTACCTGGCTGAAAGCTGTCCAAGGTTTTTATGACGGATTGTGCCTAGAAATGTTGATAAGAAACCGAACCTATTAAAACTGATTAGAATAAAAAAATAATAATGCAGAACCTTACAAATTCTTAAACCATAAATTCTTAATTGTCTATTAGACACATAATCTGCCTTTTTTAACGCAGGATTACGTTCCTCCATAACGGTCCTCCGGAAAGCAAAATTTCAGACGCTAAAACCGTCCCTCCGTACCTCGCGAGTTATAATTTTGGCAGCGTGCCAAACCCAGTCTGTATCACTTGGACAAGCAGTAAACAGTTAGACAGAAAAGTACCAAAATGCGTCAAAATTTTCACATACATATATGCATAAATATACATACGTACATATATATAGATACATATATACATAACACATACATACATATATACATACAAAAGAGGTAAGCAACGATAAGTAATCCCACGTTAATAGCCCGCGGTAGTTTCGTTAGAATAGACTTCCTGAAATTTTTTTATAGAAGTAGGAGAAAAACGGGTTCAATGTAATTGTGTATTAAATTTCTTTCCAAGTTTTATTTTTTGATCAGTTTTATTTTTTAAGTTTTTTTTTTAATCAAAAAAGAAACATGTTTTTTTAATTTATTTACTTTCAAAATAGCATTTTAGAACGTTTTGCCACTTTTCAGATTTGATACATTCGAATAAAGTTTATGTTAAATCACAAAAATATGTTACATTTCATACCGTAAATAGGATTACAAACATGATTTAAATATTGCAATGGAATGCGGTGGCCCAGTTGGCAAAGGCAGTGAGCCAGTGATCTGAACGTCTCTGGTTCGATACCGGTCGCACTGCCATGTACACTAATGGCGTCTGATGCACGGAAAATCTGTCGTGGCTGCAATGTCCTCCAAGTTCTAAAAACTTACCTCTGGAGGTGCGGGGTCAAGTGTACCGGTCTTGTCACTTGGTTCGGTTTACATTAACGGGACCGGTCCTTTAGGCAATTCAGACTCCGACCCTTGTGGTGCTATTTAAAATCGGATCCGCACCACTCTGCACAATAGCCTTTATGCATTGATCTGATATACTGTCGGTCAAGGGGTATAAGCCACAACAACAATAAATATTGCAGTTAGTAGCATTAAATAGAAGGCTAAACAGTACAGATTTATATTTCTTTAATTTTAAAAGTCCTCTGTCAATAAATTTATTCTCCCTTATATCTTTACCACGATAGTTTCCCAAGATTACTAAACAATTTTTTTTGCGATTTATGGTTGCTTGTAAATTAATCGGTGATACGGTGTTTTTCTTTATAATCTTTGAATTTCATCCATGCTTATTTCACAAGTGATTTTGAAATTGTGATTGATCGATCCGATCGGATCGTAGCATACGTAAAATAATAAACATAGCATAATTCTAAAAATAATTGTGTTTCTCCATTCACAATCTACTTTTTAAAACTATCTCAATTGCTGATCTGCCATATCGTAATTTGTTAGGTTCTATGAAGAAAATAATTTCTTTCAAATTGTTTAATTTTTAGTTCAGTATAGTAAATAAACCTAACAAAAATCTCAATTCTAGCTTAAAACTATGACACTGACCAATAATCTTTTATTTTACCAGCAACTGTGATTATGATTATACTCCTGACAATTTTTTCAAATATCATATATCAAATTTTCACTACCATATGTTTAAAGTGAAGTACTACTTGAAATGCCTATTCAGTGAAAGCCGTGAACGACATTTATCTCGTTTTAGAGCAAACTCTTCGAGGCATCAATGACCCTCCAAAAGAACATAATACATAATATAATAAATTAATATATATTTAAATATTTATTAATTTATTTTTGGAATCAAGTGCTTGGTAGTTGACCTATATTGTAACTTTTCTTCAACTATGTATACCTTTTGTATTCTTTATTTGCTATTTTAAACTTAAATTTTAAGTTTATTTTTTATTGCTAGATTTAAGAAATTTATAAACTTTAGAATTTTAAGGTAACGTTGAAGTACGTTAAGTATAAAAGTAATAAAATTATAAACATTAAGTAAAAAATTTATAAATTTTATTAACTTTAGAATTTTAACGGTAGGTACTAAAATATGACCTTAAAACTCTAAAGTTTATAAAAATTATTAATCCTCTTATAGGGAAGTTACTTTAAACAAGTAAAGAATATGTAATAGCTAACAAGGACGATTGTTTTACCTCAAAGTTTTACCAACTTAAGTCGTGATTTCAGGAGTTAAAATCAATGCATAATCTGAGGGTTTTTTTAATTACCATATAAATTATTAACAATTTTGAATTACTTAGATGTATGTGTTACTTCATACCACCACTTCATTTGTGGAGAGATTAATATGCTATTTCTCCTAAATTATTTAAATAATTTAGATTTTACAACCTTTGCATTATAGCACTTTTGTGATTTATGGTTAACGTGTACTGGTGTTATTTTATACCACCATTTCATTTGTGGAGCGATTAATACATTATTTCTTTTAAATTATTTAAATAATTTAGTTTTAACATCATTTACATTATAGTACTTTTGGGATTATGGTTAATGTGTAAGTCAACAATAAAGTCATCACAAATTAATAAAAAATAGCAATTTCATGTCTTACCTAACTACTCATGATGCATGCATTTTAGAATTTTTTATATTATTTTTATTTTTTTGACGTACGAGCTATAAATATTCCATTTTGAGCTATGAATATTCCAAATATTATACATAAAAGTAAAATTTATTTCAGCATAAAAGTAAAATTTATTTCAAAATCTTCCAGAATTATAATACCTTTATGCTCGTAGTAGCTGATAAGACCATATCAAAATTGAATTCAATCAATGATAAAAATTAAACATAAAAAATTTATTTCTGAGACGCAGTCCTTATTTTAATCTGTCAAACTATATCCTACTGGACGTCTGACGTAATCAAATATGGTGAATCGATGAAATGTCTCGGCATTTCTCTCAAGGTTGTATTCAATCCAAGAACTACAAGTTCAAAGACCTTTGTAGCTCGCTAAAATATATTATATATTATCAACCTTTTATAAGTGTCTTTATAAGTAATTTAGCCCTTTTTTAAATTTCTCCATATGAATACTTTAGGAACCAAATAAATCGCAAAATTAATTACGGGAAGTAATATATGAATATGGTTTTAATACAGAGAGATAGTCAGTTTTTTTACTGAAGTTCATCTAAATGCTTAAAAAGTTAAATATAATACTTTTATTTTTATATATTTCAAAATTGTTCTATACATTACACACTGATATTGGTGTCATATATACAATCAATATTTCGATCATATTTCCTCTACATACTTAAAAAGTTAAAGAGTTATTCAACATTCAAAATAGTATACATGCTTTAACGCTTAGTTATTGAATTACGTGAAAAAAAAACTTAAAGCACCGATTATTTTTCGTTATTTCATTATTTGTTGTGTTGCTGCAAAACATATTTTATATTTGTACTGAGATTTTACGTACAATAAGTATTTCCTTAGACTAAAGCTGATTGAAAGGATGTAGAGAGGAAAACATTTAACGTATTTATACTGTAAATATATATATATATATATATACTCTCTGTTTAACGACGCTCTACTTAACGACGAACTCTATTTAAAGACGATATTTCCCGGTCCCGGTCCCTCCGACGTAAAAAAATTCTATTTAACGACGATTTTGTTTCTATTTAACGACGATCTTTTCTTACATGATAAACTCTTTCTTCAACATTTTATCTACAGGAGGGTTACTTTCTGTGGGGGAGTTTGGTTTCAATAACAGACCCGGAATTTCCTTTATGTTTGTTACAATCATAGACTTGTTGCAGTGGAAAAAACCGGGGGGGGGGGATTACTGTTTCTCGGAAGATCGAACATTCTTCCCTGGTGGATCGAATTTCTTAGTGCGGGTGTGGAATCACTCTATTGTACCTACCATGTTGTCATGTGATTTACGAACTGTCCAAAAGCACCCCTCTCTCCCTCCTTCTGGGAAGAATGTGTTCATGTTTAGAGAATTCATGGTTGTGTGTAGGAGCTCATTCCAGTACGAATACGAGGTGAGCAGAGCAAAATGGCATCAAAGCGAAAGCATCTTCCGCTACACGAAAAAGTGAAAATTATTGAAAGCTGGGAAGAAAGTGTTGGAATAACAAAAGTCCAATTCGCAAGACAATTTCAGCTACCCGAGTCTACTCTCAAAGGCATTTTAGCAAGCAAAGAGAAAATTCTTGAAGCAGCACAAAAATTTGGTTTGGGATCCAAATCCAAATGGCAGAAAATTCAATGTGGCCGATCATAACAGTTTAAGAAGGCAGTCCTGCAATGGTTTCATCAAGCAAGAACATCTAACATTCCAATTTCTGGAGTGATATTTAAAGAAAATGCTATTATTCTGGCAGAAAAGTTTGGAATGCAAAATTTTCAGGCTTCGGCTGGTTGGCTAACAAAGTTCAAAGAAAGATACGGGCTTGTATTTAAAAGCATATCTGGCGAAAGTGGCTCAGTAGATGAAAAAATAGTGGATGAATGGAAAATAGTGCTGAAGGAGATATTAGATGGATATGATGAGAAGAACATATTCAATGCAGATGAGACGGGCCTATTCTACAATATGGTGCCTAATAAAATCTTAACGTATATGGGCGAAAAGTGTTTTGGTGGAAAACACAGTAAGGAACGATTGACTGTTTTACTGTGCACTAATTCGGATGGGTCTGAGAAATTTCCACCACTAGTTATAGGCAAATCAAAGTAACCAAGGTGTTTTAAGAATATCACCAGGAAACCTTGTGAGTACCGCAATAACAATAAAGCTTGGATGACATCACAAATTTTTATTGACTGGATTAGAAAATTTGATGCAAAAATGCATCGAGAAAAGAGAAAAGTTATATTTTTAATCGACCGATGCACTGCACATACTCCAAATATCCCTGGACTTATAAATTTGACTATCCATTTCTTACCAGCTAATTGTACTAGCAAGTTGCAGCCATTAGACCTGGGTATCATTCGCAGTGTGAAAGCATACTACAGAAAGTCTTTAATTAGGAAATTAATAAACAATTCGGCTGACAGTATAAAAATTAGAAAATTTACAATCTTGGAAGCAATGCACATGATAACATCAGCATGGAAAGAAGTTTCTTCATTCACAATAAAAAACTGCTTTCGCGTTGCTGGAATTCACAAAGAACTTGTAGTGGAACTGCAAAGTTCGGATGTAGAAATCAACGAAGATGACATTACCCCTGAAGAATGGAGAAGTCTTGTTGAAGATGAGGTTGTTTCAATTCACGATTTCTACAATTGTGATAAATATGTTTTAACAACAGATTTCAGAAATGTAGAACAAATTTATGAAGATATTGTAAACGAAAACACAGTGTCAGACGAAGAAGGTGAAGTTGAAGACACGGAAAACGAGACATTCCCACCGTCTTACACAGATGCAATTTCTGCTCTAGATATTCTTCGACGCTATATTACATCGAAAATGGAAGGTGACTCATTTAACATTTTAAAAAATCTGGAAAAGAGAATAACGAAAACAAGGCGAATGAAGCAATCAACACTTTTTGAATTTTTTAAAACGTAATTTATTGTATTGTTTGTACTCTTTTTTTTTTCAATGTAATTTAAAATAACTTTTTGTGAATAAAATAATGATGATAATAAAAATAACATTTTTAAACAAGCCAATATATTAAGAAATATATTGACAGTCCTAAGCCTGTAAAGTGTGAAGGGAAATGTTATTTTTTCACAAATTCTGTTTAAGGACGATCTCTACTTAAGGACGATTTTTCACGGTCCCTTGAAAGTCATTAAACAGAGAACCAACTGTATATATATATATATATATATATATATATATATATATATATATATATATATATATATATATATATATATATATATATATATTTACATATATATTTACATATATATTTACATATATATATATATATATGTATGTATGTATGTATACATCGCGTATAGATGAGTATTTACACCACTCCAAGTGACGTACATACACGACTGTACTCAGTGTCCACATTTTTAGATTTTTTGGTAACAAAGTATCTTATAAAATTATTTACTATATAAAACTATCTAGTATCAAATAAAAAAATAATCTAGCTTTTTTTCATTAAATCAACTTAGTGTATAGAACTACATAACATCCCCTTTAAATATATTACTCAGTCAGTCACACAGAGTACTATAATATTTTATACTACTCTTACATAATAGTTTCCTACAATGTATTTTTCCGCCTATGGTACCATGTAAATTTTGCACGTAAGGTAGAAATTATTGTTGTACAATACTATGAATCTAGTGTGGGAATCATACCTCCATTACACCCGTTAACTCGTAGATTAAATTTCATAGTTTTCATATGTAGTTATACTAAATTTTCAACCTTATAAATTTTTCACCGTCATTAATTCAAGAAAAATGAATTTATATGATAAAAATTATATTTATTAGTTATATGATAAAAATGTATATTAATAAATATATTCATTTTATTGCAACTAAATACTAACTTAGCTAATTGACGTCAGAATAATAAATGTACTTTATCTTAATTTTTTTAATTATGGGAGAAAAGAGATTCTCATTCATTTGGCCTTATCTCTTTTTCGTCCTTTGTTACCATTTATACTACCAAGTAAAATAATCACAAGTGAAAAAACTAAAATATTTTACGACATTTAGGAATTTATTTCAAAATTTATTTACCTAGATATAGATATATATATATAGGTGCGTGACATTTCAAAATGCTAAATGAATGTGTTATAAAAATAACGATAATTTATCACAGTGTGTTAGGACTTGATTCTGCGACTCAAAATGAGTAAATTAGGCAAACTAAAATTGTTATTTCCCGATCTGATGTTAGTTATCAAATGGATCTGGCCTCACGAGATTCATGGGTGCATAACGCCCATTATTTTTCGACTCGATTTAAAAATGAAAGCATGTTACATAAAACGCATCGAAATCGATGCCATGATAATCAATTTCACACGCGTGCGAGTTCGAAGGAATATTTTAAGCACAGCTTCCCATCTTAGGAGCGTTTATCTTTCGCACATGGTTCCAAGGTCGTGACAATATTTTTAACATAATCTGCTCTCTCTGCAAATAATTTTCGGAATGATAAAACGATGGATGGATTTAGAAAAGAGGAAATGGTACAAACTTTTCTTTCTACACTTGTGGGGCAAAACGTTCAAATTGTTTAAAAGTGGAGAAAGAAATCCTTTCAAAGTCGAAATTAGTTTAAAAATAAAACAATTATGAACATACTTTTTTCACCTAATTAACGGGTAACTTTAAGGTGCTTCTTTAAATTACATGCATTTACTACCAGTATATTCCGATATCTGCAATTTATGAGTTAAAAAGATAATTGTTAGTTTATACGTTGAATTAAGCCGTTGTTTGATAAGAAAGTTTATTCCACCTGTTAATTGGTAATATAATATAAAAATTATTTGTTGCAAAAGTAGGAATGGAGTTTGTCATTTCATTCTCGGTCAGAATATTAAATTTCTAGGTGGCTTTTGTATATAATACCAAATTTTTAATAAAATGTTTAGTTATAGATTACATATTGGAAATCCAACAGATGTTTTTTATTTTTTAATTTCTCTTGCCATGAAAATCTATTCTGTGAATGCGCATGAGTTACGATGAGTTAAGATCGCAACGCATGAGTCTTACGCATGAGTCTAAGATCTAAACGCATGCGTTAGGATGTTTTTGACACACATGCATTTAACTTTATATAAGGGTTATACTCTTTATACCCTTTTTTGTGATTTTTAAGCTTTAATCAACAATAAAATTACGTTATTTTTCTGAAAATGGATCATTTTAATTAATTCTTATAGAACGCAACTGTATTTGAATTCAAAATACAAAATATCTCAAATCTCTTTTCTGAACACGTATTTTTTAATTCCACTTATTCTTCCTAACTTTAATGGTTTTAAAAGTGCAATCGTGGACAGGTCCTAAGATATTACAAGGGGACGCCTGAACACATATCAGTCTAATTCCCTTTTCTGCATTTTGCTTTAATTGTTTATTCCGAGAAAAAAAAAAGTTCACCATTGTAACTAGAAATATCCTATATCTAATTGCGATTTTAAAAATTAATCCTCACTTACAATAAATGAACAAGAAATTGGTTTCTTTAATTTTGTTTTGGATGTTCTTTACGTTCTGTGTCATTTTAAACTAAATGCTTTTATATTGGACCAGAAAATCGATAAAGCAGCAAGATATAGAATTTCATTGTTCACAAGTTTCCAGAAATTTCTACAAAAATATTTATTCTCCAGTCTACAATAAAACAGAAATATTTTCTTTGCCGCTTAACGAGGCATTGTAACGCTTTAGCATAGTGATAAAATTGCGTGGAGCACGCCCAAGTAAGTGGACCACAAGACTGGCATCTCCAGTGCACTCAGCAGCCATGGAACTTGGTTTCACTTTTATTACATGGACTTCTCTGCACTATATAGCCAACATGTAAACTGGAGTAGGAAAACTCAAAGTAGAATTTTTATAAGTGATTACTAGTGGTCAAAATACTACAATCATTCCAGCCAACAGCAGAAGGAGCCAAAGGTTTTCCACGATTTGTGGCACAAAATTTAGATAGCTTGAAGATGATAAAATTGTAGAGAATACACCCTAAAATGACGGATCATCACCTTTTCCCCCTACATCAAATTCACCATTACATTAAAAAAAAGTTATAAATAAAAGGAACGAACTTCCTCTAGATGCCCTGCAGTGGTTAAAATCGCCCTTTTTTTCAATTCTCAAATATATGATAAAATATCAAAGGGATAGCACACATTCGTCATGTTCGAGCCTTTCAAGTTTCATTTCTTTCGTTTAGAAAGTGACAAAATCGTCAGAATTGGCTATATAGAGTTGATAAAAGAAATTAAATTTTTTAAAAAATGTTATGCTCTTAGAAAGATACATGAAAATCCCTCGGTTAGATTTTAAATGTTTTCCTTTTTACACAATTTAGGTATTTATATCATATAAAATTTATGACAAACACATTCGACACTGGTTTTTATAGTTTCCCTATTATAGTCACCCCGAATCGCTCTTGATAGTTGCGGAAGCTATACTTGGTTCTGCCGCATTTGATTGTTACCAAATATAGCTGATGTTAACTGTAGCAACAAAGGTTCACTATCAAAAGCAAATGATATTAACGTATAGTAGGTTAGCGCCAAAAATAGGTAAACTCACTCTCCAGACGAGGTAGTGAATGAAGATAGCCTTCTGCCATGTTTCGTTGCCATCGCCTCGGTGAGGAAGGGGGAAGACCCCCTCCTCAGGGACTGGCGACCCCATCTGCTCCGACGCCGGTCACTCAAGCTCGACCGCAGGTACGCCTCCAGCTCATCATCATCGGGCTCTTCAGCCATTGCCCTGGAAGAAGACAGAAGAGACTCATATCAACCATAGTTACCCAACTGTGTTGTACAAATTGTGATGTTCGACAACGCTTCACGGGTGACATTTCTATATACATTTAAGGAAAAAGAATCTCAACATTTACCCGTATTTTTCTTCTGCCTAACCATCTTTAACTATGGTGGTTTATAGTGAAAGTCTGGACACTTTCTCCATAATGAGAAGACTTTTAGGCTCACGGGTTTAAAATATCTGTACTCTTCGTAGATGACAAGGGGATTTTTTCAGGGGCACCCGCAGTTACGTAAGTCAAGACCAAGACCTTGATGATGGGACTATTACTCAAACCATCGCCACTAACTCTGCATGGTACTAGGACCATTTTTTTACAGGTTAGCTATTAAAGGTTAGAGCTGTTACCTGAGTTAAGGGCTCATGCTATATCGATATATTTTTGACTCATTTTACTGTAGGATCATAACACGGGCAATGTGCCTACCCTTGTGGATTTTTCCGTGGAGGGTAGACGCGTCTCAAATATTATATACTCTTCTTCACCACCTAACTACCATCATTTATGTGTATGGCTTTTGGGTCCACTGATGTACGTCTATATTCCGAATACATTACCAAATTTTTGGTTGTTTGTCACATACACGGAAATCGTAACATACCCAGAGAAAATTATCACAGGGATAGGTAGGACAGTGTTTGGCGAAAACAAAATAAAGTACCGTTTGGGATTAGTAATGTATGAAAGATCCGAATTTCGGAGGCACCCAAGCCTCTCTGGACAGGTTTATCTGTATGTCTTTAAACACCAGAATTTGCAGACAAGATAGTCTTAACTGGCAAAGTCAATTGCTTTTTTGTCCTGTCATTTATTAAGGATGTTGAAGTGAAAACGGCAATTAGATGAAATTGCGCTTATGTAAGTACGTGCACTTTTAGTTGTGAGTTTGTGAGAAATAGAATTCGAAAAATAATAGTCCTTCACACCGCCGGTAAAGTTCATTTAGTAGAATAACTGCTTCAAGGTTAGGAAACCTAACGCATGAACTGTGACTCTATAAGCGATTATTAAAATGTGCCGAATAGAAAGAAGCTAGTACGGTCGTTGAGGTAAACAAAGAAGGAAAAATCATGCCGGAAAAAGATAAACTTATAAATGAAGCAAATTTATGAAGGAAGAAATGATTAAAAATAAATGTGTCCAAACCTATATACATTATAGTGGGTCTCCAACTGAAAGAGAATAATCTGTAAGGAGTGGAATTTTAAAAAATTAACAGTTTCTAACTAAAAGTAAATTATGTGGATTGAATTACTGACAGTACAATTTTAGCTAAAATGAACAGTTTCTATTTTAATAACGTAAACTAACCCTTTGTTCACGTTCAAATATATATATATATATATATATATATATTGAGTAGGATAAGAGATAAATGTAAATTTCTTTAAACGAATTTAAAAGAATAACAAAAAGCAATTTTATGGAGTTAATTTGTATTTTTATTAGAGACAAATATAACTCGTCAACTTTATTTTTGATTTAAATATTAATAGGCAAGTGTAATTTAAAATGTTACCCTAAAATAAATATTACAAATGAAGGAGTTTATCTCTCCGTTTTTCTCTTTTTTGTCACAGTTTAAAATATTTTTCAGCTAAATCTGCTTCAGTCAGTCACACAGAAATCTGAAAAATCGTTCTAGCATAATCTAGTGAATTCCGTGAATTATTGATGAATTCATCTCCGACGTAATTCCATGGCAATCAATAAGCTTTCTGGTTCCTTACTAATGTGTGAGAATGGCCAATTTGATATTGTATGTAACCCAGATATTTTATATGAAGTGATAGAATTTTAAATGGGATGATATATATTGATAAGGGTATAAAAATGTTTTATATAAGTATTGTGATGAGGTTTGGGTGATAACATCGAAAGATAATTTTCCTTCGTGTTTACGAATCATTGTTGGATAGAATAAGCAGGAATTTTCGATTATTTATTACAATTTAAGTTTAAATAATATTCCTTCAGCTTCATTTAAATGGTGTTTATAGTTGCCAAGTAGGTATGTATTTATATTTCTGAAATGGAGATGCCATTCTGAATGGCATTCTTTATAGCACGTTTTTGCTACCCCAGAAGCGATTATTTAAATCTTTTTAAAGATAATTATTTCGAATGATCTGAAATATACAATCATATAAGACTATAATAAGAGCATTAGAAATTTGTATATTGATAAATCGAGTAAGATAATTCAAAGCTGAAAAAGCTTGAACAAATTTAAAACTTCGACGTAGTAGAAACTTATTTAAAGGAAGGGCCCAATTACTCAAATATATACAAAATGTTTAGATAAGAAATAATAAAAGAGTACAGACTGTGTATGATAAGAAATGCAACATTCTATAGCATAAAATAATATGTTATAAATTACCATGATAATGGATTGCCGTATATCATTCTCACGTCGCTCGAAGTGTCCAATCGGAAGATTGGACACTTATATATATATATATATATATATATAAGTATCTCCGACGTACAATATCAAATTGGCCATTCTCACACATTAGTAAGGAACCAGAAAGCTTATTGATTGCCATGGAATTACGTCGGAGATAAATAGTTGCCAAGTAGGTATGTATTTATATTTCTGAAATGGAGATGCCATTCTGAATGGCATTCTTTATAGCACGCTTTTGCTACCCCAGAAGCGATTATTTAAATATTTTTAAAGATAATTATTTCGAATGATCTGAAATATACAACTATATATACTTATATATATGTGTGTGTGTGTGTATATATATATATATATATATATATATATATATATATATATATATATATATATATATATATATATATATATATATATATATATATATATATATATATGTATATATATATATAGATATATGTGTATATATATATATACATATGTGTGTGTGTATATATATATATATATATATGTATGTATGTATGTGTGTGCCTGCCTGCCTGCCTGTAGGCGCGCGAGCATAAGCAATATGTATAAAAATTTGGGTCAAAACTTTTCAAGGTCACAAATTAAGTGTTTATGGTTGCTTATTAAATATTCAGAATGAAGCATAAACATTAATAATCAGTGTAAATTTGATACAAGTAGAAAATTTGATGCAAAAATTCTCTACCATGTTTAGTTTCTTCTTCATTTGCATAATAATTACTTATTAGTTTGTATAGGTTCGTAAATAAAGCTGTACAAAAGTTTTAAAAACAATGTACAATTTAAAATGGCGTCTTTGATGCCATGTAAGATGTCCTTAAGATCATCATTGTCCCTTTTATCTGCATTAACTGAAGAAAACAACATCTTTAACATTTCTTAGGATTAGAAAATGTATTTACACCTTAGCGCAAATACTTACTGAAGAGACATTTTGTAGAAAGCTCCAGAAAATAGTGTTAATTAATTAATACTTGAATCGACTGTATATTGCGGAATGCGAAGTATTAGTATTTTTTTTTGGTCGGAAACATATCAGCAGCGAAAATTACATTTCCGGAGAAAAGGGAGAGTGGACTTCTCTCGTTATGATTAAGTGATGCATTGCTCATCCCCCATCGTTATTCTTTTCACTAAAATCGATAATTTTTCCACCAGCTCTGGATTTTTCTCCCTTCACTGCCCAAGTGTTTTGTCCACTCCGTCCCGGATCACGCAAAGAGCCAATTACGACATGTAGTGGTCTGCTGAGAGTGGAAACACGTTCAAAATCAGTATCGGAAGTGTCAGATACAACCTGTTGAGTTTATCAGAGAGGAATCGATGAAAACGACAGATTCCAATGGTTCAAAAGGAAGAGCGATTATCAGAAGGTCTTTTCGTAAGATGCAATATTTCTGATCTGTAGTGATAAGTAATTATTATGTACATAAAGAAGAAACTGAACTTGTTAGAGTATTTTGGTGTCAAATTCTCTACTTGCATTAAATTTAGCATTGATTTTTAATATTTATTGCTCATTCTGAATATTTAAATACTGAAATTGTTACCGTGACCTTAAAAAGTTTTGACCAAAATTTATATAAATTTACTTACGCTCGCGCTGGGGAGTTGGGGGCCTGTGGGCACGCGAGCGCAAGTAAATTGTATATATATATATATATATATATATATATATATATATATATATACACACATATATATATATATATATGTATGTATATATATATATATATATATATATATATATATATATATATATATATATATATATATATATATATAGGGTGGTCATAAAGGAACGTTGCCGATATATGGACCTCTAGCGGCTGTTCCGTTCAACCGATCGAGATGAGATTTCAGATATCGTTATTCAGAGGTATGTGCTCGGGATTCTGAGAACGGCAACACAGTGACGCTCACGGTTACGGTTATAGGTATAGAAACTCGAAATTTTCAAATAGCAACGCCCACTTTTTCCCGTCGCAAAATGCTCAGCACATGCGAAAACCCAAAAAAGCGTTGGAACGGTAAGTGTATCACAAAAAACGGACGCGTTATCCATGCACAAAAAAAAACAGCTCTACGAATGGCTAACAGAAACACTATCAGAGAGCTTTTTATCCATTTTCTACGCTGAATATCTTGCGAACGGCGTTCTGTGATTGGTTTCTAGCACTGGCGCACCCAGGATTTTTTCTTGGGGAGGGGGCCGAGATGAATGGATAAAAATATTTATAATGCATGGGGGGGGGGGGGGGGGGAGATGAACGAATAAAAATATTTATAATGCAAAATCAATATTTCTACTTCTTTCGGGGGGGCAGGGCCCCCTGGGCCCCCCCTGGGTGTGCCAGTGGTTTCTAGCCTCTGTCATATGTAAATTTCCTCCGTGCGCCCCGATCGTGTCTTTGTTGGCCATTCGCAGACCTGTTTTTTGCGCGTGCATAACGCGTCCGTTTTTTGTGATACACGTACCGTTTCAACGCTTTTTAGGGTTTTCGCATGAGCTGAGCATTTTCCGACGGGGAAAAGTGGGCGTTGCTATTTGAAAATTTCGAGTTTCTATACCTATAACCGTAACCGTGAGCGTCACTGTGTTGCCGTTCTCAGAATCCCGAGCACATACCTCTGAATAACTATATCTGAAATCTCATCTCAATAAGTTGAACGGAACGGCCGCTAGAGGTCCATATATCAGCAAAGTTTCTTTATGACCACCCGGTATATATATATGGTATTCGAAAAGAGGTTTCTTCCATAACATTGGCTATAAGGAGTCTTGAATCGATTCGGAACAAAATATGGCCGTTTAGAGGGTTGGTAGTTGAATGGGGATGGCCAGGTAGAGAAGTTCCACAGTATGTACATATTTTCATATGCTTAGATTGGTCTTAGAAACTACGTCTCCAAACATAGTAGTATCCAGGATTTTACCAATTGAATAATTCCAGCGACGTAAGAATGATTTACCTTAAGTAACTTCCTCGACATTTCCTTATTAGGAATAATTTAAAACGTATTATTTTATACCATATACTGTTTGATTTTCCAGCATAAAAAGAGGGATTATCCGTTTACTTTCTAGTGTCTCATTATACACTTTAAAATTACAGGTACAGTGGTGTGATAAATTTAATGACCGAAACAAGCTCTGTTTAACATAAAACCAGGTTTAATGAGAATAAATTAAGTCTTTTTGTTAATAATTTTTAATATAAAGTTGAATTGTGAAGATTCAATACAACTTTACGGAGCACACTTCTCAGCGTGGCGTCTACTTCAGTCTAAATTTAATCTTCATCTAAAATTTCAGGTTTACCGATTATCTCTCTGCCAATTGATCTCAGTTCTTCCTCGAGCTTGAAATCAATCCTGGTTGTATTAAGATTACTTACTACAACTAAATTATTAACTAACTACAACTGAAAATAGTTGCAGTTAGTTAATCTTAGTTACAAGAAGATTAAATGAAATATCCGTTTCACTCTTTGAAAACCCTATGCATAATGAGCCCGTATCACCCCTCCCCTCTTTTCTGCATTTTAATTTTAGCCGAAAGATTTTCTTAAGAAAAGAGGTATGGAATGTGAGGTGTTGATAAATTGAGTAAGATGCGACAGAATAAGAACATGAACAAATATAACTGGTTAGCAACTCGAAAAGGCGAAACCTCTCAAGTTAATTTACCGGTTTTAATTCCACCTGTATTACTGCATGAATATTTCCTCTATTAACTAGAAAAAACAAGCAGAGAACCTCAATATTTTTATGCATCGTGAATAAAAATAATGAATAGAACCACGTTAAAACTCTGAGTTCACAAGGATGGGGTGAGACAAGCCTCCCGTCCTCACAAACACACACCAAAGAAACGAAAACGTTTATATTAAAAATTAATTTAAATGATTATATTATTTCGAATCGCATAGGTAGGTGACATAAAACAAAAAAGACTAAGGAGAAGGAAAAGCATCAAAATGAACAAAGTCATTGACCCATTCGAGATCTTGCCTCCCAGTAACGCTCCCACTGAGTAACTCAACCAATAGCTGTACACTGCTGGAGGTGATTTCTATCCATAACTCCATCCCTCCCCAGGGGACAATATGGGGTTGGCAGAATATCAATACGAAATAGCTGTCCTGCCAAATAGACGCATGAGGCGACCAAACGAAAAGTCGCTACAGTATAAAGTCGGGGTCAATCAGGAACATCAGATTGCACCAGCGACTCCAGTTCTATTAAGTAAGCCCTGGCAGAATTTTAAATTTGACATATGTTTGATTAATCTTTTAGCATTGTAAAATGATATATCGCTCTCTGTCAGCTGCTGCACCATAGAACTTCTTTTTGACAACATGTGTGCTTGGCCATTACCAAATAATCCACAATATCCCGGAATCCACAATAAAAACAATTTGATTTCCTTATTTTATTTCAAGGAATATAAATATCATGTTTTGTAAATTTCTTTTATTTAAGAAATTTCTTTGACTTCAGTAATAATTAGCTGCGTGTATGATCAACTGTGAAAATTTCATTTAAATTAAAGATTACAGTTCTTAAATATTGTATTAAACTGCTAATGATACAAATTCTCCACTTTTTTTTCAAGGGATTGCAGTTTTAGACGATGCTTTGTTACTCCAACAAGTTTCGTATCACATCGAATCCTTCAGGAAACTAAGCTAAATTACATCACAATATTCTATCCGATTACCTTGTTGTTGTTAAGCCTCCTGGTCTAAAAATTGCTAGACCAAGCTAGACTCTGTCGCTTGAGCAAATGGGTAGCAGTAGCATTCTGATCCCCAGCAAGCATGCTGACAGAGATTCCCATATGGGAAGAAGTCTCAGGATCAGCAAAACAGGTTAAAGGGAGAAGTGCTTAAGAGACTTCAGTTATATAATCGAGTCTGTCCGATTATAAAATCCACAGTTGTAAAAATGAAAAATTAATGCACTCATTGACTACATACAGAAATGTCATTGCGCTATTTACAGGTAGATATTGGATTAATAAGAACTAGATCTAATAGCTTGGAAAAAGTCTTATTTATTTTCTATGTAAAAATTGGAAACACTGAATTTTTCCACTAAGACCTTCTTTTATATCAATCCTACTTATGTAAACTATAATCGTTAAAATTGAAGGTTATCTCCCACAGTTATCGTATATTTCTATGTAATGAACTGAAAACAGTGTGAGAATCCGATCAGCTACAAGATTAACAACAACAAAAATTTGTAAGAACTTTCACTTTCTAAAATTATTTGCCAAAATAATTTCAGTAGTATTTCCGTAAAATATGATTGAAAACTTTTGATTCATTTCAATCCTAACTCGTTGGTTGGAGAGTGTTTGGAGAATGCATAAAAACGATTAAAAACACATTATTGAAGAAAAGGATAAAACTGATTTTTAATACCAATTCTTCAATCTCTTGAAAAGAAAAGACAAAACCTTTGTGCTCGAGGAATAAACAAGAAATCCAACGTAAATAAAGCACAAATAGCAGTAAGTTGCAATTTTTCATACGGCCGTTTCGAAGCTGCAAAGGAGCTTCTTCATCTTTTTGAGCTGCCACTGATGAAGAAGCTCCTTTGCAGCTTCGAAACGGCCGTATGCAAAATTGCACCTTACTGCTATTTGTGCTTTATTTACGTTGGATTTCCTGTTTATTCTTCAATCTCTGTCTAATAAAAATTTAAACAGCTGTAAAACGACTCGACTTCTATCAAAGTCAGAAACGAAATTCGACCGAATTCATTTTGAACGAGGTAAAAAGGGGTAAAGAATCCTACTTTAGTACTCTTGGAGAATTTTTTAAAAAAATTTTATAAAATGACGCTTCAAACGTCTACGGATACTTAATACTTTGTTCTACATTTATATTCTCTCTTTGGTTTGCAGCATACAAAGTTTGTGTACTCAGATGCATAACGAATAAAGTTAATATAGGACAACATAAAATGCCTTCAATGAATATTTGATTTCCAATTAAATTTTTGGATAATTATACCAATTTATTTCAAACTTAGCGTTAATATGGGTCTAAATTATAATTTTTGATCCTACGTATGAAAGAATGGCTTGAAAGACAATTAGATAAAATTAATTAAATTTTGGCATTACATTTGCTTAGGAATTCTAAAAGACTTTCAAATTTATTTATTACTTCTGTTAAATAGTGTAATATTTTCATTTCTACAGCAGATAGGCAGTTAAATTTTTTAATAGTGGTAATGCAGAGAGGAATGGATTGAGATCAGTTTTACAAAAACCGCTATTGTATTCGCACAGTGATTCTGAAATTTTGAATATTCAAGGTCCTTTTTATAAAAAAAAAATCTCAGTGTATCTCCTGTTTTCTGTTCTTGGTATTTGGATGAATAGTCATTCAATAAATTACAATAATCTCAAGGAAACTTTTAAGCATAAAAAGCTAACGCATTTCTTTAAAATCCTCATTAAGTAAATTCACATTTCGTAAGTTTGTCATTTGAAGAAAACAGTTATGCCGAATATACTTAAACGTATCCAATTAAATCATCCTTCCTACTTTAAATTTTAGCATTTCAACATTTATTTGCACTTACTTACTTACTTACTTACACACACACACACATATATATATATATATATATATATATATATATATATATATATATATATATATATATATATACAGGGTGTCCGGGCTAAAAGTATCCAAAAGTTATGGCTTATTCTTACGGAACTATCCATTAGAATTTAAAAATATATATTTATATAGACAGACCATCTCACCAAGTTTTAATATCAATAGATTTCGATGTGTGCACCTTTTGTAGCCCGACAAACGTCTAAAAGGTAATCCAGTTCTCTCCAAGAGACGAATTACTGTCCAAGTTATTAGACCCCAAGTTATTAGACTCTCCAAGTTATTAGACGAATTAAGCGAATGATACGCTTTTCCAACTCATTCACAGTTTCAATTTTTTGTTTTCACACTAATAGCTCCTGATATGCTACGAAACACTTGGAGAGAAGTGGATTACCATTTAGACTTTGTCGTGCTTCAAAACGTGCACACATCGAAATCTATTGATATTAAAACTTGGTGAGATGTTCTTTCTATTTAAATATATTTTTTTTTAATTCCAATGGGTAGTTCCGTAAAAACAAGACATAACTTTTGGATGATATATTCATAAACGTAATTAAAGAATTTTATGTTCGACATTATAAACAACATTATGAATAATGTAGATGGTTGACGTTAATGTTTATAATAATAAATGCATACTTTACGTTTGAAATGTCTCAACGTTTTAGAGCAAGTAATGTGTTCATATAACCGTGTCCCTAATATATTTAAGCTAAATTTTTGTGTAGAATTTTTATAAATAAAATTTATCTCTACAGCTGCTCTAAGGTTTTCTCCGAAGAAACAGTGAGTTACTCCAATATATATATATATATATATATATATATATATATATGCATACAAGGTATATATTTATATATATGTATGCATAAGTTCCTTTTTTACTTCAAGAAGATGTAAGTTATCAAGTAAATTATCATAAGGATCAGTATCTTGAAACAAATTAATGAAAAAAAAACATCGTAAACCACAAAAAGAGCAAGATTTTCCTATTTTATTTTGTGCAAGATAGTTCAAAATTAACAACATTCCATAATTTTGAAATAAAACTAGCCACTATACATGATTAAATCTCCCAGCTGTGTCACCATAAGAGGGTAAGTGATACAGTCAACTATACTGACCATATACTGGGTTAGCTATACACGTCATGCAAAATAATAAAACATGATAAAAAAAACATGGAAAGAAGTTACTGACAATCGTGGGTGAATGGAATTGAAATATGTAAAATTCAGTCTTTGATAAAAGTCTACCTTATCATACAATTGCATATGAACTATAAGCATATAAATTTAATAAAAAATATCCGCTCAGTATATTGATACATAAAAATAATAATACTTATATCAATATACTGTAGAAATACATTTTTTCGCACTGATTTTTCAAAGGAATATTACCAGGAAAAAAAAAGATGTTCTATTAAAGTTTAACGATTGTCCATTATTTAATAGTGGACAACACACTTTTTCTTTCCTTTTCCTAAAGATATATTTTTCTTCTAAAATGCATAATATAATCTTATTTTTAAACGTAAAATGATTATGGGTTTACTACAAAACCGTTAACCCGTGAACTATAAAAATACATGTAAAAGAATGCATATGCATAATTTTACATGTGTCACACTTTAAGTGTGTTTAAGTGCTTTAAACACACTTAATGTGTTCAAAGCACTTTAATTTAGTAAGAAATAGAGCACCCTCGTGTGATCATTACTAGTACTTAATATACAAAAATATATATAAACAAATATTATAGCTATGTATCTGCGTGCGTTTATGTACATAAATATAAATTCTGCGAGAGGAGTCATAGAAGCTTGAAATATCAAGCATTTGCAACGTGCCTCCGAAACTACAAACATCTTTGATAATGTTAGTGAAACTACTGACAAAAACAAAATACCTATATTACACTTTTAATTTAAATTTTGCATTCATATTAATTTAATGACATTTATTTGCAATATAATTTTTATGTAGTTTATGTCGTTTCTACCAAAATAAAAACCAAAACAGAAAAAAGAAAGGAAAATCTATTTATAAATTTCACCTAGTAAACTCTACCTGATTATTCTGAAAATAAGTTGATTTTTCAAGCTGACATTTTATTTTCTTGAAAACAGAGTATATTTGTAAATGTATCCAACAAAATCATTATAAACTATTTGCATTCATTATAATCATTATCAACCAACTTAAAAGGAAATTTTCTTCTTTGGGAAAATAATAATCTCTGGATTAGTGTGCATGAGAAATTCGTAGGGGGCCGCTATAAGATATATTTTTATCTACTCACTCGACTGTTTTATCTGCAACGGGATAACGGTAGAGCCGCTATGAAAACGGCAAACTTCTTTCGGGCTTCGAGAATTTCTGCGTCCTGCCAACTGCATCGGAAAAATTCTCTCTCCATGCTGGTGGGCTCACATTTCATGTCGGACAACAGATGCTTTAGACCATTTATTTATCCCTTTCGGATCCCTCTTCGGACCATCTACCTATGTCGTATCTTTCCCAAGGCTATATAGGGTTGCTGCACTTGTCAGAAGTAAGGTATGGAAATTTTGACGGACGGATGAAATGTCGCCAACAATAGGCGGGCGGCATTTGGAGTCGCCAAATTATTTAATTAAGTGATTGTATATTATATTTCATATCTGATTGGTCATCGATTAAAAAGATGACAGTTCTACTGTACTTAAAAGTATTAAATTGCTTAATATCTTACGTGCGAGAGTTTTACACGTCCTGTGTCGTCATATTGTTTTGATTAGTTCCTTCAGTAATTTTTTAAATTAACAAAGATTTACCTTTTCAAGTGTTTCTTTAAGCTGTAAAAAAGTTGACTGTAGCACATTTTAACTAATTTTATACCAACACCATTGAGCTCTAAATAAAAGTTATTGGTTTTGTACTAGAAATTGAGATACACAATGAAGTTAAACTTACTCAATACTGCGACGATTTGGAACTGATAAGTTAAAAATTTCATTTCTCAAATTTAGTGGGGAAAAATAAGCAATATTTTTAACAACAAGCAACGATAGAGTGAAACACATAAGTATGCTGTATTAAAAATAAAGATTAATAGTGTAATTATCATCAAAAATATGCCTTTTGGTTTATTAACGCTATAATAAAACATTAAAAATTTTAGTCGCCATGTTGAGGGGACAAAAACAATGAATATTTATCATGGGGAAATTAAAATGGTTGGAATGATTAGAATGGACTTTAATTATAATGGTGTAATAATATTTACCTTAATTGTTATTACCGGGAAGAATGGACCGCTTTGTTACAACTTGTGCTTTTATTTTCATTATGACAACACGAAGTTCTTTGTATGTGAGAAAGGATACGATTTTAATAACATTCCTTGTGTGAATATCATTCTAAAGGGAGGGCCCCGGGCATGGTATAAAAAAATCTGTTTATAAGAAGTTCAATTTTCTTAATTTTAGCTCAATTAAAGTTCTCAGTTTTAATTCTGGAATTTATTATTCTTGGATAAGGCTATCCTCTTCACTATTAAACGTTTTTACAGAATAAAATTTAATCATATGTGCGCAGCACTATATATAAGATCGGACTATAGCAAAACTTGCAAAATAAAAATTATGAAGTTAGATCAAATTGTAAAGTTATGATAAGCATTAATGAAAGACAGGGCCGGATCATCGCAAATGAGACAAATGTCTAGGGCCCGTTAAAACTGTCTGTTTTGAAAAGATGTGTAAATAAGATAACTGAGTCAATAAAAATTAAATTCTTTAGCTGTTTTATAAGCCGAACAAAATGCGTTAGATAATATTAATTATGATGAAATAGTAATTGATAATTTTGCTGAATTAAAGACTGGAAAACATAATTTTTAAATAAAGTTTATTTATATTTATATACTTACTTTTGTTACACATTTAGTAAAATAAATTTCAATTTTTTTAAATTTATAAACAAACTGTTCAAACTTTTCTAGAAAATCTAAAATTTATTGTTGCTTATTAAATATTTTTTATTAATAAAAATTTAAGATTTGTTTTAGTTTTTACATTATTTAGTTTTGTTTTATTTATTGCTTTATATTTTTTGTGTGCTCTATTTCTTGTGAGAGAGGGAGGGGGCCCAGTAAGAAGAAAATATCTAAGGCCCCAAAGTGGGTTAATCCGGCCCTTTTGAAAGAATATCTCCTGGGTATCGAAACCATAATAGGACCACGGGAAATTTCAGAAAAAATAATACTGTGAGACTATTGCAATTTACATACTGAAATGTCATTTTGTTATATATTTCATCAAACTTATAACAATTTCTATGCCTGTTAAACATATTTTGGGGCTCAACTGGCTATGAAAAGGAAAACAGATATATCATAACACTGTGCTATGAACGAAAGATTGAACAATTTAAAATTATATGACAAATTGTTTAACAAATATTGAAATTTTTTCAGATTATTCATACAATGAACGAAAGCATTCGAGTTAAAATTTTGCAAAAAAAGGTTTAAAAGCTCCTACTAAATATTACACTTCTATAAAAGAAACCTATTTTTCTATTACTGTCATACCTTTATTATTATTATGAACATATTATTCTATTATAATTATAAAAACGTGATGGTACTTTTTGTAAAAAATTTTGCATCTAAGGTATTGTCATTGGAAGTCGTAATTATTTTATGCTTATCTTACTGATATTACAAACACTATGGCATGTATCTGCACGTAACATAAACTGTTTTTATTAAGGTCATCCTTTTACTATACAAAGATACAAAAACTCTTTAATATGGGTTAAATTGCCCATAGGAAAGTTAGCAATTTATATCCCAGACATAATTAAAATCAAATCATACTGTGAAAATCGAGTAACTAGATAATGAAAACGTTAAAAATAGCTCTTAGTCTAGTACAAGCTCTTCAAAAAATTTTTGAAATATTTCAGCTCATGTTAATCATTTTAACGTAGGATTACGTTCCTCAATAACGGTCCTCCAGAAAGAAAAAAATTCACAGTCCGTCGCGAGTTACAATTTTGGCAGCGCCCCAAACTCAGTAGCAGTAAACAGTAAAATAGAAAAGTGCCAAAATGCGTAAAAATAAAAATATATAATAATAAAAATTGTCAGTTTTGTAAGATCAAGTACAGAAAAATAATTGAAAAAAAATTCAGGTAGTCTCTTCTAACGAAACTACCGCGGGTTATTAATGTAGGATCACTTATCGTTGCTTACCTTTTTTGTATGTGTTATGTATACATGTAAAGTATGTATGTATATACATATGTGTATGCAAAATTTTAACGCATTTTGGTACTTTTTGTTTAACTGTTTACTGCTTGTCGAAGCGATACAGACTGGGTTTGGCACGCTGCCAAAATTATAACTCGCGAGGACGGATGGACGGACGGTTTCAGCATCTGAAATTTTGCTTTCCAAAGGACCGTTATGGAGGAACGTAATCCTACGTTAAATAAAAAAAAGAGGTAAGCAACGATAAATAATCCTACGTTAGTAACCCGCAGTAGTTTCGTTAGAAGCGACTACCTGAAATATTTTTTTTATCATTTATGATAAAATAATCGCCGATTAATCTGAGATAAGGCCTTAATAATACTCCCTCACATCCCCGGGATTGTTTATTTTATATAATACAGTTTCCGAAGCTAAAGGAAGCTGGTTTGATACTCTGTAAACGGTTATCACGAGTGTCGGACTGTTAGGAAGAACAGTTATAGACCGTTAGTAAAACGCGTGATAAAAATTTAAAGCGGAAAAATATCAAAAATTAAATTTATAAAATAAAATAAAAATGTATCTCATTGGTAAGCATTTGTTACAAACTATCTTGGCTTATCCAAATTGCCTTTAAACACAAATGTGTGCTACAAACAAGCTCTGGAGTGTGAAAAACAGAAAATAATTTTAGATTAAGATGAAAAATTACCTCTGAAAATTAAGAAAAAAGATATAGAATTCTAAGTTTACATTTAATAATGAAAAATGGTAGTAAAAATACAAAGCAATCTTTTTTGTCTTTAATTTATCAATTTAAATAAGCCAAAATTTCGTAGTTTAGTATACTGAAGATTAAAATTCAGTTATAGAAAGAAAAAAACTCTCATTAAATCCTCAACTTCAATTTTGACTCATCGATTCCTGTTTGAAAAGTAGTTCCTGTGATAAAGTATATCCTCTACACTCTACAGAACAATTATAAAATTCTTAATTTATTTCAAAAAATTAAAAATTCTACATCTTTAGCAAGGTTTATTATTTTAAATATCTACTGAATTAATCTAGTTTCATAATATTTTCCCTTTTGACAGCAAAGGTTTAAAAATTATTTATTTTCGGGATTCATATAAAAATTATATTTAAATTTTTTAATAACTTTAAATCAGAAAAAATATTTTTAGAAGAATTTTTGCTCTAAGGAAAATATTTTTATAGTTTCTACTTTAAGTACAGAATACTGAGGACGGTTTGAAAATTAGAGCAACGGAACCCTGTACAAAATTTCAAAGAAAAACCACTCAAGGAATTTTAGACGTAACTTTTTAAATATGGCCCATTATGAAATTTTCGATTCCGAGAGAAATGGCCACAAAGCACAAATTTACAACTGGTTCTACTTACAGTAAAGCATAAAAATGTATCTGGCAATGTAATAATCGTAGAAACAATCAGTTTCTGTCATTTAATCCTGAAAGCTGTACAGTATATTTTAAATCAAGAATTTTTATGTTTTCAATTTTGTGTCTCGCCCTTCACTTTCTTACATACTTTTAACATAGCGCCAAAGAGGAAAAATTTTGTAGGTAAATAAACTGTCTCATAGATTGTACTAAAACCACTAAATATCAGCCACATGTGATTAGATTCTTTCTTTCCCTCTAACAGCCTGCTTAGGAAATCGAACCCAAACTCCCCTCTTAATAAAGTGCTACTCAGCCGGGAATCAACCTTAATGAACTTTACGTTGCTCCAAGCATGAGAGGAGGTCTCTGTAACGACAATAAAAAGCACATATATTTTTCGTTGTAGGGCACAAATGATCTTTCCTTTTTAAAACAAAAGAACACGTTCGGTAATGGTTTTAACCGATGAAAATACTAATCACTACATCATGGATCATGATATCATTTCTCTTAGAGGAAATGACAGTGATGTTTCGTAATTTTGAATTTGGTACTCTTCGTTCAAAGGAATGGGGTTTTAAAACTACGAGTTCCTCACATCGCCAGGATAGTTTAGTTAGTGCATTACCGACCTTGAGTTTGAGAAACTAAGGACTAATTTTCGGTCCTGGAGGACGGCTGTTAGAATTTGCCAAAGCGTTGCCAAAACGGTAATGGACAGTTAGGAAACTTATGAAAAATATTCATGAAAAAAAAAGAGAATTTAGCATCGGTGCAAAAAGTGATAACATCTACAGGCAAAAAGTGATAACATCTACAAAAGTGATAAGTATCTACAGGCCAATTTATTGAATAGACAGGCTCTAAAAGAAAGGGTGAGGAGTAAAACTCGAAAAAATTATAGTTTCGACCATTACCGGGATAGTTTATATTGTAAAATATCGGTCTCAAAGTTACAAAAACTGGATTCTGTTTCCGACATAACAGGTGTTGTTTTAGGATTTCCTGCGAAAAGTAAGGCTTAATGAATTTAATTAGTTTTTACTTTGTTATTTTGTACGCCAGCTAAATTTTCTGAATAGTCAACTCACTTTAGGTAACACTTTAAATGTTTTCTATACAATTAATTAATTATGAAAACATTTTCTCTGGAGCAAAAATTCGTCTAAAAAATACTTTTTTCATTTAAAGTGGTTGAAAACTTTATCAATATTTTTTCTTTTCTGAATACTCAAAGCAAAATATTTGTAAACCTCTACTGTCAAAAGTGAAAATCATGAAAAGTGAAAGTCAAAAGTTAAATGTCAAAGTTTTAATATTTTTTCAAACAAAATTTCAAATTGTTCAAATAGTTTTTGATGATTATAAAGTAAAAAGACACATTTGGGGAGAAAAAAAATTAATCCGAAAACTGTGTAAATATAAAAATAATTTTTTGCATTCCGGACCACTTTAAACACCTAAACTTTACTCTTCATAGAAAACAAAACTCATCAAACTGAGTATTTTCGAGAGAGTATTACCTAACTTCCGACTGAGTTTAATTTTCATCCAAAGAGTTGCAAAAGTTAAAAGAGCGATTCCTCGCCGCACCGTGGCAGCGCTGAATTCTAAAGTATCGTTTAAGAGGGTGGGGCAGCGCAAGCGCCATCTCCAGCTCTTGGAGGGTATCCCAGACCAACGTCAGAATTCTTGCAATATCTGTGGACACATTCTGCGAAAACTCATCTCTCCCGGCTTCACTCCGTAATAGACCGGGAGTTAATGAATTATTTTTCCAAATCTGCTTTTATTTGAATTGGACACGATATTTATTATTTATATAAATGAGTTGTGCTCCAAGCACTGGCATCAAATAAATATCGCAGTAAACTATACAGAACTTCGTAAGTGTTTCAATCGCTTAGTTATTTCCATCGTATCGTATTACATGAAATGAAGTTATATTCTGTATAGTGCAAAGTGTAACTTTCGTGTATATTTGGGATTTTTATGGACTCGGCAAAAAAAACTTCGATTTGTAATGAAAGTGAGAAAAAGTTGTGTTCTCTAGACTTAGCAACAAATTATTAAAACACAGTCCTTTCTATCTTACAATTAGGATCGACGTGCAAGGGACATGTTTTTGCGAAGGCTTTCCCATCAAAATCGTTCTCTTTTTTTGAATGACTGATCTCACCTCGACTGTTGTTCATGCAAGACTGTGATACGAGCACTGTAGCCAAAGTATTTTTATTTTAAGTAGTACAATTAAAACGTGTATTTATTATTTATTTAAACTTCCATTTCCAATCATTTTCAGTTATACTTAAAATAAGTTCATGATAACTATAATAACTGATGTATTTTATTGGATTTATATTCTCAGTGTGTGAAGAGAAACCCGTATCGATGGACGAACCACCAAGACTACGTATTATTGATGCGACATCGACAACAAAACATCGGTGTTTTGAAACATCAATAATCAATGTTAAAACATCGCCCAAAAACCATCGATGTTTTTAAACATCGATGTTTTTGAACATATATTTTTTTAAACTGGTTTAGTAACCTCTAACATTAATGTTACTTCGGTTAGTCGTAGGGTGGGTGGGTGGGGGGATTTAATTTTACTCTCTGATTGGACTGACACAAATGACAAACACTTGGTTGCTAGAGTCAGCGCATATCACAGAATTTCCCTGATACATTTTATTACTTTTACTAGAAAATTCAGGAAGAAATTATTGCTATAAAAACAATTGATAGGACTAAAGCCATAAAGAGCCCGAAATAGTAAATTGAACTTTTTACATATCATTCTTAATGCCCTTACTTACGTATGCTGGGCCAGTTTAGTCGTACGCAGCGTATTCAAATATTAAAATTCTGGCTGTTGCTCAAAACATGACTATTCGGCAAATCACTAACTCCCCATGGTATTTTCGCAATATTGACATTTATAGGAAGATAAATCTCCCCACTATTGAAAATTATCTTCAAAATCTTGCTATTAACTTTCATAAAAAAATTAACCAAATGATCTTATTAAAAATCTTGCCGATTACGACCCTGCTGACCCAGCTAACAAGATACGGCCCTGCGCCGTTCTTGCTCGTAACTTTTAATTGTTTGTCTTGTTTTTATTCGTCATCTCGCTTTCTGATTCATTCCTGAAACCACTCTTGGACGTGTTCAGTTTCACTTCCTCAACTTCCCTATTTATTGCTTTTCATTTCCCTTTGGTCCATGTGACCAAGTTCTTGCTTGGAGCTTCGCTCCGTCTAATTTTTTTTTCCCCATGTTTTACTTTTACTTGAACTATCGAAGTTTTTTTGTTTCATTCACTTTCTATTTTCCTTCCTACTTTCATTTTTTTACTGATCACTGAAGTTTTATGCATTGCTATATCATCTTACAGTGGAGGGCCCGGCCCATATATTGTAGTTCCCACTACTTTTCCTGTAAGCCATAAAGGAAAATCCGTGATGTTTTCTAATTTAAACTGGTTGAATGTGAAAAATATCAAGTCATATTTATTTACAAGTTGGAGAATAATTTACTTCCAGGAGGCTTAAATAATTTAGTAAAGCAAAAAAATTCCGAAGTTCATGACTGAAACACAAGACAAAAGGATTGGTTTCATATCAATAGACTATGAGGCAAAATCATTTAAAAGAATTTTTGATTTTGGTTCAACAGTTTAATATTAAAAAATTAATAAGAAAATTTTATTAAGAAATCTTTTTTTTTAAATTAAATAATACAAAAGAAAATTACATATATTTACACCAATTTGAAGTACTAATTCAAAACCAGCGTAGGAGGGGGGGGGGGACTGAACAAGCTTATATTTTCTTTACTGTAAATAACAATTATTGGGCCATATAATGTGTTGAGACTTTAATTTTATTAACACAGAGCAGCACGGTTTCTTTATTTTATTTTGAGTATATCTACATTTTAGATGGCAACTTTTTTTTTTGGAAGATATCTACCATTTTGCTGTTATAGTAGTTGTTAGAATTTTTGGTGTGTGATATGTGAGTTTTCTGTGAATAAAAGTCTTCTAAGTTATTTACGGATGAAAATGTATTTTAGTTTCTGTGTTGCTGAAGGTCTTAAGTACAAAGAGTATTATTTCTTTTGAGAAGATGGGATGCATTAAAGCACAGAAGTTATTTCATTTTTGACTCAAGGTAAAAATTTTGATTCATTTTATTCTAAAGGAATGGCTGTTTTCTCGAACCGGGTGTGTTCTCAACGGTGTTGAGTAGATTTAGACACACTAACTTTCTTTTATGTTTTGGTTTCATAACATAAAGTGGCGTCCGCGACAGGATTAACCGCCAATTCTCAGAGAATAAATGAATAGAAATTTTGTTTAAAAGAAAAACTAGTTGAGAAAAAGTTACGGAAGATATTTTGAGAAAACAAAAGGTTTAATATTTTTTAAATAGATATTTACGTTAAAAGAGATGTGTCAGCACTGCTGTTAAAATTTCAGTTTCGTGGCGAAGTACAGTAAAGTTTGAGGAACAGAAAATAAAAATCGCCAAATCCAGGAAATAAAAATCGCCAAACAGATTAAACGAGAAATCGCGCCTTGGCGTTCGTTGCATATACTCCATCTGAGCCAAGTTAGATACTGAAGACAAATGCGTTTTGATTTCGATTGCAGATACTTTCATTTCGGAATTATTTACAATGGAAAAGTTAAGGAAACCACGTGGTGCGTTACGCACTTCATTTTCGAGAACCCTGAAAATGTTAAATACAGAACTTAGTACAGTTAAACCCGCTTAATGGAATATCGGTTAAAAGAATATCCCGTTTAATGTAATAAATTTTCAATGTCCCAAACCGTAGTAATTTGTTTCTGTGTTAAATTTCCCGGTTAATGCAATATATTGTTTTGAAGTTATCCCGCTTAAAGGAATAATTTTTAGCCATGACGATATGATCTTTTTCTATTTCGCTCACTTCTTTTCAGAATTTTTTTCTGTAAAGTGCAATAATGAATGTGCAGTAACTGAATGTCTTTCAAAGCAATTTTGTCACTTCGCAGAAAGTGTCCAATTGCAGGAAATGGGGATTTTTTCGATTTTGAAGGGCAATTCATTGTTGTTGCTGTTTTTGCTAGCCACCCCCCCCCCTCCCTCCCCGTATTGCTCGGCCGCTGGGCTACGTTTCCCTATTCAGAGAATGAACAATAAGCTTCACCCCCAAATGAGAGCTAGAAAATGAGTGGGTGTATGTGTGAAGGAAATGTGAAACTTCAACAGGTCCTTATCTTGAAGGGGACGTGGATTACCAACTGTAACGAATCTCTTCGGAGAAGCGCAACATTTTACTTGGGGGTCTCTAGCCTTGAACATTTAACTGTACATTTTCTACGGCGATTACTTCGACAGTTCGCTTTCGTGAAATCAGTAATCTTTCTTGTGCTTTACAATGTCTTTGAGACGAAAAGATCTTACTTTAAAAGAAAAAGTAAAAGTCATAGAGTTTGAAAAACTAAATAAGTATACGCAATTAGAACTCTCAAAAAAGTTTGAGATATCCCAAGCTCAAGTTTCGAAATTGTTAAAAAATAAAGAAAAAGTCTTGAACGACTGGAAATGCAATAAAAATCTTAATCAAAAACGAAAACGTACAGGAAAAGAATCTGAAGTTGAAGATGCTCTTCTTCAGTGGTTTGCTGAAAAACGAGCTTGTAATGTTCCTATTAGTGGATTATTATTGAATCAGAAAGCTGAAGATTTAGCACAACAGTTAAATATAACTGATTTTAAAGCTACAAATGGTTGGTTGTGCAGATGGAAAGCAAGAAACCAAATTTCTTTCAAAAAAATTCACGGTGAAGCAAGTGATGCTGATGAAGCCGTTGCCAGTTCTTGGAAAAATGTAGTATTACCTGCTTTATTACAAGACTACAGTTCTTCTTGTATCTATAACTGTGACGAAACAGCACTTTATTACAGAGCAATGCCTGATGGGACTTTGTGCTTAAAAGGCGAAAAAGTTGTTGGAGGAAAAATCCCGAAAGACAGACTGACAGTTTTATGCTTTAGTAATGCTGACGGCAGTCATAAAATGCCTCTTTTTGTAATCGGGAAATCCAAAAGTACACGATGTTTTAGAAGTGTAAAATCCCTTCCAGTTAAATACGAAGCGAATTCAAAAGCTTGGATGACTGCTAATTTCTTTCAAAACTGGTTAGTGTCATTTGACAATGAGATGAATAAGATGAAAAGAAAAGCTATCCTTTTTATCGATAATTGTCAAGCCCACAAAGTCGACGTAAGACTAGAAAATGTAGCACTCCATTTTTTGCCTCCGAATACTACAGCTATTTTACAGCCAATGGACCAGGGAATTATATCACTTTTTAAGAGGAATTATAGAAAAGAAATCGTTAAAAAGATCATCGCTTGCATAGATGATACTAGTGGATTTTCTATCAATAGCTCAACTAGTAAAATTATTAGAAACATTTCAATTCTTACAGCTGTTCATATGATGAACAAATCCTGGAATAATATTTCCTCTGACGCAATAAAAAGTTGTTTCGTAAAATGTAAATTTTCAACACAAGTAACAAATGATGAATTAAATGATGAATCAATTACAAACGCAAATCATTTACCACCAGAAGGAATGACAGAAGAAAATTTTTCCAATTTTGTAAACTTCGACAATGACTTGGTAGAATGTGGTGAAACTTCAGACCCTCAATTTGATCAAAGCGAAGTCGATGAAGATGAATTAGATGAAGAATGTACCATTAAAAAGGTTCCGTCACATGTTGAAGTTAATAACGCTTGTGATATTATAAGACGTTTCTTGGAAACGAAGCCAAATGCAGACTTTTATTTATTTTATAAACTCGAAAATCAAATAACAGATTTGCTGCATTCACAGAACAGTACACAATCTAAAATATCCGACTTCTTTAGCAACAAATAAGTAAGTAACATTGTAATTATTTCCAAAAAATTAAGGGAAATTTGTATATTCTACAATAAAATTAGCTCATTTTTCATCAATTTTCTAAATTTTAATGTGTTTAAATTGTTTCTTACTTTTAATTAATAATTGTTTGTTAATTATAATAGTTTAAATATTCCTATGGTTTAGGTAATTTTTAATGCTTTCTAGGTTTAACTGTAAATTTAAACATTGTGGGCGTGTCAATGTGATCCCGGATAATGGAATATCCCGCTTATTAGAATAATATTTCGTGGCAAATTAGCTATTCCATTAAGCGGGCTCGTATGTAAAAAAGAAATAGATAAGGGTTTTATAAAGGATACAACCACGAAGATTGATAAGCTTATGTGTGAAATTAAAAACTATGATAAAAAATTATTGATTTTATTTCTGATGCTAAAGATTCTACTGAAGAATTAGTTTTTGCCGAAATGGAAGAATGCGAAAAATATTCTGATGATTACATAACAATTAAACGTTTGGTCTCAGAGATTTTAAGTAGTGACGGATTAGTTATAAAAAATATAAACCAGAATGAGTCATTGAGTAAGGATAGTAAACCTAAGTACTATAAATATCCAAAATTGAGTATTAAGCTTTTCGATGGTTCACTAATTATCTTTCGTTTTGGTCGCAATTCCAAAAAATCCACGAGAACACTGAAATTGAGCATTGCGACAAATTCCAGTATCTTTTGCAATCCGTGCAGCCGAATACTCGCGCCAGAGAACTTTTGGAAAGTTATTCAATCACATCTGAGAATTATCCCAAAGCCGTATCAGCGTTTCAAGAGAGATTCGGGAATCAGGAACTTTTAGTAGAAGTTTATGTCAGAGAATTTTTAAAGTTAATTATTGCTAATGTTCAGTGCAATAGCAAAGACAAACTTCCACTTCCCGATTTGTTTACCAAAGTTGACGCTTATTTAAATTGGAATCTTTGGGCTTGAAGTCCGAGAATAATTCTGTCTGGTTGTACCCGATGGTAGAATCGAGCCTGCCTGAAGATATTTTAAAAGCATGGCAGAGATATTCTCTTTTAGGTAGCAGCCATAGTAATGACTCTAATAAATGTAATTTAGATTTGCTCATGAATTTCCTAAAGCACGAAGTTGAAAGGGAAGAACGGCTAAAATTGGCCAGAACAGGGTTTGAGGATAACCATGTTGACCGTAACAAGGGTACCGGAAAAGAGAAATTTCATAGAAAAGAAACCAGGTTCCCTACTGCTGCAAGTCTGTTTTCAGCTAAAGAGCTAACTTGCATTTTTTGTGAGAAATCACATGAGAGAAAAGACTGTATAACAGCTAGATCACTATCTCTCCAAGAGAAAACTGAAAGGGTGAGGGAAAAGAATTGCTGTTTGAAGTGCTTAAGAAAGGGTCATCGTGCCAAGACATGCAAAATTTTTGTACGGTGCCATGTATGTTCTAAACCTCATATGGAACTATTTTGTCCAGAATTAGTTAAGAGAAAATCGGGGGAAAAGAACACAGCTGCTGCTGAAATTGTACAGAACACTGTAACACAAGAATCATGTTCTAGGGAAATAGCATTGATGACTGTAGAAGTAACAATTAAGGGAAATACTTCTAAGAAGGTCAGGGCTCTGTTTGACAGTGGGTCACAAAAGAGTTACATATTGAAGAGAACCACAAAAGAGATCGGTTTAAAAGCAATTTCCACAGAAAACCTAGCTCATTGTTTGTTCGGAGGCGGCCACATAGAAACTAAGCCCCACTGCAAATATAGAGTAAATTTAAAACCTTCAAATGATAGAAATACAAGTTTAGAATTTGATTTCCTAGATCAAAAAGTAATTTGTGGAAACGTACCCCGTGTTCCTAAAGAAACCGTACTTAGGGAGCTGAAGAAATACAAGATCTGTCTGACCGATGTAGACTCGGGATGCCCTGAAGTCGAGCTGTTAATTGGCAGTGACATTTATGGTCAGTTGTTAACAGGACGTGTTAAACAGTTGCAACAAGGTCTCACTGCAATAGAAACAAAACTCGGATGGCCTGTATGCGGAAAACTGGATAGTCCTGCCAAACGCTTTGTATGAGTGGAATTCATATGTTAATTAGCAATTTGGCCATGAGCGATAAGTACCTGAGTTGTGGAAACTTGAGACCATTGGGATTTTAGATCCGGTTGAAACAGTGTCTAAACAAGAAGAAGAAGAATTAGCTCACGATCATTTCCTCAAAGAAGTAACGAGAAATGATGAAGGCCGTTATTGTGTGAGTCTCCCCTGGGTAAATGACAAAAGGGAAATTCCGTGCAATAGACAAGTGGCTGAAAGGAGATTGATGAGCGTGACACGCAAGTTGAAGACTCTGGGTAAATTGGAAGATTACAACCAGGTATTTCAAGAATGGGAAGAGGAAGGCATCATAAGTAAAGTCCCAGATGTTGATCTGAGATTTGCGAGACATTACCTACCTCACCATCCGGTAATAAAACCTCAGAGTGTGTCGACTACCATCAAACCAGTTTTCTACTCGTCGTGCAAATTGGGAAGAACGCCTTCGTTAAACGACTGTCTTTTTAAAGGACCCAATTTGATTGAACATATTCCATTCATTATATTAAGATTTAGAGAGAAGCCGGTTGCTGTCATTGCTGATATTCGTAGTGCCTTTCTTCAAATTGAGGTGAACGAACATGACCGCCAGATTTTGAGATTTCTGTGGTGGGAGAAGCCGGAGAAGATACATCAACATAATAGAGTTATTTTCGGGGCTACTTGTAGTCCATTTCTACTTGGGGCAGCTATCAAGTTTCATTTATCCAACGCTTCAGAAGAGCAAAACCAGATTGCTTCAAAACTCGCTAAATCCTTTTATATAGACAATTTGGTTACTTCAATAGATAACATTAGCGATCTGAAAGAATTCGTTGTGAAATCAACAGATCTTATGGAAGAAGCCAAAATGACTTTAAGAATGTGGGAATATGGTCCATTAGAAGAAAAAGAATTTTTAGATGGGGAAAACTTGGTTAAAGAAAACCCAAAAAATACCGTTCCAGTACTAGGTCTTCTGTGGGATAAAAGGGAAGATTGCTTAATGATTAATACCAAATTTGATAAGAAATTAGAAAACCTGTCGAAACGACACATTTTGTCATTGGTGCAAGGAATCTTCGATCCCATTGGTTTCATGGCCTCGGCGTTGTTACCCGGTAAATTAATGGTGCAAGAAGCTTGGTCCACAAAAACAGATTGGGATACTCCTCTTCCCGATAAAATTCAAAGGGATTTCAAAAAATGGTATGACGAATTAAAAAATTTATCTAGTGTGAAGATTCCAAGACGAGTAGGCTACGGTGAGAAACAAAGTTGGTCACTACACACGTTCTGTGATGCCAGCCAAAAAGCCTTTGCTACCGTTATCTTCCTTCGTTGTGAAGACGGAAAGCAAATTTCTGTGCAACTCTTAAGTGCAAAGGCCCGTCTCTCACCAAAGAAGAACGTGACTATACTACGTCTAGACCTTCTTGCTTGTGTTGTAGGAGCACGATTGGCAGATTACATCCAGAAGTCCTTAGCATTAAATACAGTTACAACCTGTTATTGGACTGATTCGTCGACCGTACTTGCGTGGATACGAAGAAACAGTCAATGGGGTACATTTGTAGGGAATAGAATAAGACAGATTTGTAAGCTCACCGAAGTTCATCAATGGTTTTTTATACCGGGTCATCTCAACCCAGCCGATTTACCTTCTCGTGGTTCCCATCCTCAACAATTCGTGAAAAGCAGATGGTGGAAGGGACCACATTGGTTAAGAATGTCAGAAGATGAATGGCCCAGGATAGAATCAACCCCGCAGGAGGAACTTGTAAACGCCGAGACAAGGAAAACTGTAGCTACGACTTTTGATTGCAGTTACGAAACTCCTTTCATGTATTTCACAAGAATTTCACAATTTTCAATATTCATTAATGTTATATGTTGGGTTAAAAGATTTATTTCGAAGTGCAAGAACCGAACATTCGGTTTCCCCAAAGAATTAGCTGCAACAGAAAAAGGAAGAAGCAGAGAATTTTCTCTGGCTAACGATTCAGAGAGAAAATTTTGGGGACGTAAAAGATTCTGTGAAAGGACTAATTGTTGTTACGGACCAAAATAACATCATTCGTGTCAAGACAAAAATTTTGGATCGAAAAGATGAGTTCAATTTTCGTTATCCTGTATTGTTACCCTCCAAACATCACGTTGTCTCGTGTTTGACACGAGATTGTCATCTAAAGAATTGTCACGCTGGACCCCATTTTATAAGATCCTTGTTGAGGGAGAAATTTTGGATCATATCTTCGAAACGAAACATCAGGAGTGTGCTATCGAAGTGAGTCAAATGTAAAAGATTTTCTGCAAAAGCCAATGACACTCCTCCCATTCATCTCCCATTAGACAGAGTCAGAGACTCAAGAACTTTTGAAGTTGTGGGTATAGACCTCTGCGGCCCGCTCTTTCTTAAAGAGAAAACCAAAGCTTGGATTGTACTTTAAACATATGCCGTCTACAGGGCGATACATTTAGAATTGGTGGCAAGTCTATCGACAGAAGCCTTTATCCAGTCTTTAAGAAGATACATAGCGAGGAGAGGAAGACCCATCACCATATACACGGATAACGGAACTAATTTTACAGGTACTAACAACATCTTGAAGAACCTACATTGGGAGAAAATAGAAACTTCTGAAGACCTTGTACCACTGAAGTGGAAATTTATACCACCAACAGCGGCATGGTGGGGCGGCTTGTGGGAGCGTCTGATTCGATCCATCAAAGCACTTTATTCAGAATTTTAGGTCGCTCATCTGTCAATTTCGAAGAGTTGGCAACAATTTTGTGTGACGTAGAAGATACAGTGAACAGCAGGCCACTGACTTGTGTCACTGACCAGTAGTTGTTAGAATTTTTGGCGTGTGATATGTGAGTTTTCTGTGAATAAAAGTCTTCTAAGTTATTTACGGATGAAAATGTATTTTATTTTCTATGTTGCTGAAGGTCTTAAGTACTAGTTAAAGAGTATTATTTTTTTTGAGAAGATGGGATGCATTAAAGCACAGAAGTTATTTCACTTTTGACTCAAGGTAAAAATTTTGATTCATTTTATTCTAAAGGAATGGCTGTTTTCTCGAACCGGGTGTGTTCTCAAAGGTGTTGAGTAGATTTAGACACACTAACTTTCTTTTATGTTTTGGTGCAAAAACACAGTTATTATATGTCCTAATATTTATAATTTACAGTTTGTAAAAAAAGAAGTTTGTTCATTTTTCACTAACTATCCTACCAGCTAGAAAAAAAACTCTTTCTGATGGGACGGATGTCACCATTACTGACAAATACTTAATTGGAACTTTAACCAATGTAGAGTTCTCATAATTATTATTATCAAAGTAAAATGTGAGTGGGTTGTCATTTAGTTTAAAAACAGGAGCTTTGAAGTAAACTGCAAGTTCGGACACCAAACTACCTATGTCAAGTTCCTCCAACAGCTTCGACCTCTTTCTTACACTCCAGTTATCTTCTACCATCTTGTGGTGATCCTCCCAAAAATCCTGTTCTGCAAAGAATAATAAATACATACATGTAAATAATATTGTTAAGTTTTAAATTTATTTGACACAATCTTAGAAAAATTAATTTACCGCGAGAAGAAGCTGTTGGAGACAATCGTCCGCCCTCAGAAGCCGATGATTCATTCTCTTCCTTGATCTCATTGTTAAAAGCTTTCTGATCCAGGTACCCAATACAGCCTTGTCTTGGAAGTGAAGATTTTTAAACCGTGGATCCAATAAAAATGCCATTGCAAAAGATTGACAGTTCTTAATGCCACCAAATCTCTTATTGCATTGAGCTAGAACCCTTTCCTTCATCTTTTTTCCCAGCTCTGAACCGCACGACACTGCATTTATTTTATTACGCATCATTTTTACTATCGGTATAACACAGCTTTCTGTTGCGAACTTTTCTCCTGATGCTTGTGTTGATGCGAGTTCTATACTTTTGAATAATGTACAAAATTCTTGTAAAAACTCCATGTCCGTTGCTGAGAGCATTGGCGGATCCGATTTATTGAAGTTAACAATACTTGCAACAACCTCCTTGAAGTGAAGGAATCTTTCTAACATGTAAAAAGTGGAATTCCACCTTGTCGATACGCTCTGAATCAGCATAAGTTCTGTTTTTTTCTAAATTCATCACTTCCTACCACGGTATGCTTGAACCATTTCACTCTAATTGAAACAGCATCTGGTAGAAATTCATATGATTTTTGTGCCATTAAATTTAGAAAGTGGACAAAACAGTAGCTGTGCATTTTTTTTCCCAAATGCTTTTTGCACCGCACTTACAATGTTACTTCCATCACCTGTAACGACAGCTGTAACTTTCTTTGGTGTGAATCCCCATTCTGAGCACGTATCTGTGAGATGACCAGCTAGATTTTGTGATGTACGATTTTCATGTAGCTCATGAACTCCGAGAATTACAGACTCGAGTACCCAATTTTCGATAAAATGAGCTGTTACTCCAAGAAAGCTTCTCGTCCGGTAAGTTTCCATCCAAAGATCTGTTGTGAGACACACATTTGAGACATTGCTCAATCGCTCTTTTAACATAAATGACACTGTTTCGTACTTCTGATCTATCATTGAATCTATTGTTCTTCGTGATGGAACAGTATATAAAGGCACAGTTACTTTTAACAAGAGTTCAAAACCCTCGTCTTCAATGATTGAAATCGGCTGAGAATCTCTACAAATCATGTAAAGAATAGCTTCAGAAACTTTGCTTTGCATATCTCCACCATCTTTAAAAGAAATCACATTTGTGTAACTGTCTTTCAAAGTTTTTTTATGGAACCTAGGAATAGTGGAATACGAACTTACGGTTTCTTCTCTATGTTCCGTTTCAGACACCGAAGTGGTTGGAATGGCTGGGGCCGTAGCATCTGGATTGAGTGGTTTACTTTTTGCCGTAGGCTTCATTGATGACTCAAAATACTCGTTGTAAATATCGCCATGTTTTGCGTCCAAATGTCCAGGTAAATTCGTAGTATTGCCAGAAGTTTTGAGGGACTTAAGGCAAATATCGCATTTTGCCAATTTCTCAGAAGTTTTGCAAAAATATTTCCAAACGGTACTTTTGGGATGCATCTTACTAATAATATTAAAGTTAACTTATATAAAACCAGAACTAAACAAAAACTTAAATGGCCGCTCTCGTGTTTATACTGTTTATAAAATAAAACCCCATGGAAGGTTCTGGAGTGTCGAGAACATTCCAAGCGCCCTGATTGGTTCATTCGTTGTTGATCGCCATTTGTCTCGTTACTAGGGTTTGTTCCCCCTTTTGCATTCGTCCTTTCAGTGGCGCACCCAGGGGGTAGGCCAAGGGGCCCTGCCCCTCCCTCCCCAAAGAAATAGAAATTGCATTATGAATATTGAATTTGTATTATAAATATCTTTATCCGTTCAACTCGGCCACCTCCAAGATTAAATCCTGGGTGCGCCACTGCGTCCTTTTCAGAATTCAGACTTACATTTACTGAGTGGGAAAATTATGCTACGTGATTATTTTTTTATTATTATGGTACTTTTTCATTAAAGAAAAGTTAAAATATCAAAACAGCGTAAAACATCCAGCACAAAACATCGATGTTTAAAAAATTGGCTTCAATAAATGGATGTTTTGAAAACATCGACATCGATGTCTTATCCTTACTAGTTGTTAGAGATGGTTTAGTACCGAAGTGCAATCCAAATCTGTCTCTTATGGAATCTATAAACTCTTTGTTTTTTTCCTTTTAAAATCCAAATTAAAATGTCTTAAAATTAGCGGAATATACCTATACTGTTTTTCAAGTAATTCTTTAAACATTTCAGATGCCTTGGGTGTGTGTAGAAGCAAATTAGTCAGCCAGAAACATCTGGTATTTATAATACTGCTTCCGGTGAAACGTAACCTGTAATGATTAACGCCATCTTTCCATTTATGGTTCTTACGACCACACAAATATCCCCCATTCTTCACTGGCAGCCATACTTCTATTCAGTTTCAATAAATTATATTTTATGAAACTTCATACTGCGTGATGTATTTTCGTTGAATTTATGTCTCACATAAATTTGTGCAGCATAACATTATTGCTTCGGAAGCAAAACTGCCCCCGGAAACAGGAAACATTTTCCTCGACCAATAAGAAAGGAGCAAACACTCCTTCATGCGCAGTAACTACTCTATTGTGATCAACCCTCCTTCATCTCTCATTGTAACCCTGAGAGTTGTACCGCGCGAATGTTTGTCGCGTACTAGGGGCTTTACGCATTTTTGTCTCGTAACGACTGGGATGGGGAAACCTCCGCAAAAACAAGTTCTACGTTAAAAATAGCGTCTTTTGGTTTCTTGGTTTAAACAATACTATAGAATAGAACATTGGCGGCTAAAAGGGAGGGGGGGAGTAGGGGAAATTGCCCCTGCCAAAAAAGCCCGGCGAATTTTTTTTCATAGCTTAAAATTATATAATCGTAGACCTAATACTAAATGAGTTTAAATTTAAAATGAGACGAATTTTATTTCTTTTATAAATATATATATATATATATATACACACTCAAGAGCCAAAACATTATTACCACCTGTCAATAACGAGTTGGCCCTCCTTTGGCGCGCAACACAGCTTCAACCCGCCTTGGCATGGATGCCACAAGTCCTTGGTAGATGGCCGGAGGGAGATTGTACCAGATGTTTAAGCAACGGTCACGCAAATCCGAGATATTGCGAATTGGTGGTCTTTGAACTCTGAGCTGCCGTTCCATGACATCCCAAATGTGTTCTATCGGATTGAGATCCGGTGAGTTAGGCGGCCAGGACATTAACTGGAATTCAGCATCATGTTCCTGGAACCACTCCAACACAATTTTAGCCTTGTGACACGGGGCGTTGTCCTGTTGGAACATTCCATTTCCAGCTGGAAAAACAGAGGCCATGTAATGGTGCAACTGGTCCGCAATGATGTTCAGGTACCCTGTAGCATTCATGGTCTGCTCTACCACAACCACGGGTCCCAGAGACGCCCAAGAAAACGTCCCCCAAAGCATAATACCGCCAAAACCGGCCTGTGTATGACCTACTGTACATTGAGGGAGCAACAGTTCGCCTGGAAGACGGCGTATCCTGACACGGCCATCGGCGTGATGAATGACAAATTGTGATTCCCGGGCCCAGCGCAGGCGCAGTTGGCGATGACGCTTGGTCAGCAAAGGCACACGAGTGGGACGTTTGCTGCGTAGCCCCATATCCAACAGTGTCCGCTGAACAGTGTGCTGCGATACTATTCTACTTGGCCCTGCATTGTATTGGGCTGTCAGCTGAGCCACTGTCTGGCTCCGGTTTTGCTTCACCATGCGAGACAATCTCCGACGACCTTTTTCTTTGATAGCGTGTGGACGTTCAACACCATGTCGTCTACTGCTGGTTTCACCGTTATAATAGTCCCGGTAAGGTGAATCGACGATGTTGTAATTCGTCGTGCCTCTATAGAACTAGACACAAAGCAGATACTCCATCAGAAGGCTTTTTTAAACACATTTATTCGGACAACACATTTCAGTAAGCCGCTCGGCATAGCGCGTCCGACCTGCGAGAGATATTTCTCCTCGACTCACACGTGACGGCGCGCATCTCCCCAAAGAAGGGGGAAAGAAGTGATGTCACGTGGTTCGCCTCTCGCAGATTGGAGCAAGAACACTACAGAGTATGCCCCCAGTGACGTAGTCACGATTACAGAAAATTGATTATTAATACATAAGTACATAGTGAGAATTATACAAACAGTCTGGAGTACAATTGAAAATTCGTATGATGCCTAGAGGGAAATTGGCATGATGTACAAGAGAGATAAACAAGGTTACATATGCATTACATGAAATAAAAGGATAGGTAGATTATGTACAATTGATATTACAAAATTTTTTACACAATATATTCAGAAACAAGGTGTTGTGGAAAGCGAACTTTGCGACCAGATCTGGTGGTGGTCTGTTCTACTGGAGTTGTTTGAGCATTCATGGGCTCAGTTGGCTTTTGAGGTCCATAAGGTTCAAGAGAATCTGAAAGTTGATATGCAGGTTTGATACGATCAATAGAGACTGTATTCTGCTTTCCGTTTAATTCCAAAACAAAAGTTTTGTCATTTCTGTCGACCACTAGATGTGGTCCCGTGTAAGAAGGTGATAAGGGAGGATTGACTTTATCTGATCTTAAAAATACATGTGAACAGGTTTTCAATGAGGGATTGACATAAATTTTGGGATTGCCGTGTACGGCAGTGGCAATAGGATTTAAGGTTCTCATTGTTTTAATTAACTCGGACACATAGGTAAGGGAAATGGGTTGTTTGACAGTATCACTGGTAATGAGATCGGAAGGTAGTCTGAGATTGGTTCCATAAACAAGCTGGGCACAGGTGGCTTTGATGTCGCTTTTGACAGCAGTGCGCAATCCTAGTAAGACTATGGGAAGGATCTCAGTCCATTTAATTTGGTTGTGCGCTTTAAGAGAGCTCTTGAGATGACGATGAAACCTTTCAATGATACCGTTTGACTGTGGATGGTAAGCAGATGCTCGGATTCTGTTGCATCCTAATATGTTAGTGAGTTCGTTGAAGAGAGTAGATTCAAAATTTCTACCCTGATCAGTAGTTACAGTAACAGGGGATCCAAATCTGGAGATCCAACCTTGTACTAATGCTCTAGCAGTTGTTTCCGCAGTCATATCGGGTGTAGGGATAACTTCGGGCCATCTCGTGAACCTATCGATGATGGTCATACAATATTGATTGCCATCTGAGGGTGGGAGCGGTCCAATAAAGTCTATATGTATGTGGGCGAAACGAGCATCAGGATCAGAGAAGGTGCCAATTGGTGATTTGGTATGTTGAAAGATTTTAGCTTTTTGACATTTAGTACAACTGCGAACCATAGATTTTATGTCTTTACGCATGCCAGGCCAAACGAATCGTTTAGAGATTAAATCTAATGAGGCTGATATACCTGGATGGGAGAAAAAATGCAAGGTTTGAAAAACAGATTGTCGCATACTTTTGGGAACAAAAGGTCGAGGGTGTGTCTGTGACATATCGCAGTATAAATATATATCTTCGAGAGGAAAATAGTGTTTTTCCAATCTTAAAGATGAGGTGTCAGATTTGATAAGCTGTTTCAGCTCGTCATCAACGGTCTGAGCAGTGGAGAACTCTTTAAAGTTCAGCACATTAGGAGAAATTGAGTTTATCTCAATGCGAGATAGTGCGTCGGCCACGCTGTTATCAGAACCTTTGGTGTACCGAACATCGGTAGAAAACTGCGAAATATAATCTAAATGGCGCAGCTGCCTAGGGCTACATTTATTAGGGTTTTGTTGGAAGGCAAATATAAGGGGTTTTTGGTCTGTATAAATAACAAAATTGCGACCTTCTAGCATATGCCTGAATTTTTTTATGCAAGAGTAAATAGCAAATAATTCACGATCGTAAGTTGACCAATTTCTCTGAGCCTTATTTAGTTTACAAGAATAGAACGCTATGGGTTCCCACTGATCTTCTGAGAGCTGCATTAAGGATCCACCAATCGCGACATTACTAGTAGCATCAACCCATAAACTTATCTGGGCACCAGGTACAGGATGTCTTAATAGTGTAGCTTGAGCTATAGCTTCTTTTGAAGCAGTGAAGGAGAGAGTTGCTCCGTCGTTCCATTGTAATTGCTCAGTGTTGCTAGCACTGGAACGGGGATGCTTTTTCTTATTTTTCTGTCCTTCAAGGAATTTAACAAGAGAGGTTAAAATGTCGGCAACTTTGGGAATGCATCGGCGATAAAAATTGAAAACACCTAAATAACGCCGTAGTTGAGTTAAAGTAGTCGGTTGAGGAAATTCCAGGATGCATGAAACGCGATCAGGAAGGGGTGCAATTCCTTCTGCTGAAAGCTTGAATCCTAAGAATTCAATAGTGGTTTGCCCAAATTGACATTTATCAACATTAATGCATAGTCCATACTCTTTAAGTTTGGAAAACAACAACTGATCATAAGGTGACATAAGGTGTTGCATATGTTCATTTTCATTATCTGAGGCAACAAGCAAGTCATCAACAAATGCATAAACAAATCCTAAGTCACGAGTTACTTCATCTATAAAGCGTTGAAAGGTAGAAGACGCATTGCAAAGGCCAAACTGCATGCGCGTGCTTTCGAAAAGGCCAAATGGAGTGCAAATCGCAGTTTTATGTACATCATCAGGATTGATGGGAATTTGGTGGTACGCTTTTATCAGGTCAATGTGACTGAAGATTTGTTTACCATGTAATTCAGCAGTGAAATCTGCAATACAGGGAATAGGATACTTCTCTTTAATAGTTTGTGCATTTAGAGTACGATAATCACCAACAGGTCTCCAATCGACAGATCCTTTCTTCGGCACCATGTGCAAAGGCGAAGAGTAGTTACTTTTGGAGGGTCTCATGTGACCAAGCTGTAGCATCTGCTGAAATTCAGCTTTAGCGAGTTTTAGCCGATCTGGAGCTAGACGTCTAGGCTTAGCCGCGACTGGAGGTCCCTTGGTGTTTATGTAATGCACAGTATTGTGCTTTACCGGTTGGTTAGGGTCCGGTAATTTTGTAATTTCAGGAAATTGTAGCAATAGTTTACCATATACATTATTAACACAATTAGGTTTTACAGAGAAAACATTGCAAACACTTAATTTAGCAGGAGTGTTTAAATGAGTAATGGAATCGATAAGACGGTGATTCCGTAAATCAAGATTTAAATTAAAATAATGCAGGAAATCAGCTCCTAAAATAGCACATGAAACATCACAAATATAAAAAGAAAAAGTAAACGATCGGCGTAAACCTAAACTAAGAGTAATACTCTTTCGACCATAAACATTAATTTTTGTGCCATTAGCGGCACGAAATGTTTGGAGAACTGGCCGTGATTTATCTTGTTTGGTAGCAGTTATCAGACTGGCGTCAGATCCAGAGTCAACAAGAAAACACATACCCGTATTCCTGTCTCTCACGAAAAGGCGACGAGATGGTGCGGGAGAGAGGTACGTCGCTTCTACTCTTCCCGCTTCCGGTTTCCCGCAAATGAACAGAGCGGATTGCATTTGTTTGCTTTTTGTTGGAATTTTGCATGATACCAACAAATTGTTGAATCCTTACCGCGTGACTTAGAGCGGTATCGAGGATGATTGTATTTTCTAGAAACACTTCTAGAATGTCGAAGTTCGACGACTTCTTTTCGTAACTCTTGAATTTCTTTCAACAGCATCTCTGTGATCGCTGGCGTCTGAGCGGCGGCTGGTGTAGGTGTGGGAATCGAAACTGCGCTGATGTTCGATGGTGTTAAATCCAAGATGTGATCGGCAATCTCTGCCGCTTTATCGGGAGTGATGGGGTCGAGTGATGCGAAAATAGTCTGCACAGGGGTCGGCATTTGCTGGGTAAATAATTCCAAAAGAAGTGAGTCGCTGATATTGTGGTTTTCTGCTCTTCTCTTCATTAAACGCAGCAATTCGGTGGGTTTCCTATCACCGAGGCTTTCACCGGCTAGTAGCTTACGTATTTTCAATGTTCGGCTTTCTCCGCATCTTTCTATGATTTTAGTTTTTAGGTCCTCGTATGGATGTGTAGTATCCGGCTTCATTATAACGTCGCGCACCATAGTAGCAGGTGCAGGAGGCAGGTGGGCGACAACATAGTTGAATTTTGTTTTTGATTCAGATATAGCTTTGGGAGTTGCTAACGCGAAAGTACTTTCCAGCATGTGGAACCATAAAGCTGGGTCCACCGATATATACGGAGGTATTACGACTGCAGAGGCTTCTGTTGTTGATCCAGGGGAGAGAGACATGGTTGCTGGCGAAAACGAAAGCGGAAGTCCAATGACGCAGTTCGAAGGCGCAGGCTGTGTTCGATGGCCGGTCACCAATATAATAGTCCCGGTAAGGTGAATCGACGATGTTGTAATTCGTCGTGCCTCTATAGAACTAGACACAAAACAGATACTCCATCAGAAGGCTTTTTTAAACACATTTATTCGGACAACACATTTCAGTAAGCCGCTCGGCATAGCGCCTCCGACCTGCGAGAGATATTTCTCCTCGACTCACACGTGACGGCGCGCATCTCCCCAAAGAAGGGGGAAAGAAGTGATGTCACGTGGTTCGCCTCTCGCAGATTGGAGCAAGAACACTACACCGTCATTCATCCACTTTGCATAAGTACTAACAACTGTAGGTCGCGAACAACCCACGAGTCATGCAGTTTCGGAAATACTTGTTCCGAGCCTTCGAGCCATTACAATCTGCCCTCTATCAAAGTCGCTTAGATCCGCAGCCTTTCCCATCACACACAGAAGTAAGTGAAAGAATGATTCTTCAGACTCTCCCGCAGCAGTTAAATACCACTTCCACCTGATCACGTGCCTTCCACGTCATGCAGGCAAATTCATTGCAAAATGTAGGGGTGGTCATAATGTTTTGGCTCTTGAGTGTATATATATATATATATATATATATATATATATATATATATATTGTCATGTCGGCAGCCCCTTTTTCACAAGCGGTGGACTTCATTATCTTCCCCCCCCCCCACATGTGCTCTTCATAGGACGTCAAGGAACGATAAAGGAAAGACATAATAATGACATTTTTCCGTTCCAGAAAGTCCTATCTATTGCAGGTTAACCAGGACCGATGGCGACTGCCAAGTAATTTGGAAACAGAGGAGTGATGAATGGCCGATGAAAGGTAGGAGCCCGTGTTTGGACAATAGGGGCGTTTCTGAGTGTCACCTAAGTGAGAAATGACAGTCAGAGGAAGGCACGAGCGGAAGTCGCAAAGGTCTCGGAAATGAGGGAGATTAGTCGTCTCTGAAAGATTCGAGGCCTCTCGAGAAAGAATCAGAGGATGTGATATAAAGGGCGGTTGCCTCTGTCTCGGGGACTCTTACTACGCCGACGACGCGGTGTGCGATCGGGTTGTAAAGGCTGAGGCGTGTTTTTCCGAGAGATGCACGGGTTGCTCTTGTTTGAAACAGAGACCGTGGTGTAATCTGATTTTAGCTTTGGCTAGCCAGTGAATTCATGTACAATATACTTTCTTGTAAATACTATTCGAGGTTTTAATAAAGCCTTTTGTATATATAGTAAGCAAATCTTAGTTTCGCGTTTTTGAATTATTTTCATCAAGTTTTGGTAGCTGTGGGCCACGATACCATAATATCTTATTAATAAAAGAGAGTGTTTGCGTGCGTGCATGTGTGTGTATGCGATCCCCAGGTGAATCTGTGAAACTTACAGCCGTGAAATTTGGCACACGGGTAGTGCAGACTATGGGAAGGTGCACCTCGAAGCCTGAATTTTAAATTTTATGCTAGAAAATTTTTTATTTTATGTTTTGTGGGATATTTTATGTTTTTTTAACTTCAGATTACGATATCTCGGCAAAAAATAGATTACACAAATTATAGAAATTTGTGGTATGACTTTCTTAAGTAGCATGATTTATTTTTTCTCGATGATATCTTTTTCTTAATTGTCATATTTTGAGAACATAACTTTTTTAAATTAAAAAAAACACAAATAACAGTTTAGGTTAACAAGAATTATTGTCAAGAATTATATTTCACATGATTGGACAAGCCACAGGTCAAGAAGTGTTGAAATTAATGGAGGTAAGGATAATTTTTTTTACATGCAGTAATTTTTTTCATGTCCTGATAAATGATTCATAAATTAGAATCGATAGCTGATTTATACCTCATTTATATTTTTAGAATTTAACTTCTTACTTCTGTTTTAACTTTCCTTTCTATTTTACCATCATGTTTTGTTTTGCTATTATTGATGTGTGTAAAATATTTTTTATTGCTTACTACGATTTAAATTTTTTTTTTGTATTATTGGCCTGAGCATATCTGCCCGCAGCCTGTACTTTTTATTCATACTGTTATTTTTTCTACTTTATTTATACTGTATTTAGTTTTTAAATTGATTTGGTATTGTTTACTTTTCAGCTTTTCCCGAATGATTTTCCGAATCTTTACCCCGGAAAGAGGAGCGAGACTGGAAGAAATCAGACAACAACAGCAAAGAATAGTTGGACAAAAACCACAGGATCGTCATGATTTGTTAGCAAGAGTGTTTCATCAAAAACAAAAATCACTTATGAGTCTCATCACAAAGGCAAAGATTTTTCGAGAAGTTAGGTGTCATATGTACACCATAATTGCAGTTTTGGCTGATTTAAACAATGTATTCTCACATTTTGATGCCCCTGTAGCAGTAGTGGATTACATGGTTAACTGGAGTTACTCATTTTGTTCCATTTTAAAGGAATTATGCTGTGGTTCATATGGGAATGGCGTTTAGAAACATACGGCATATGAGGCAGATATTACAGATCAAATAATAGCCAAAGATGACACCACTTCAGTCAGTTGTCACAAAACAACTGTCTCTGTCCACATGTTGCAGAAGCCTCCTCTACACGATTTCTTCATTCAGGAATGGCGTTTAGAAACATACGGCATATGAGTCAGATATTACGGATCAAATAATAGCCAAAGATAGCAAGTGTCTATAGACAATGCGTGGATTGACCCGTATTGCCCTCTACTAACCACAATTTTCAATGCCCATATAAACGTAGAGTACTGGAATTCAGTTTTATAGTGTTGCGTGTGAGTGGAACACTGGTGTGTGGTTTTCAAATGATTTTAGCTTTTTCTGGAAATTAGCAGAACATTAGCATCCAAAACAGTAATCGTTTGGAAAGTTTTTATTTATATACACAACTCACTACCATACTACTCTTAAAATTTATATTTTAATGCATTTCGGTTACTGCTGTTGTTTGTAAACACACGATCTTCATTGCCATGCTCATTTCAGAAATTTCTCATTGAGATGATGCTCATTTAATGCGTGTTTTCAAAAGTGAAATATACCATGTTCTGTAAATGCCCCGAAAATATTTCTATACTGGAGATGTAGACAGATTAAAGAATTTAAGTAAACTTTTGTGTAATTTATACATTTGTGTGTGTTTAATTATTTAAATTAATAGATTTATATTTTTTATACGTTTTATTCTTGCATTCTTTTAGGGGTTTATAGTGTTGTGTGTGAGTGGAACACTGGTGTGTGGTTTTCAAATGATTTTAGCTTTTACTAGAAATTAGCAGAACATTAGCTTCCAAAACAGTAATCGTTTGGAAAGTATTGAATTTAATTTATTAAATGCTGATCACGAGATTTCTTTTCTTTTTGTGATACTTTAAATTAATTTTGCGTCACGTGCATAACAACGAAATTAATTGACAAAGAAAATATTAAAATACAGTAAAAGATAAAATTTAACCACTAGACTAATTGAGATGGAAATTTTTAAAAATTTAGTTCAAATTCGTATGTTTTATGGATATTAAATCAAATCTATATATAAAACTGTAATTTCCTCTCAAAATATGCTTCGCCATGACGATAAATAAGTCCCAAGGCCAAACTTTAAAATATGCTGGCGTACATTTACGAGAAAATTGTTTCTCGCACGGTCAGTTTTATGTAGCTTGCTCACGCGTAAGTTCGCAGACGAGCATGGTAATATTAGTTCCGCCCAGTGAAGAAACAAAATATATTGTTTATAAGAAAATCCTCTAAAAAGCAATTTCACTACTTTTTCATTGTAATTATCCTAAAATGCACCCCGTAGCGAAGCACGGGTATTCAGCTAGTGTATATATATATATATATATATATATATATATATATATATAACCCTAAGAGCCGACGTTGCCCCCCCCCCCCCAAAAAAAAAAAAAAAAAAAATTCTGGACTGGAGCCTATAGAATAAAATATTTTAAAATAGAATTTAATATATATTCATTAATTTCGGATTTTTAAAACCAAATAACACAAAACATCCGTTTTTACTTAGTCTATATCCTCCGATAACACATTTTCATGTTGTGCCGCACATGCATACTCTGCTCTACACGCGTAGTTTATCCGCGAATGAAATTTTTCGCTATTTACCATTTATAAAGAGCTCGAATCAGCCGAGTGGTTACCACAATCGGAGGGAAGGACCGCAGTTCAATTCCCGACAAGCGATACTAAACGCCTTTGTTTCTAAGCCGGCTATGAGTCCGTTAAATCCTCAGGCCGAAAAGTCCTTCCATGTAGTAAGTGGGTGGGGGAAAAGTACGAATCCATCATAAGCCGCCCCTGGTAGGTGCTCGGCCAAAATTGACGTGACACCAGGGAGCTTTGTTGACTCACCTGTATGGTGCTCCCAGGTATAAAGTAGTCCACAAATTCCCGCGATTAATAATAGTGCAAATGTCTTCGGACAAGTGCCTCCGCGTCAGCAGTAACAACCATTTATAAAAGGATATATCTAAAATTCTTTGCAAGGTATCTCGATGAAACTTTGAATTTCTGTGACTCTCGATTCTATTTGCATTCAATTGTCTCCTAGAGAATTCGTTTGGAAAAAAAAATTCTAAAAATATTTTTCCTGGAGCAATAATTTCTCTGACAAAAAAAAAAAGTGTCTCTAAAGTAAAGTGATTTAAAATTTTATAAATAAACATTAAATCAATCTAGAAGACAAAAATTTTTGCAACCCGTACTACGCGCACAAGTCAATAAAATATGCAAACAGGTTCAGCCCATAGATCAAAAACTACAATTGCTTTAAATTTTGAATTCTAAATTTTTTCTCAAAATTTAAAATTGTTCAAGTAATTTTATATACATAATGACTTTTGTATAAAAGACGCATTTGAGAGGGGGGGGGGGACTCATACTCATATATGATGGGAAAAAACTCATTTACTCATTTAAAGGGGGAAAAAGCCACCATGGAGATTCCCGCACAGTCTAATCACAACAAAATTGTAATCAAAACAAGATCCTCACCGAACATCGAGAATCATTTGGAAAAATACAACTTTCGTGCATTAGAAACTTCCATAGAATTGGACAATAATTGAAGCATATGATATCTATACTAATATATAAAGAGAGACCGGATTTTGTACGTGGAGGGTAATCTCCGGAACCACTGCACCTATTTGAAAAATTCTTTCACAATTTGACAGATACATTATTCCAGATGGACATAGGCTATATATTATGTATATCTGATCAGTAGAAATAAAGTTAGAGGGGGATACTCTAGATTTGTGTGCACGGCCGCCATCTTGGATTTTTCCGCCAGGGTTTGGCGCATTTCGCATGGCGATAATTATTGCGTTCTGGTAAAAATAACCCAATGTCAAATTCTCTAATTTTAAGATCAAACAGTTATTTCTGATGTGATCTTTTAATTACAGTATAATAATTTTAAGTCAGATCTCGGCCTTGAACTGGAAATCTGAGTCAAATTGACTATACTCAAAAGAGTAAATTATTTTTAAAACTAAGAGTATTTTTGTTGAAAATTTTTGAATCCATTATCAGTTTTTCGTTAACTTTTTAAATTTAAGTTGCTTTTAATTTTGTTTATCGATTGTCAATTAGTATACTATAATGATACACCATTTCATTTATTTGAAGTAAAAATTATCTGCCATCATTTTTTCGTAAAATGTAAAATACAGTATACATTTTAAATACAATATATTTTAAAATATTTTATAATTCCAAGTTGTAGTGGATTACAAATAAATTTAAATAACTGAAGTTCAACTTCTCTCTCCCCAGGAACCTAAGTTAAGAAGTTAGTTAAGGTTAAGTTACTGGTTTAGAAAAAGGGTTTTTTTTCTTATTTCCAACACAGCAGGATAAATGGTCAAATAATCATTGTCCCGATTTTATTGTATGCACCAAATATTTGGTTAAGGTCAAATCTGAAGTAAAATTTCATTACCACAATGCCCTAACCCGAAAAAAAAAAAAAAAGAGTATCTGGTTACTCACCATAAATTTATGGGTTCATAATTATTTTACATTTTTCAAAGCTGAATTTGAGATAATTTTTAAATTGCAAGTTATTTAGGTGGTACGAAAATGCTGTATTTTTTTTTCTAATTAACAATATATTGGCATAATATTTTGGTGATTCATTGCTATTAGTCAAAGAGTTAGGGCAAACTGAATACATGGCATTGAAATTTTATCTGTAAGTAAAATTCATTTGACCAAATTTTTCATATGGATCATAATTTGAAAAGGTAGTTTTTAATTAAAAATGACCAAAAAAAATCTCAGTCCAACGATTAAATGATTTTTCAAAAATATTTCTAAGTTTCATAATTTTAAAAGATTGTTTTTATTAAAAAAACTAAAAGAAAAACCCAAAATTTCCAATATTTGAGAATTCTTTTTTCAAAAAAATTTCCAAGTTTCATAATTTAAAAAACTGGTTTTTATTAAAAACCCAAAAATAAATCTAAGTCCAATGTTTAAATAATTTTTCAAAATTTTTTCTAAGTTTCATAATTTAAACAGGTGGTTTTTATTAAAAAAGCTAAAAAATTCAAAGTCCAGAGTTTTGAAAACACCGCTTAAAACACATTGGCGAGAATTTTTCCACTCCTCAAAACACGGTAAAATAGCCAAGTTGGCGCAAAAAAATCCAAGATGGCGGAGTGCACACAATTATTAAGTAACGTAATATTAATTTGAATATTATTTTAGGTGCTTAAAATAATTAAAAAAACATTCTTTACTTAAATACCTTTTTTTATTTTTGTATTTTTATTTCATCTCTTACTCTAATTTTGAGATACCAATGTGTATCTATACTTCTACAATCTATCTATCTATACTTATATATAAAGAGAGAGCGATTTTGTACGTGGAGGGTAATCTCCAGAACCACTGCACCTATTTGAAAAATTCTTTCACTGTTTGAAATGTACATTATTCCAGATGGACATAGCCTATATATTATGTGTATCTGATCAGTAGAAATAAAGTTAGGGGCTTAATCCTAACAATCTCCATTCTTACCGCTACTGTCCTCTACCACTTTTTGTGCCGAAGTCTTCAACGATCCTTAGCGTGGTGCTATCGCGGTGGGCTTCTGTTTTTACGATAGTGGTTAGAACCTAGCCGTTCTCCGGCACGCCCTTTTTCTTTTAAAAATTTAACTTTAATTATTTACTAACGTAATATTAATTTGAATATTATTTTAGGAATATTATTTGAAAAAAATTTAATATTATTTTAAAAAAACATTCTTTACTTAAAATCCTTTTTTTATTTTTGTATTTTTATTTCATCTCTTAACCTCTCTCTTTTAAAAAATTCACTTTAATTAATAACTAACGTAATATTACTTTGAATACTATTTTAGGTGCTTAAAATAATTAAAAATACATTCTTTACTTAAAATCCTTTTTTATTTTTCAATAAAACTACGGTCTCAAGCACCCCTCTTTCTTTTAAAAAATTAACTTTAATTAATAAATAACGTAATATTAATTTGAATATTATTTTAGGTGCTTAAAATAATTTAAAAAAAATTCTTTACTTAAAATCTTTTTTATTTTTTTATTTTTATTTCATCTCTTATTCTAATTTTGGGATACCAATGTGTATCTATACTTCTATAATAATATACAAAGAGAGAGAGCAGATTTTGTATGTGGAGGGTAATGTACAACTTTTGTACATTAAAATGTACCTTACATCTTTTCCTTTGTCAACCGCAGTCAAGTAACCATAGTAACACCTTTTAGCTTACGGGGTCCGTTTTTCGAAATCGCTGTTTACAACTGGAAAATGTTATCTACTTCCTATCCCCATTTTATATGGGGGACATTCAGCGTGGGGGGTCAGGTGAAAGAGTGGTTAATTGCTTTCTTACTATTGAAGAAAAATTTCAATAGTAGTTTATCGGCACTCCTTGCCTCTTTCATCTCTCAAAAGGCTGAAAATGGATGAACCGCGGGTGAACCGCCCTACTGATGTCTCTCGCCTGAAAAGAAATAGCCTCTAGCTAGAACGACAAAAGATTATTATTCAGTCCTTTTCGGCAAGATTGACCCCCCGTTCCCAGAATGTCATCCAATTGTTCTTTGGGGGCAAAGACGTTAGGAAAGTCACAACGAAGTGGAATTCGAGACTATATCTCTGCCGACATCACACCGTATTTTTCGAGAGTATATGCTTCGGATATATGCTATCCCACCCCGTAAGGAAAAGGTTTAATATTTTTAAGATTCAAGTAGAGGAGGTATTGATAAATACAAAAAGGATTTTTGAAACTGGCAACGTTAAATGGTTTATTGAAGAAAACTACATTTGGAACTACGCTTTTTATTGGACATTTAAGGTAAAAAAAGATATACAATTTATTGGCTATCAACTGGAAATTTATTTGTATAATATTTTGTTCAACCCGGACGAAGTCGGGACAGGCCGCTAGTAAGTAATAAAAGGGACTCATTTTCACAATTTGTATTTAACCCTTCAGCGGGCGCGCCCGTGTACAAAGTGCAACATTTTCATAATTTTGAATGGTTTGTTTTTATATGTAAAGTTTGAATGCTCTAAGCAGTTTCTATTTATAGCTACAACCTTTCTAATGCAGGTCTGATTTTCTGACCCTTGTATTCCTTTCCATTCGTTGTCAGTCGTGATTTAAAGGTGGTAAAAAAACGATTATACTGGATTACAATACGACAAAAACAGGGGTTGATGTAGTCCATCAAAAATGAAGCTATTACACGGTATCCCGCATATCACGAAGATGGGCAATCTCATTGTTTTTTAGGTTTTTGGACATAATAGGAATCCATTCGCAAGTTGTCCTCAGATCCAATAAATCGGAGAGTTTTGAAATAAAGCGATTGTATCTGCATTCTTTGGCCTTTAATTATAAATATATCTCAATATTATCAACATTTTTTATCTTGTCAAAAAAATGCAGAATTATTATTTTCAATTCGAAAAAAATGTTAATTGCAAAAGGAATAATCAAGTTGAAAGAGACGTTGCACTTTGTGCCACGCGCGCCTGCTGGTGTTCCAAAAATTGGCGCCCCGCTGAAGGGTTAAAAAAATTCAAGCAGTTTATCACACGATTCACCAAAAGTTCTTTGTGATTTCATTAATTACACTGTAAAGTTTTTAAAAAGAGAGAGAGAGAGAATAGACTTTCGTGATCAGCAGACACTCCGCATTTTAAAAGTTCGAAAAGGGTAAGTGCATAAATTGGGAGGCAAAACATTTTTCATTTATAAAACATGGTCATACAATACAACTTATCTCAAAAGTCCGACGCAAAGGCGCCGATTTCACGATTTCTTCTGTAAACATTAAAAGCAACAAGCATTTAAAAAGAATCTGAAAAAAAAACAGTAAAAATAGCCTCAGAGTCACTGAGATCAGTCGGTAAATTATTAAAACAGTTCTTTTCGGTACGAGTCTCGCGATCTTTAAGAGCATACTGGACAAATATCAGTAACTGCAAGGTTGCTGTGCAAGTAAGACTCCGTGACAAGACGGCCAATTCTAGCTTTAGCAGCAAAAGTGGCAATCCTTTTGGGAACTCTCAAAATACAAAAGGTCATTACGTTCTTTCAGGAAATTAAAAAGATGCCTCTGACCACCAGTGTTCCTCCGTGAATCGTACCAGTTGGCATTGGTCTCCCTTTGCGTCCTGCTAATGCACTAAAGACTACACGCAGGAGGAGGAGTCAAGCCCATGTTTGAGGATAATTTAGCCAATGTGTTGGCAACTCCATTGCCATGAATGCCACAATGAGCAGGGACCCACTGTAAGGTAATATCTTTAATCCGTAAGAGGAGGCTTTAAGATCCGTAATTTCATTGAGATTATGGACCTCATTTGAGTTAAAAAGTAGTCATTTGGTTTATGTTGGCGCAGACATTGAAAGGCCACTAAGGAGTCAGTTAAAATACAAAGGGCCTTCCTTCCAACGTGATGCAACTCACCAAAGCAGCATTAAGCGCCAGAAGTTCAGCATCGGGACTGGAACACGGAGCAAATGGAACAAGGAAAGATTCATTTAGTTCTTCAATAAAATAACTTGCCCCGGCTTTGGGGATGTCAAGGTCGACAGAACCGTCCGTAAAAATTTTAAAATGATTAGAATAATCGGTGTTTATTAGGCTAGGCATGACTTGTTTCAGGAGGTGTGGGTCATCCTATAAGTCATGGTCATAATTTGTTTTTAATCGTTTAAGAATGAAATGCGAGAAACATCTGAATCTCAGCAATTTATCACGTTTGAAATTCAGGAAAAAATATCACGGCAAGCGTCTGTATCCTGCAAGTTATTTATATTTAGATGATTTCTTCTGGGGTTTTTTTCGCATCTGCAAATATATTTTTTGCCTCCGTGGGTAATATTTGTCACAAATCTGCTTTGCTGCTTACTAACTCATGTTTACTAATGCGAAAAGAACCTACTTGAACAAAATGACATGTAGAAAACTGAGAAGGGGGGGGGGGGGAAGCTTTTAATAGAGAAAATACCACGCAAGAAAAAATTTGATTAGTGAAATTGCCATACTATTTCTATGTTTCTAAAGAATTTATAAATTGTTTGAAATATGGATTAGAAATTCATTTATTCATAGGACAATTCTAAAACAATAAATAACTTATTAAAACAGGTCCAGTTTTGGCTATATTATGTACTATCACTGAAAAAAAAACAAGATCAGTAAAATGGGTCATTACCTATCATTCTCACTTTCTTCCTCTGAATGATTAAATTATATGAATATAACAAAAAAAAAACACATAAATTTTAAAATTGTAAATAGTCTTTATTTAAAAATTTTCATAATAAAGAATCTTTCATGAAATCATTACATAAAGCAATATGTAAGTACACACTAATTGAAGATACAATTATAAGTACATATAAAAATGCAACAATAAAAATAAAATTAATTCAATTCAGTTATTCACATTTTGTTCACATTCACTCATTAAATTTATTGTCCTAGTAAATATCACTAGGAACTAAATTTAAAAATAACTATACATCACTTACTCAATTCCTTTTTTAATTTAATTTTATGATACAATCTTTGCTGATAGTCTATCATCATTTCAGTATCTTTAAACAATAAAATATCTGAAATCGATACAAGTTTTACACAATCTTCATCTAAACTGCAGTAAATATTTTGCATTTCCTCTTCACTATCACAAGACATTATCTTTAAAGTTTCCATCAAAGAAGCTTCTGGGGTGTCTTTCACAGGGAAAATTTTAGCATTCCAAAATGAAATGCCTTCACAGTCTCTAGTGAAACACTCAAGACCAGGAGCGAGAGAATTTTCGAGCCTTTTGGCAAAAAAATCTACTTCAAATGAATATCTATCATCATAAACTTTCTTAATGTCATCATAAATTCTGCAAGCAATCGTTACAAACCCATTTTTTAGGGATGCAGTATGTAACAGAGTATCATCAGGAATATTGTAGGAGAGCCGTTGAACAGAATAACCTGGCAACTGAACATTGCTGATAAGGCAATTTTTACCAATGTTAACAGCTACATTTATATCACAATATTCCATGACTGTGTGCTCATGTATATCCGACATAGGATGAACTACTGAATGTAAAACAGTACCATCCATATATAAAGGAATTACACCTATTACTGAACATGCACTAAAACTAAATTTACATACAGGAAAAACATCAGAAAAATTATTTTTGAAACAAAAGCTATCCAGGTATTCCCTCATACTACCTAGATGATGAAAAAATGAGTCTTTGAGAACTAAAATTGAGAGATTTGTACCATATAAATTTCTATACAGAGCTGATCTCTTTAAGGCTAATTCTTCATTGGTTTCATCTTCAACAATATAAGAAGGACTAGCATTCACACCAAGAGGTTGAAGAAAATCTCCATAGGAACTTAATTCACATTTTAGAGGCTTATTGCTATTGTAAAAGTTTATTAATTTTGAAACTATGCTGTGATCAAAGAAAAAAGCGCTATCACTGAAGATTACTTCTTGGTTATCACCACCTAGAGAAAGAGAGAAAAAAAAAAAAAGCAGCATTAAATAGTATGACAAAATGAAAAGAGAATGAAACATCCTCATCTTTTGGAGAAGCAACTAAATAATAAAAAAAATATATGAATTTCCAGGATCCCTACCTAAGAGCAATAATGGACCGTGTCATTGCCGTGGCATTTCAGCATTTAATTTGGGATTTAAGATTTGCAAGTGTTTCAACTAAGATAGGAAAAAAATTATTTTTACAGCATAAAAATTTATGGCTGTAAGGTTGCCCTTGGTACATGGACCCAGGGGTCTCCCCCCCCCCTCCCTATACTTCTCAGAATTACATAGCTGATGTTGTAATTCATAATGGGAAATTACTCCATTTTTACTAAAATAAGAATTTTTTAAAGGGGGGGGGGAGATAAATTAATAAATTCAACAATCAGAAAATACTTAAGAGTTGATTCCACAAATGGAATTGGGTTGTCATCAATGTATTTGGCACCTGCACCATATTGTAAAGCTCAAAAGGTGTGCAAAACCTATATCTATGATCAATGTTGTTGTTTGTCAATGTGAAGCACTTGCCAACTTTGTGATTAATGTTGATAATTCAAAACAAACATGATTTATTTAAACATTGAAAAATATTGGTAACACCTAAAACTATCTCTAATTACATTAATAGAAATAATAAAATATAAGTTAACTCAAAAGTTGAAAAGATATGAGAGAAAAGAATGTTTATTATTACATTTACTACTTCTTTCAGCAGTTTAAAAAACCACTATTTCCTTATAACAATATGAATAAATATATTTTGGTGAGTGCTTGAAAAAGGAATTGAAAGGATTGCTCACTTCTTTTCTATTCCATGATCATTCTTAAATGGTAAACACTGCAATGTATGGTTATTATATTCATAAATGTGACAGACAAAAAAAAAACAACCAGCCTGTAAAATTTTCTTTTTTATCTACTCTAGCCAAAAGATTTAAATTAAAAATAAAATTATCTGTAATTACACGTGATATATATAATCTCTAACCAAAAAGAGAAAATACTTATACACTAATAATTTGCAAATATAGGTAAAAGTTATTATACATGAAAAATAATATTGTTGATGCTACTTGAGTGCAATTGATGAGATAGATGCCTTTCAAGTTATCACTTGTGCTCATTATAATTTTTCTCAATATAAAAAGTAAATCTAATTAAGCATAGACATCACAATAAGGAAATAAAAAATTAAAAATAAAATATGTTATAATGATTGAGTAGTATAATGAATATAGACTAATTAAATATAAAAAAACATTCAATAGTGAAAAATTTTCATGTTCAATCACAAAAAAGTAACTACAATAATAAAATAGTTCATTTAAAATATAGTTCATAAAATGAATAGAAAAACAAACATTTAGTGGAAATGTGATTTCAGAGAAAGGAAATATAACAACATCAAAAAAAAATTTTTTTTTAAATTAATATAAATAACAATAAAATAAAATGAAAATTTTAACTTAAAATTTTATACAAATTCACTTAAACAACTTATAAAATGCATACCACATTTGAAATTATTCACCGCTCCTTTTTCATGCATTTCTTGGATAGTTGGTTTCTGAAGAACACGTAAACATTCACTCATAAAAGATGAGCAGTTAACATGATCTTTAATTTCAGGTAGAACGTATACACCATGACCACATCCAACAGAAATAGGAGAAGGGTGTGCAAGGGCAGTAAATCCTTCATTTTTAAATGTCCAATTGTCTAAAGGAAGTAAAAGTGATATATTTAATTGCTTTGAAACATATTGCAAATATTATACTGTCAAATATGAAAAAGAATTAAAAACATACTAGAGTGAATTAAAAAACATTTCACAATAAAGACACTAATCAGAATGCAACTAATCATATACAGGCTTTCCTTTAATTTCTAAAATGAATTTTTCCGATTTTTTAAATCAACTTATAGATTTCATATTGCTTCCAAATTATTACTGCATAAAAGAGAAAAATGAACTTTTCTTATATTATCTGTTATGGATCCTGCTGTATTTCATGGAACAATTATTCATTGAATATTTCAAAGGAACAAGCATTAATCTGTTATCTTTTTGTAAAAGCAAAACATTTGAATATCACAATATCTTAAATATGACAGTGTACCTTCATTACTTTACACAATTCAGAATGTAAATATATTCATGTAGTATGTAGTATATACACACACATGGAAAGTAATATTTTTAAGGAACAAATTCTTTAAAAAAAAAAAAAAAAAAAAAAAAAAAAAAACCTCTATCCTAACCTATTCTAATCTATTCTATTTCTATTCTAACCTATCCTAATCTATTCTCTATCCTAAACCTCTATCCTAACCTATTCTTATATTTACATTAAATAACATATATTCAGCTCTAAAAAATTACACAGTCCATTAAAACATAAAAGATAAACAATATTTCATGCAATTCATGAATTTTAAATGAAGTTCTTTTGATTATATATAAAACTGTGTAAGCTATTAATTATTTTCCCTTCCACATGTTCAAATTATTTATAAGTGCATGTGTGTATTAAAAGCATTAAACATTTTTTATATCAAACATAACTTTAAACATATTCTCTTATTAAACATATTCTCTTATTAATTAATAAATTAGTCCTTCTTATATTTACATTAAATAACTTCAAAAGAGCTTTACCATTTTCATTTAAACTATAGCTGATAATTGCATCAGAGCTAACGAGAAGCACACCAGGTGGCATGTTTTTTAAAAATGGTAAGTAAGTAGCTAAAATCAAATCAAGCATTTGATAATTCATATCACCAAAAGGTAAAGGGCAAAATAGCTTTCCAAGAGCTGTAAGATTTGGCAGTCTTTGGCTGTATCCTCCGGCTGGTATAAATAATATTTTCATATCACATAAAGCATTTTTATAAATTTGTGAAATCCTATCGAAAACGTACATAGCAGATCCTCCACAACCTATAAAACCAAGAAAATATTAATGAACATCTTAATTTTAATATTTAAAATTATATTCAAATATGATGACTTTTTTAGTCATTTTAATTAAAAAATAACTATAAACACAATTTTAATGTAAAAAAGATTAAGGAGTATTATAAATTTTATATATATATCATACAATTAAATTTCTAAACATACATGCAAATTACTAATCCATGCAAATATACCGTACTGCAGGTTGAGACATGTAATAAAATTATGTAGATGTGGTTTAAAATCTCATACCAAGTTACTAAAAAAGAACAGCATGAGGAAGAGATTTTACTGATTTTGAACACAGACAAGTGATTGGGTACTACCTTCTTGAAATATATTTCTCCAAGATTTTGACCATGCTGCATTAAGCATAATCCATGGTAATTAATAATACTGAGATGTAGAAACATGAAAGCTTTATGACTATGAAATCACAGCAATAAGGTAGTTCTTCATTAATAAAAAATAGATCTGTTTTAAAAAAATATATATACATATATATGTATATGCACATATACATATTATATATATTTATATACATATACAGTATACACCTGATTATCCAGGTTAATGGAGGATTGGAGAGAGGATTGGAGGAGAGGAGATGCAGGAATAATCAAAAAACATAGATAATATGATTTCTATTAAATTTTATTGTGTAATATTATATTTTATTTTCAAAATATAATACTACACTTGCTTTTCGTTTTTTTTATTTAATTTATATATGTAATATGTAATTTTTTTAACTGCATCTGCAATACTTTTTTGATATCATTACGAATTTTCCTAGTAGCTATGATATCACTTTATTCATATTACCATTGACTCAAAAATAAGATTCATTTCAAAGTGTCAACACATGGTAGTGCTGTGATTGATCAGATCACCAAACTCTTCTTCACTCTCTTCATTTTCCAATTTCTTCCTGAGGTAGAATTGTAGCAGAATTTATTATATCAATATTATATGTTCAAACTCTGATTCACATAAATCACTTTCTAACCACTCTAGAATATTTTCATCTAGAAATAAAAAACTCAATGAATAGAAAAATTAATGGATAGACCCCTATTTCATTGTTTTACAAATCTCATTTTTTATATAAGTATATCAGTAGAAATTTGATTTCAGATTTTTGTAAATTATGTAGCTATTATATTGGATAAAGATTTCAGATTTTTTGTCTGCATGGATAAACGAAAGTACATTATATTTGCAACAGCTTCATGAACAGATACAGTGGCTCCAAAAAGTATTCGTACACTTACAATTTTCAATGAAATAGGGGTCTATCCATTAATAAAAATGAATATTTCAGAATGGGTATTTATTAATAAGATCTATAATCTATTCTTAACAAAACTACATGAAATATTTTAAAACATAGTAAAACTTTATTTTTAAGAAACCAATAATCAAAAAGTAACAAAAACTTTTATCTCACAAAAGTCATCATACACTTGTAAAAAATCTCTACATATTAGTAAATATTCTAATTTTTCGTTAAATTAATATTTAGTAAGATATCCTTTAGCATCCACAACAGCTTTTAAACGTCTGGAATAGATTTCACTAGTTCTCTTGTAATTTCTGCATCAATGTTCATCCATTCCTCCATCATAATTTTTTTTTTTAGTTCGCTTTTCGTGTGAATGTCGTGTTTTCGTACTCGAACCTCCAGTTCTCTCCAAATATGTTCTATTGGGTTTAAATCTGGCGATTGAGGTGGTTTTTCAAAACTTGTGGACAATTATAGAGACACCAGATGCGAACGTTGAGAGCCATGTGCTTAGGATCGTTATCTTGATAAAAAACAAAGTTGTTTCCAATACCCAAATTTTGGGCTGATAATTTTAAATTATCTCTTAAAATATTTATATAAACAGCATGATTCATTATGCCATCAGTAATACCAAATTACCTAGTTCTGATGCTGACATGCACCCCCACACAAGGACGCCTCCACTGCCATGCTTAACTGTTCCTACTAAGTTCTTGGGATTACGTTCGTCATTTTTTCTTCTCCATACAATTACATGGCCATCGGAACCAAAAATGTTAAACTTGCTTTAATCGGCAAATAAGACATTATTCCAATACGTTTGGGGCTTATTTATCATTGATAGTGTGAAGGAAAGCCTAAGCTTTCTTTTTTTTCTCACTCACAAAAAATTTTCTACGGGCAGAACACCCATGTAATCCAGCTGCTCTGAGAACTTGTCGAACAGTTTCAGGTGAAATTGACATAGAAAATGTTTCATTAAATTCTGCAGATACTTTTACAGCACTCAAACGTGGATTTTTCACAAATTTTCTAATAATAAATTTCTGATCACGTTTTGTTAAATTTGCCGGACGACCATTTCTTACCTTGTTTTTGATCCGATTTTCTTCTTTAAAGCGTTTTATCACATACTGCATAGTAGAATGGGTTAAATTAAGTAATTTAGCAATATTCCAAACTGATTTACCACTACTATGATGAAAAATAATCAATTTTCGAATGGTGTTTGTTGTTTCTTTACGACTACGAGCCATTTTTAAATAATAAATAGAATATTATGGAGTAGGCAAGCTAAAATTAAAGCCACACAATATTTTAAATGCCACCACAATTCAAAAATAAAAATAAAGTGCCAGACGATAATTTTAATTATGAATTTCTCCAAAATATTTCAGTGTACGATTACTTTTGTGAGATAAAGTTTTTGTTACTTTTTGATTACTGGTTTCTTAAAAATAAAGTTTTATTATGTTTTCAAAATATTTCATGTAGTTTTGTTAAGAATAGATTATAGATCTTACTATTAAATACCAATTCTGAAATATTCATTTCAATTAATGGATAGACTCCTATTTCATTGAAAATTGTAAGTGTATGAACACTTTTGGGAGCCACTGTATATATTTTTTGAGATTGTCTTCAAGGATTTGTGCGTCAGACATCTGGAAGTCATATCTAGCAAGCCAACTTTATATCTCTATCTGGTAAACATTACTTTCCACCTTAAGAATTTTCCCAACTATTGCAATAAGCCTGGATGAAACCAAGCTGTTTGAGCCAAGCACATTGCAAAATGACGGCACTCTTTGAAATAAGCCATATTTGTCAATTCACCTACAATATATATGCAGTTATAAAAGGCAAATATCACTGACTGAATCTCTGGAGCCATAAGTCTTAGGAACCTGAAATCTTGTATGGTAGGTCCTCTTAGACACAAGGCGCTCACAAAGATTTTTTTTTTTTTAATTTGAATTTTAAGGGATTTAACCCCCCCCCCCCCCTTCAAAACTCACTGTATCTCTGGAACCATAATGCCTAGGCACAATGCCACAATGCCTAAAGGGGTTAAGCTCCTCCCCCAAAAAAACACTATGCGTGGAAGCATATTGCAAGGTGGTTCCTCAGAGGCCTTAGGTGCTCACAAAGAAATCTTTTTAAAAAATTCAAGGGGGTTAAAAGGGGCTTAATCCTCTAAACCAAAACACTGACTGACTGATCACTGGATCTCTGGAACCATACGTCTTACGAAGCTGAAATTTGTAATGGTGGCTTCTCTTAAGCCCTAGGTGCTCATTGAGAAATCTTATTAAAAAATCCATATTTTAATGAGGTTTAAAAGGGTCTCCCCCCCCCCCCCAAAAAAAAAAAAAAAAAAACTGCCTGACAGATCACAGTATCTCTGAAACCGCACAGCCTAGAAAGCTAACATTTTCTGTAGTAGTTTCTCTTAGGTCCCAGGTGCTCACTAAAAAAGCATCTTAAAAACTGAAACTTTAAGGTGGTTTAAAGGGATGAAACCTCCAAAATAAAACATTGACTGAATGATCCCTGTATCTCTGTAACCAGAAGGCCTAGGAAGCTGAACCTCATGAATCCTTTTTTGTCCCAGGTGCTCATATTTCAAGTTAAATCTGCAGGAAAATCTGTACTAAATCCATACTTCATTTATGAATGCAGTTTGATTCTAATAAAGAAACTGCGTAATACTTAAATGAATAACTTCTTACCTATTTTATACCCAGGTGGATCAGCAAATATGTGAAAAGGAATATTAGATGGAATCTCTTTCCTTTTTATCTTATCAGATATTTGCTTTTTGTAACCTTTCATTTGGCTATCATCGCTAGCAGTTATAATAATAGCATCCCAAAACAGATTTGATTCCAACTCTTCTTTACCTAACAGAACATAGAAAAGAAAAAATTTTATATTAAATAAAAAATACTGTCTTAATGATAATCTCAGTAATTTTTAATATACTGAAAAAAATTATAGTTTATTGCATATAAAAGAATTTCATTAAAACAGCCTATTTTATTATTATTATTATTATTGAAATAGAAAGGTTAACATATAAACTTATCATCTGATTTATACAACACACAAATTAATTATACTACGAGAACAAAAAACTTAATACAGTTATAAAACCATACATTCAATATTATTTGCAGAATTTAATCGCATCAATTGAACATATATAATTAATATTATTTTACCATATAAATATTATACACTTCATAAAAATTTTATGTTTTCCTGGGGAATTTTTGCCCAGGGGTGGGGTGAGGGGCATTTCATTAAAATAGTTCTCAATTGTAGAAAGAAACAAATAACTTGCTTTTCATGAATGATGCAAATATAAAGACTACTATATGCAAATATATTACTACATCTTAACTTTATAGTTAATATTTATCAATAACTGTCACTCACTCTGAGTTGCAAAAACTCAATCCTTAACAATTAGTAAATAAAAAAAGCATGTCACAAATGTTTCAATTTTGTAGAGGCATGGTGATCCATAATGCACTTATAGGTAGACAAATTTAAAATTTTAATTTTCTGGCAGGGTTGGGTTTCTTCCAGGACAGTGGAAGAAACTGGAAGAAATGGAAAAACCGAACAGAAAACAAAACAGATGCTCAAAATTAAAATATATTAACTATATAAAAGAATTAAACTCAAAGCATAATATTATATCAAATCTAAAGTGTATAACTTAATTAATATTAAAGATATTATTAATATTTTTTTCAATGCTAGTACTGATAAGTTTATTTCCCTCTTCTCCATTTTAATACAAAGAATTTTTTCATCTTTTGCATTAATCCATTCTAAGTTGAGAAACCGATTGCAGCATCTTACTGCTAAAAAACTTTTGTTTTGTTATACCATGTTGCACTGTAGTATGGAAAATGAGGATGTGTATGATATTTTTTAATACAATAATTATTGTATATTAGTTTAAATAGTACAAAATTATGCTGGTTGAATTGAAATGGATAACTTTTAATGGATTTTGTGAATTTTGGATAAAAATTCTTTTGTTCAGGTATGTGATCTGATCTTAGCTAAAAAACTGATGTAATTATTAATTTAGCATATATAATTACTTAAATATTTATGGGTCTAATTAAATTTACTTAAGGTTATTTATAAGATGATGCATTTATTGTATTTTCAAAGCTGCAACTTATATAGTAAATTCTTAAAGAAAACAGTTTCTTCTATTTCTTCCACTAGTGGAAGAAACCAATTCTTCCAGCCAAATTTTTTCCGTGGTTTTTTCCACTTTGGCAGAAACTTGCCAACCCTGTTTTCTGGGGATATTCATGATGTTGAAAGAGCAGACAACATATACTTAAGTTCATCAGGCACAAAAGGAAAAAAATCAATATTTTTTTTTCAAGGGGTGCTGAGTCCCTTTCTTACATATCTAATGTAAGAAAAATAAACTAGTTTTAAACAATCATAATTAATTTAAGTCCAATTTAATCATTGAAATAAACTAAATATTCTCTAACTGCAGTATTCTCATGAAAACTAGATAAATAAAGACAAGGTAAATTTCATGCAAACTAGAAGAGGCAGGGCACATCTGTTTGAAAATGCCAAGAAGAAATACTACCTGATTTGCTAAACATCATTAAATATACCAGTTGATTTTTTTCGTGCATGTTTTAAACTAAATTAGAATGTTGATAAGAGGCATTAACTGATAACATACATCATTATATTTATAAAGTGTAGTTAATGCAGTTTGATAGTTAATAACAATGAGCAATATTACATATTTAATAAAATTCTTCAGATAGTATATAATTATGTTTTCTGCTTAATATCCGTGTGTGGAAATATATTCCCAAGTAATGTTGCATATGACACAAAGTATTTCTGTTGAATAAAAACAAAACCAAAGAACAGAAGACCTTTTAATAAATAACTCAATTTAAAATTTCAAATAACTCAAGGTAATTTCACTTTAAAAAAACAAAGACACACACAAAAAAAAAAAAAAAGCTTTAAACCTAACATGATTACATCAAGAGAAATATGAGGAATTTCACAGCTTAACTTGAAATATAACTACCTCTGATTTCTGAATAACTACGTAAAATATCATTCGTGTACTCGGATATTCCTGAGATATTAATTTGCAGATCCATCAGAATCTCTGAAAGAAATAAGTATTTTAATATAAATTTTAAAAAATGGTCATGAAAAGAAAATTTATTGGATGAAAAATTGATTCCTTTACCTTTTCTGCAGCTTCAAAAAATTTGTATAATAAATTAGTTTAAACAAAACTAATAAATGTTAAAATCTTTTCATAAAACACTAATGCTCGGTAACATAACTTTCATGACATCCATATACTTGGAAATTACATGATTTACCGGATTTTAATATTCTGGTTAAAAATCTTTAGTGGGGCAAAATAAACTTCGATTTCTCGAGGTTACACCTCCCCTTTAGTATTAATCAAACCAAACACCAACAGGTTGGTTGAGGCCATGTTACAATTTGTCAACAATCAACAAAAGGTTAAGTGGTTTAGCTCCTTCTGACAAGGAAAGTTGGGGGAAAGAACGAAAAAAATTTCCATTTCCATCAACATTTGCCAATTTTCCACTAGTATCCGAAAATTAATAGAAATTTTATGCTCTGTCTCAGAAATTATCAATCTGAAAATAATTTAGATACGATGCTCTTTCCTCTCCGCTAACCGCATTGTTTAGAAGAAGGGGGGAACTTTAATTTCGTCTGCTACTTTCGTCGTTAGGTTAAACTATCACACATTACTTCATAAGTGTTTAGAACACGTAGTTGCTGTCATGTGTGGACGTACAGCTTGGTAAGATTAATAATTTGCGAGTTGCAACAAACAAAAAGATAAACTACGTGCCTGATGTGATTGTGTCTTAATCATTTCTGTTTTCAATTTTAGTACTCTTGATAAAGAAGGTATACAGAGAGCTACTTGTCAGTATTCTAAAAATAAAGAAACTTTGCAATGGATTCAGAAGTATGATTGGCAGAATTATAAACCTTCGTACAACCTTTCCCCGAGTCAAATATCGTATGTACTTGTTAATATAAACTTTATTTTCAGCTTGCAATTTCTAATGATTTTGTTGAATTTCTGTATTTTATAGAAATATTATGAATACTAGTACTAACGGAAAGTATATGTCAATCTCATGCCAAATGTCACACTTTCTGTAAAACATGAGTTAGTAGAAACTGTGTAATATTCTTATAACAGAAACAAATTTGTCTGTAAGCTGGGCTTAAGAAGTAAATTAAAGGAAACCTTTTTTTGTCTGTAAATCAAATTGCTAACCCAAATTTGTTGTAGATTTTACCTTAATATTGTAAAATTTTTACTGAAACTACTTCAAATAATCTTAGAATAAATTCTTGGGTAATTTAAAAAAAAAAAAAAAACCTATATAATTGTACATATCTGAAGTTATTGCTAAAAATGGATAATTTTTTTTCGCTCCAAAAACTAAAAAGTTATAAAGAATATCAGGGAAAAAAACCACAATATGATATTTGTATATAATAATATCTAGCCTATATGTTAAAAATTTGTGTTTTTAAATTTTGATTTTGTTTTGATATATTGGAACAGCATCTTTATCTCTGTATGCCTGCTCGCTAAGCCAAGTTTTTCACACCAAAGTGTTATGAGAAACACACACTGATATATATACTATGGTAGCTTTGAAGTGTATGAAGCTTTGCATTATTTCATATCAAATGATCATTTTACTGAGTTAACATTCCTCTTCTGAAACTTTTTAGCAATGTGAGGGAGAGAAAGCAGTGTTTAACACCATATAAATGTATTCAGTTTCTGCAGAAAAATGCTTCTTCGCTTAAAAAAACTTACTAAACAAATTAAGTATCAAGGATGACCTATAATGTTATAAAAATTTAAAAGTTAATGTCCAGTGTTAAAAAAATTGGTATTAATTACTGGAAAATACCAATTTAGTGCAACACACTACATTGGTATTTTCCAGAAATGAAATGAAGTATAAGGTTCTATAATAGAAACTTTCTCTTGTGTATTTAGAATGTCATTTTTAGTTTTTGGTGTAAATTCTGGTGTATAAATATATATTTAGTTATTGTGTATTGAGATTCCAAATTATGATTGACCTCTCAGAAAAGTTAATATCTTAATTTCTAGAGTAACATTCTATGCATGAACATAATTTTTCTGTGTTTGAAATGACGAGTATGTCTTATTTTTCATTGTTAACCTGAGTATTTGAATGAGTGAGATTCTTAAAAAAAAGAAGTGTTTCCAAATTTAGATCTGATTTTTTTTTCCCCATCATGGTGTAAAAATAAATTAATTTTCCTTTTATGGACAAGTGTATGTCTAAAACTATGTATTTATTTGATGAAATGAAACATTTTTCTCTGTAATATTTTCAGTTAAGTTTCTCCTAAATATTTCTGTAATTTTTCTGTAAGTTTTTAAACACACAGAAAACTTTTAAAAATAGATGATAAATTCAGCTATTTTATAAATAATTCTCATTGTTAACAGATTGTTAAAAAATACACTTTGCATTTTTTAAATATGACTTTAAAATGTAATTATTCATAATATCCCAAATTTTTGTCTTAAAAGTGTTTTATATATTTTAATGTTGGAAAATTTATCTTGTTGGCCTTAAGTCTTAAAATTATGAGCCCTATTAGGAAAAGAGAAGAATTATATAATTAGTCTCTAATAGAACTGTAAATAAATATTTTAATTAATATATTATGTTATAGCATTATTATAAATATTATTTTGACTTTTTCATAAAATTTAATCTAACCTTTTTTTCATATCTTTTCAGGCCTGTTTTAGTGAGTGATGAAATTGTAGCTCCCTATGAAAAAAATAATAATTATGTCATCATGCCAATGCGTTGGGGTTTTATTCCATCCTGGTATAAAGGTCGATTAGAAGACTATAATTTGAAAACAAATAATTGTCGATATGAAAATATTCTTGAAAAACCAACATATAGAGGTGCTGCCTCAGCTGGATTCAGATGTGTGATACTTGCTGATGGGTTAATTATTATTTTATTATTTGTACAAACAATATGCTCTTTCATTTCTAAATATTTTTATGTTTCATTTACATGTATCTAAATTTCACAGTATGAGTTTGTTATGAATATGCATATAATTAATATCTAGTCGTATCTTTGTTTATTTCTTGTTATTTTATTTCTAATGGCAAGGAAGTTTATATAAAGTGAACAAAATTAAAAGAAAAGAGAATCAAATTTACAACAGCATCTTGGACTGGAGAGTATGGAAACTGTTATTGCTAGATCAATTCCACAGAAAAAACTTGGCAAAATAGTAATTCAATATAAATAGCTAAGGAATAATGTATTATAGCCTGCAATTAAACATATAAATTTTTGTTGCTACTTTTATCCTTAAACCTTAATATATACACATTGCAACATCTATAGAAGCCTTCATTAAATTTTTATAAAAAAATTATATTTCTTAAGAATGAATAATTTTCCCAAAAACATTTTTCACAGCTGCAACACATTGTATCTATTTTGTTATATTTTTGTGCATATTACTTTTTTTTATTAGATTCCATACATATATACATTTATATATTGTGGAAAATTTTTATTCTTTGTTATTGATTTGTTATATGTATTATTTGAAATATCAAGTTTTATATGATAATGAGGTATTGCATATCTCAATTTTTTTATGATCTATTTTCTCACTAAATAGACAAAAGAAATATATTACTGTACAATTTTTAATATATTCATTTGGTGTAAGTCAAATATGTAATAATGTTACTCATATTACACTGTGTTACTTTTCTTTGCCAAAAGTTTTGAGACTGAAATTTTATTGAGTTTATATCTTATTGGAGTTTAATGAAACATTCTCTGAAAAGAAATCTTTTTACTTATGTTTTGCAATTAGACAGAAAATATGATTTCAATTAAATACAATATATTGAATCATAAGATTTTGAAAAGCTGCTGTATAAGCATAGAAAATGACTGCTTAGTGCTTTTATTGAATTCTGTATGAATTCACAGGTTTTATGAATGGAAAATTATTGGCAGTAAACAAAAACAACCATATTTCATTTATTTCCCCCAAGAAAAAGGGTCTGAGGTGTTTACAAAGCATTTGGATTCAAATGAAGATGGTGACTGGTATGGACCACGTTTATTGACCATGGCTGGATTGTTTGATATTTGGAAAAACTCTGAGGTTAAAATTATTATATTCTCTTTATTTTATATAAATTTATTAATTTATATTTTTACTATAAAAAATAGATAATGCTAAATTTTTTTTATTAAACCAAATTTTAAAACGAATTTTGATATTTATTATACATCTGGAAAAAATACTCACTGTCAATCCATATATGAATTTCTATTTTTCTTATTTTGTAATCCGAGATTACACTATGAAATATTGTTAAAATTTTAACAATTTGAAAAATATATATTTTTTCTCATAAGTAATTAGGGATGTTTTTCTATATTTATATTTATCTAGAATCTTATCTTGCTCGATCTGCATTATCTAGTTTACTCTTATTTTAATAATCATCCAAGCCCTAGGAAAATAGAAATTTATCCCTCTCCGCTTTCATTTTACTTTAAGGTTCAATATACAGTACAACCGCCCAAATCTGGAATCATTCAGGACACGGTAATTCCAGATTTGGGAATTTTCCAGATTTGAGAGGTTTTTAAATAACACTACAAAATTTTAGGAGAAAAAATAAACACACTTTAAAAAAGTGTAAAATGGTTTAATTATTAAATAAACCTAAATACAGAACATATAATTACATTACAATTTAAAAATTTCAGTCAATAATGTCTGTTGCTTTATTTCAGTTTATTAGAAATTTTTTCTCGAATCCTATATAGTGCCATAATTTTACTGTTCCAAGATAAAATTCCGGTGTTATAAGCCTAATATTGTTTTTTCTAATGATTTTATCTGGTCTTTCGTTGACATTCTTTCATTTTCGGGGCATTCTGAATCAATTTCACGATCGTTGTCATGATAACCTTTGTTATTTACCACACTATCAATAATTTCAGAATCAGTTAGAGAACAGATGATCGGCATATTTTCGTCGAAGTCTAAAACTTCCTGAATGTCCGATTTATCCAAGTTAATGTTGCCTTTATTCACACATTCTACTAATTCTGCTATTTCAGCTCCTTTCCCTGACACTTGAAAGCCCTCAAAATTGCTGCTGTTACTTCCTTGAAAGGAAGTACATTTTTTTACCGATCATTTTGGTAGCGACATCTATTGGTAAAATTGGCCATTTATTAAAACACTCTGGATTTGGGGGGTTTCCGGATTTGGTAGATTGTACTGTATTAACTTTTTTTTTTCTCTCTCTCAATGACTCTCAAAACATACTGCCAATAGACTGAACTGAAATCTTAGACAAAGATCTCAGATCAATAACATTAACCCATATCATTTTTGAGAGTCATTTACCACAGCACTAAGCAACAACTGAAATAATAAATACACACTTTTAAAATTTCTTCATTCACAGGATTAAGGTGCCCCAATTCACAGACAGAGTACAAAATTTATGCATCTATAATTTCTCTTCTATCAATTGCAAACTTTATCTATTTTATATGAAATTTTTTGCTGAACCAATTAGTTTAAAGGAGAAAAGTTAACAATTTCTGAGTAATGAATGACCATTAAATATCTTATTTTTATTTTAGAATTGATATTTAAAATAATGTGATGATACAATGTCTTCTTATTTATAAAATGTATTAAATATGTGTTACCATAAGGAACATTTCATCGTTGTTCATTTTATGATGTTTTTAATGGAAAAAATATTTTAAATCTTTTTTCAACTTTTATTCTGTGCAATATTTTCATTGGTTTTTGACATGTGTATAGAGGGTATGAAGTTATAAGACATCTTGTGTTTAAAATAGGACTGAATAAGTTAAATGTTTTATATCTTTAATGCATCAAACTGCAAATTAGATTTTAATCATGTAAGAGGTTGGTAAAAATGGTGATTTGTTCATATTTTCTTTTTTTTTCAATGTATTTTTTGAAAAGAAGAATTACAGCTCAAATCTAAACCAATTTCATAATCCATGTCCATGTTCAAAAACAGATGTATGTGATTAAAATTGCTTAATTCTCTGTATGCTAGTGTCATATAAACTAATTTACAGTTATTAAGAAATCATGATTTTTCTGTTTAGTTTTAAAAAGTACGATCAGTTTAACCACTAAAAGATTCTTTAGTCTCCTGTTTCTATCAAAATTTAAATAGTTGTTATTATTGTAAAAAAAATTAAATACAGTGGTACCTTGACTTACAAGTTTAATTCGTTCCATGATGGAGCTTGTAACTTGAAAAACTCGTATCTCGAATCAGTTTTCCCCATTGAAATGAATGGAAATGCCATTAATTCGTTCCAGGCTCCCCCAAAACAATGCAATTTTTTGTTACATGTTTTTAAATAAGAAAAATGTGCTTATAAACGACAAACGTATAAAAACATAATAAAATAGAATGTACTGCAATAAATTTGTTTTATTAAGTGTAATGTACAACATTTACCTTGGAGATCAGACTTCAACATGCTGATGGAAGAGGAGGAGAAAGGCTGAACTGAAAAATTAAATCTTATTCGTTGATTTTTGACCTTTTCGTCCCACTTTCCTCACTTTCGCTTTTATTACCAGCCACTCTCTTAAAGTGAACAAGTGAGACACGGAAGCTGGGTGATTGCTGCATCGTTCACTGTGGCTGTAATGTCCAGATTCTTCTTTCTGAGAATTCGAAGAACTTTTTCTCAGAATCCGTAGCAGAAGGAGAGCTTGCAATCCTAGGACCAAGGTCATCCCATCTCTTAGACCCCATGGGGAGTTCCCGTGTGGGGGAGGAATTGAAGCTATCTCTCTGCGAGAGAAGTTGGGTGCTGTTCGGTTTCTGAGGGCGATTCAAGTTTGGGCAGAACAAGCTGCCCCAGGTGGTAATTGTTCAGTGTTAAAATCTCAGTTTAAGACTGGATATACTCAGAATAATATGTATAATAATTGTACATAAAGGGTGTAAATATCATATGCTTCTCGTGTTCTCATTTGATGAGCACGTAACATGGCATTCGCTGTTCAATCTAGCGGTGGGATATCTGAAGCTTGCTCGTAACCCAAATTTTAGTTCGTAACTCGAAGCAAAAAATCTACTGAGAGAATGCTCGTATCTCGATAAACTCGTAAGTCGAGACACTTGTAAGTCGAGGCACCACTGTATCTATATACTCATAAAACATTTATGTGATGAAATATTTCATGTGTTATAAAATATAATATTAAAAGTTATTTCTTATAATTTGAAACTTTTTTCTTTTAGAATGAAGTGATGTATAGCTATTCTGTTATCACAATGGAATCATCAAAAACTGCATCTTTTGTTCATGAAAGGATGCCTGTATGTATTTCTGATATGCATTTCATTTTACTTGAGTCTTAAAAATTAGAAAAACACACAGTAATTTATCTTCATTGTGTGAAATTTTCAGATTTATGTATTTTAAAAAATTCACATATTAGTATAGTTATGCATGTACAGTAAATACACATATTATTACAGCCTTATAAAATAGATTCATTTAGCATATGCGTCTGTCTTAGATTTCACACTTTAAGACTTGAAATTATGTAACATGATGTAAATATGAAAAAATTACTGTCATCATTTCATCATGATAATAAATTCATTAATTTGTTGAAAAATGGACCTATAAGTGAAGTTTTTTAGGCTAACATTAAAATTGCTTTTATATATTTATAGATATGCATTAATCTCAATCAGATATATATTAATCTTCAATTTTTTCATTTAGGCTATTTTAGATGGAGAGGATAAAGTATCTATGTGGTTAGATAGTAAGAGAGTGCCAATTAAAGAAGTAAGGAGCAATTTTCATTATACTTTAGTTCAAAGTTATGAATATACAATATTTCATTTATAATATCATAACATTATTTCTAAATTATATCTGTGAAAAATTTTCGGTTTTTACACTCTTTTTAGCTTTTAATCTTACGAAATGATAAACAGCAGTATCTTGGGTAGAAATTTTCACATTTTGATCATAAAGGATTTATACTGTTTGAAATGTAAAACTCAAAAAGCATAAGAACTTAATTGCTGTGTTTCTGTGTTAGAATATTAGTCTGTGGTCCAGTTTCTCAAAAAGGGAAATATTTAACCACCAGAAGTGGTTTTCAGTTTTAAGTATGGGAACTTTAAATATGGACTAAAACCGAGCTCTTTTTTTTTTTTATAAATTTGTATCTAATTTAAATGCATTTTAAGTCTTATTCTGGATGATTTTGATATATTTTAAAGTCATAAATAAATTTCCATACAACTGTTAAATTTTCCATAAAACTTTTTTGAACTGTAATTTTCTAGTATTTATCACTATCTATGAAACAGCTCTTTATAATTGACATTTTAAAAGCCAATCAAAGTCTGACTTTGTGTATCATAGTCTCTGCTTATATTTTTACAGAAAGATAATAACAGAATTTTGTTAATCTTACATTATAGCCAAATATTTAATGATCATAATTTTTGTATTCTAAGGCAATTGCAAATTTAAAGCCAATTGAAAATCTAGAAATGCATCCTGTATCTACTTTGGTTAACAATTCCCGAAACAATTCTGTGGAGTGCATCAAGAAAAAGTAATATATTTTTCTCTAAAGTAATATTTATGATATAAAATATATATATACTTAAATATGATTGAATTAGTATTGTAATTTCCTATTGTCAATGTTCATTCTTGTTTTATGATGTGGAAATGTTCTATTTTCTATTTTATGCATGTTAGAAAATAGAACAGTATTTACCTTGGTATTTATGTAATCACTTATCCTATTTTATATTTTTGTAATAAAAGCTATTTTGTTACATTGATAACCAAGTAATGTTAATCTTTCAGCCTTATTTGTTTTCAAACTTGTTTGCATAAATATTTGAAATATTTATATTTTATACTTCCATTAATTATTCCTTTTCATCAGTTAATCTTGAAATCATATAATTCACTGAATTTTAATGTATGGTTAATGAAAAAATAAACAAAAAGGAATATTTACTGTTTAAAAGTTTTGAATAAAGAATATTTTGCTATTAATGCCTCATTCATTAATATTTTGAAATGAATTTTATTACTAATTTAGAAGGAATGTGTAGATAAAAACTATATTTCATGATTTAAACTTGAACTTGCTTTTGTTACTTATTTTACAATAATCTGAAAAATTTAGAAAATTCTTCTAGCATATGTTTGTGTGTAGATATTCTTAGGAATATATATTTGTGTATTGTTTACTTTTAAATATTAATTTCTGTACTTTAAAATCAACAACAGTTATGAGGAAATATAATACATGACATTTTGTTCTTAAATATTAATTTCGTTAGGGACCAATAGACCAAGATATCCCAAAATGAAATTTATGCCTCTTTTATCTATCTGTGTGTACTATATGATTTCAGAATTTGATATTCATAATTATATGTAATATTGACCTTAAAATGTGCTTTATGTTTTATTTCTCTAGTTAAGTACCTTTTAATTATTTAATATGATGGCTGTTTAAGAATTCCAAATGTAATATAACAGGTTAGTGGGATAATTTTTAGGAGTTATCTGTTACTATTTTTGAAAGTAATTAACTAAAACTGCATTTAAAAAAACTGAAAACATTTCAAAATGCTCCCAGTGAGCCACTTCAAATTCACAAATAATTCTAAAATAATTTTGTAGTATATTATCAGTGTAATCTTTTTGATGAAATCTAATTTATTTTTGCTTATCTATCTTGTATTTTAGCCTACTAGAGATTTTAAGTTTGATAAAATTTTAAATTCGACTGTACCAGTATTTTAAAATGTGACTACAAAATTTCCATACAGCGAGATTTTTTTTTTTCCTTTTAGAAAAAAAAAAAAAAATCTTCCTAACATTTACATTTTTTTTCTTAAGGTAGTTCAAATTTTCATCATCTTTAATGCTTTGTATCCTTTAAAAAATATTTGAAGAAAAGCATATACTTAGGGGGTAAGGATCAATAGCTTTGAAAAGTATTCTTTCGATCCTTTACCTAGGGCAGATCACAATAAAATCAATATGATTAAAGGAAGGAAGGGCCAGTGCAAATTGGCTGTAGGGTACTAGCATTGAATAGCTGGGATAGCAAAATAAATTTAAAAAAAATTTCAGGTAGTCTCATCTAACAAAACTGCCACGGGTTAGTAATGTAGGATTACTTAACATTGCTTTTCTTTTTTTCTTATTTTTTTTTACAATAAAATTCCTATTTACCATGGACCATTATGGAGGAACATAATCCTATGTTAAAACACCTTTTAGAAATAATATTCTGCCACTCTTGATTTATAACTCGTGATAACTATTTTAACATCTAAAATTTTGCTTTACCGTGGACTGTTATGGTGGAATGTAATCATACATTAAAATAAAATAAATGCAGCAGTGATACAAATCAATCCATTAAACTCTGGGTGTTGAGATCAAAGACATATTTTAGAAAATCTATTTAAAATAATGTCTCTATCATTAAAACAATATTCATCAACATTTTTTATCTTATATACACATCTTTACAATTATACAAAGTGTGTCATGAGTGGGAATTGGTGAAGAAAAAATGCTCAAAGATGATAACAGTTCTAGTGTAGCTGACCAGAGGAACTTCTATCATTGCTTATAAACTTCTCTGTGGATATGACCTATGCAACACCAACTGAAGAGATAATCTACCATCCATCAAATGTATTATTAATGTATCTAGGTGTGTCACAGTAGACAAAACTTGGGATATTCTTTCCTGTACTGGGAACTATGAAATTGGGATAGGAATTAAATGTTATGACAAAAAATTTAGTTGTGGACAATGAATTAAAAATTACCTATATCTATTTGAATGACAAAGCTCTTTAGCTACATAACAAAATCTGTGAAAGAGTGTTTCAATGAAACTTAAGTATTAAAGTTTAACAAATAACTGTTCTTGCATATTAGATGAATAAATATGATGTTAAATATCACTAGGAAGTAAGAATAGATAAGTCATTTGAAGCTGATTAAAATTCCATAAAATTTACCTAGATTTTCTACTGTAATAAATGCGATGCTCCTGCTTTTTATTTAAGAATAAAATTAAAGTTGAGTTCTATTATAGTAAAATAATTTGAAATCAGATTTTCTTACAGGAAGTGAGGATATATTTATTAATTGAAAAAAATTTCAGAGTATGTTTTTATGATATTGTACCTTGACAAGTTCTGTTATTTCTTCTAGCTGTTATATTCTTTTATTATTTCAGAGATACCCTTTCAAAATCTCCTGTTACCTTTAAACATACAGCATTAACATCTTGGCTTCAGAAGGGAAGTTCTCCGTCAAAACGTCTGAAATCAGATTCTACAGATGGCAAATAAATTTTATCTCATGTTTATGTTTGGTAATGAATATGTATTTGTAAACTTTTATTGTATACTTTCTGTTACATCACTTTTCGTATTGTTTCATTTTCTTCATATATTGTTTTAATTTTAATAAACTAATTCAAAACAAAACTTTAAATAATCTGTCATTTTTACTGGGAACAATAATAAATCAAATGTAGAACTCTTAAATTTTAAAGTTTTAGCTTTAACATAATTTAATATTAATTTTAAAAATAACTTTAATAATTGGTAATGAATATGAGATTTACAAATGTATTGAATTATTGAAAGTGGGGATTAGGATCCTTATATCAGATTTTAAAACAGCTTTCTATCACTTACACAGAAGCAAGTTTTGATAAGACTTTTCTACATGAGAAGTTTAGAGAAAAACAAATACTAACAATTCTTGATTCAGTCCTTAAAAAAGCTGAAAACATCAAGTAACAAATAGGCTCAGAATTAGATTAAATTATCAAGATTGGAATATTAAAATATAATATAAACTATATTTTAATATTCACTCATGAAATATTTTAGTAGTACAAATATTCCATTCATTGTGCTTCATTCTACAAGCTTTTAATAAATAATACACAATGTTCTGCTATTTGTACAAACTTTAATCTTATTTGTGTTACTTAGCCTCATCTGGTTTCTGTATATTTTGAATGATTTCTGTATTTAAGAAAGGGAAAAGTTTTTTTCTCTTCCTCAGAGTTAAGAACTGTAAAATATTAAACAAAAAATTGCTACATGAGTCTTGCTGTCTGTATGAAAAGGTTATTAAAGGCAATAAACACACAAGAATATTTTGATGTAATTATTTCATCTATTATAACAAAATATGAAACTAAGTTCAATATATCCCATCCCTGGTCTAATCTATATACTTTAATAAATATTAACTTATTAACATTAAAGTATATATGTGTATGTGTGCTTATAATGCTAGCAGTAATATATTAATTGAATTAAATTCTCAATAATGAAGAGGAAAAACTTGAAATCTTTAAAATCAACTTATTCACAAGTCACTACTTTCTACCTTGAAACTAATGAAGACAGTTTTAACCATGCATTCAGATAAACAACAAATTATAATCAAAACTTACCTCATTATAAAAACACTTATTAACGAGATCACAGTATTTATTTCATTAATATACTACAATATACAAAGGATCTTGAAATAACATTGTTTAAGAGCTTTCATGAACTAAAGATTTGAAGAACTATTAAACAAATCTTATACACAAGTAGTGCGTGAAAATTATGGTTAAATCAAACTTCACATTACTGAATCAGTTTCACATAATTTTACTTCACACTGTCACTGTCTGAACTTGAAGACTTTTGGCCATTTTCTCTATTAACTGGAATTTCCTTTGATTCTAAAACTGGTAATGGTGCTTCTATCGTAAGAACACCATTTAATAATGAAGATCTGATGGTATCTGGATTGATTTCATTTGGTAGGGTGTAATGATAGGTATTTTCTCTTACAAATCTTGAACCATCTTCTCGCTTTTCATCCCGACGAGCAATAATTGTTAATTCATTATCTTTCAAGGTAATATTAATGTTTTCGGGTTCCATACCATGCATTTCTAGCTCTAATTTGTAAGATCTGCCTTCTCCATTTCCAGAAACAACAGGAATCTCTCGAACTCTACCCCAACCAAATGGTGAAATAACTCTAGGTAGTTTAACCGGACTTACTTTTTGGATTTCACCAAATAAACGATTCATTTCTTTATCCATTTCCCTCATATAGTTATCAAATGTCTGCATAGCTGTAGATAATTCTGAAATAGAATCACGCCGGCGCCAATAATTTCGATGAAATCCAGACCGGTGAGGTAGGCATTTACTGATTCTTTGGGGAATAAACCTTGCAAGAGGTAATATTTTATAACTTAAGAACGACATTTCTCACACATTCACAATCATTAACCACTAGAGAGACGCTCGAAGAGAAACTCCGAAATAAAGAAATTTGTCCTACCGGAATATTTATATGCCTGGTCGTATGACGAAACAAAAACCGAATCTTCGTCATATGTCCAGAAAGCTCCAGAAGCAATAAGTTGCACAAAGTCTGAGCACTCTGAAACTTCAGCCAATGAGAAAATTCTGAGTAACGTATTTGGAACTTCATTGGTTCGATTTACAAAAGTAACCTTTATCTCGCAAAATTTCGCCAACATTGTGAGTGATATTTTTTTCATTTCTAAAATATGTAATCTCGAAGGAAAAAGAATGAAGGTTACAATATGCAAATAAACATGGATATTTTATTTATTATGATTTCTTTATTTTCACAAGAAACGTTTGGAAAATTATACGCATTCGTTTATAGTTAAATTATTTTGTTTCATTCTGTCAGTGATTTAATAGATTTCAAATTAGATTGATCACCGAAATCATTCAAACACTGTCGCCGCGAGATACACATTTAGTTTCGCAGTATAGAGTCATCAAACATTAAATCAATGTGCTCGCAGCTTTTATTTATCAATTAAACATATTTTTTAAGCGATTACTGACAAGCTTATTTCATTCAAATGTTTGCTATTGTCAGAATTCTTTACTACTTATTGAATAACACTGAACGCCGAGGTTTGTGCCAAAACTGTGATACTTTTGGCAACGACCTGCTTGTTTTCTCGCCAAAGTTTGACCGATTTGTAAACAAATAAAGAACTTTCGCTGTGCGTGATTGATGTAGAGTTAAAAAACTTTCTAACCTGTGAATTTTTTTAAATTTAAAAGTCGGCGCGGAGCCTAAAATTACGATAGTAATATTGAAATGTTCTTACGTCTGTCTTCCTTTTTCAATCAAACACAATACGTAATTTTATATGTGCTATGAAAGGACAGGAAAATCTTTTAGTTAAACTTGATATTAGCAACTTGATAATTTTAGCTGATTGTAAATAAGACAAAAATGTTTTATTTTTCTCGATAAATTTCGTCTCTCTTGCAAATTCCTTACTTTACAAAATAATAATACTTCGATTATACGATTTACCAGCAAAACCGTTAAAATTTTATTAATGAAGATGGCTTCTGAAAGTTTCGTACGTGGTATATTAAATTATTACGAATATTTCTCTGTTAGAGTTAATTTTTTTTGCCCATCTCTTAACACCTTAGGGATGTGTTGAACGTTAAGCATTAAAAATTCACAGCAGAACACAGTGTAATATTATAACTCTATCATCTGCATGTATTAGATTTATGGAATGCATTTCCCTCTGTGTTTGTATTAGGGTTGTATACTCTGGTATTTATTCGAGGAACTGTCCTGTAAAAGAGAGATTAGTGAATCAGTCTGCTTGACATCGTCATATATGTGTAGTACATCAACCTGTTTCTGTGCTCCTAAATTATAGGTAATATATTTGCCATTGTAGATCTTATGAGTTTGACAAAGTTTTCAAGAATGTTCAATTTTCTCCCAAACTGCAAAAGTGTAGTTATGTCAATGCAAGTAGCTTTAAAAGTCAAGGCATAAATTACAAACTTCAATGTAACTCATATTTTTTGAGGAATATGTTGAAGATAGTGAATCTGACAGGGAAAGAGATGCAGACCTTCTCTTTCTATAACCACGCTGGTACTTTTCAAATGGTGAATTCACATACAGAAATTTCCTTTTAAGTGACATAACAGAAAGTATCATAATAGTTAAATTGTACCTCTATAAATTATAACTTCCATATAACATACTCTTTGAGTATCAAACAGTTATTAATTAGTGTTCCATCAGATAACATTTTATATTTTCTGTGAACAGTGAGAGTACTACAGACAAAAAAATATTGATTAATTATTCAAAAATGTGGGTTCTCCTTTTTAGGAGTTCTGTAAGTATTCAGTCAGGTCTAGCTGTCCTTTTTCTGTATGGTTTATTTTTTTTTTTTACAGGTTTGTTGAATTCTTCAATATTTATGGTATATGATTGAAAAATCTTGATTTCAGAAGAAGTGGCTTTTGTGAATTTTCTTGAATCTGTAGTGCTTCAAAATAGTTCATGCTTCTCTTAAGTATATTAAAAAAATACAGAATTGTCAATATTTTTGTATTAACTAATATATTTCAATTTTATGAAATAACTTCATAATCACATAAAATTTGGAAATGCATTACATGTCCAGGGGTTCTAAACAAGGTTGAATTTTTAAGGCTTCAAGGAGAGGGGGGAGCAAATTGGAACTACTATTCTGAATAGTTGAATGTTCTGTAGATTATGTACAATCTGTAAAATTGTAGATTGTTATTAATTTTGTAAGATTCAATAAAGTTTATTGAATGTTATAAATTAAAATCAGTTATTAAACATGCAGCATTATTTTTTGTAGGTTAATTTTATATTTAGTTTGTTGTTGTTAACTTAGTCTGTTAAGTAATTACTCCTGATTAAAAAAAAAAAACTAATTTTATTAAAGTTTTGAAAACTGTCATCATTTTCAATTGCTATTAAATCTGTAAAATCCTACTTTAAAAATAATCCAAATAAATGTATTTTTACTTAAAAAGAATTAATAAAATATTTCCAATATTATGTGCTTATTATTTGGGAGGGCGGGTGGGTGATTTTGGTGAACTATGGTGAAAAGAGGGAATGGCACAAAAAAGGTTGAGAACCACTGACATAGTCTATTGAGATTTTTTCATTGAGTTAAATAATGGACTCGCTGATTGCAAAGGGCATTTCTCTACAAAATTAGTATACTTATATACTTCTGAATTTAAAAAATGCTGTATTTCAGCTTGATCTTTAATTTCAGAAATAAATTTTTGATAGTTCCAAACTACATTAAATTTAGAAATATTCTATATAAAGAATTAGAATAATTATATATTTTTCCTATACTGCATATATTTTCTTTTTCTTTTTGTTATTAAAAAATTAGGGAGAAGGGGGATAAAATTAAAACTTGAACAAGGCTTTACACATGCTACTTGCAGCACTGCATTTAATTCTTTTGGTTTTTGATACTATTGAAATTATGTTCTTTTGCTTATATTTATTTTAGGATGCAGTCTGTGATATTACTTTGATGAAGATTGAAATAAATCAGTCTTTATTACAAGATTGGGCATTTTAATGCATTTCTTCTGGTATTCAAATACAAAGAATTCTATTGAGCATTTTGGCACACCAGTCATATTTTTACATTTTCATGACCTTGAGGATTCATTTGATAAAGTGGTCCTATTATTATCTTGCATTATTTATGTTCTTATCATGATAGTCAGCATGAAAATTTTTTATTCCTAATCGATTGATAAAATAAAGAAAAATAATTAAAATTTTAATAAATTACACAGGGCAACAGTGGTTTTGGTGCTGGGGTATTTGGAGCTGATTTCATAATTTGATGCCCTGAATTTAAATATAGCATTAGTTTTTGCCTAGGAGCTCAAATTTCTAAGATATAACATTTTAGTGAAATATACGTTACACTATTTTAAGTTAAATCTATGGATCAAATAAAAAAACTAAACATGGAATTTTTTATCTTTATCATATTTTTTTAAAGTGTTAAAGGAACATAAAAATCATAGATAATATTGCAGTAGTACTTATCTAATTACAAAGATCAAGAAAGAGGAAAAAGGCATCGTTGAAACCAACTAGTCACTGAACACTTCAGAACCTTCTTTTCCGTGACATTTTGAATGTATTTTGGAACAATCCCTTTTTAAACTCCAGCAGTAATCTGCCATCATGTGTGTATGCCATCTTCCTTGATAGCGGTCCACCAGTTTTAATATCCTGGTGAAATCTTTCATCTTGTTTCTCACTGGTGTCTCCTAAATTTTCAGGAAAATGACTAAGTGGCTGTGTAAAATAGAGCACCTTAATGCTCATGTTACACCCAAGGGATCTGAAACTGTTTTGCATCTCGTTTACCAGTTCAACAGTTTTCAGCTTTGCATTTGCCCAGAAAATTTCCAACAACTGCAACAAAGTAAGTCCAGGCTTTTCACTCAGCCTCATTCATGGAATTTACGAAAGCAGGATCCTTAATGATTTGTCTTATTTTTGGGCCGTAAAATATTCCTACTTTAATTTTTTTCCGTACTCAACTTATTTTTTACCCTATATATGCAAAGCATGATCTGTTTTTATCAAGAGCCTTTCAAACTGCTTCATTAGGCCCAACTTGATGCAGTGGAGGAAAGATGATTTTCTCTCGTCCAACTAAGGGGTTGTTAATGACATTCTTTTCCCTAACATCCATGTTTTCTCTCTTAGGCCACTCTTTTCTAACCCAGTTGTGTGTTTTGTCTCTGCTATCTAAGAGGAACACAATGCAAGGATATTTGGTGCAGCTACTTTGCTGTCCAAGGAGCAAGTTAACCATTTTTAAGGGCAAACAAATCTCCCATTGATGTTCATGATACTTTATCTTCTCCAAGACCAAAGCTATGGTCTTTCATTTTCTATGAGTGAGCAATCGGTATTGAACCATACTTGTTCCCATTGTGTAGAAGGACACATTTCAAACTTCGCTTTGAGCTGTCAATAAAGGTGCCAATCATATGAAAAATATTCAGGAAGACCCATTTTTTCCCAGAAATATCAGTTTCCCAAGAGGACAAATCACCCATATTTGAATATATTGAACAGAAAAAAAACATTGATAGATAAGTGGATGTACAGTAAAACCTTGTTTATCCGGCTCTCATTGATCCGGATCATATTTAAAGACATTATTTTTATTCAATTTTCACATTCGATTATAATTTTAACTATGGTACCAAGAATGTAACTACAAATATGCCAAATATTCGCTTTTTAGTTTGATTCAATGTACAGTTACTGCATAGATTGTACAAGAAATTATGATAATAAAATGTTTTTTGTTGAGTTTAAGAAAGCTTTACTAGACTTACTAATTCTTTGTTAAGAAATGATGGGAAAAGTTATTTTTATATTTTTTAATGTCTTGTAAACAATACTATGCAATTTTGTCACAAAACAAAGTAAGTTTTCTTAGTTAAGGATTTTTATTGCTTATTGCCCATATTATCTGGATTTTCAATTGTCCGGATTGCCTATGGTCCCAGTTAGTCCGGATAAACAAGCTTTCACTGTATCTAAAAAGGTAAATGAGGCTGATAGAGAAAAACCTATTTCATATTTAGATTCAGCGCCCCATATATAGCTAAAATCAGTTCTAAAATCCTAGGCACCAAAAAAAATTTTTTTTTTGTAGACCTGTGTTATTGATACTGATGTTATTAATTTAATGACTTGAAATTTATATATATATATATATATTTTTTTAATATTGCTAATTATAATTTTATCATTATAGTAAATATTAGTAATTGAAAACATTCTAATCTATATGTAATGTCTTATAATGAATTTATGGAGTACATATTTGGTCATGGTTATATTATTGATAGTAGATCAAAAGGTACAGCAGTTTTCAGTACTTTCATATAACATGGACAGTTGGCTAAGGTTGAATTCTCAGAAAGTTTTATGGAATCTAGTATCATACATGTTCTGAAGTAGAAATTTGTGGCTTATTAGCCACATTTACATCTGTAAATCAATTATATTATATAAAGAGAAATTAAGAGTTAGAATACAATTTTGAAAATTTTAATCTGTTGTTCTAGTTGGTATTCAAATAAATTAACAACAGGTTCTATGTCTTATCAGTAGTGGGCTTCAGCCAGTTCGCACCAGTTCTGTAGAACCGATACCTACATTAGGTATCAGTTCTACAGAACCAGTGTGAACTAGCTGAATCCCACTACTGTTCTAGTTTTCTAATTTAATGTACCCTATAATTTTTTATTTAAATAACTACGAACAGCCATTTCAATTAATATTTTTCTCCAGTTTTTAACTATTTTGTTACTTGTGTTACATATGTATGCATATATATTTCCTAGACATATTTAGATTTTTAGAAAGCATAACATCTCCTCTGGCTAATAATGAAAATTCATACCCTTTTTTTATATCGATATAAAGCAATTGAATATGTTTAGTAACCTGCCTGAATCAGTGTAAATCAGTTTTAAAAACAAATACTGTATGAACAAATTTTGAATTGTTCAATTTAGAAGTAAATCTAAAATTAATTTTTCTTTTCATAAATTCTTATAATTTGTTCTTATAAGTGTGGTACATGAAATGAATAAGTGTGACATTAAAAAAAAAATCCTCATACAAGTATTGAATTTTCATTATTTTGTATCATAATTGCTTTATATATATATATATATATATATATATATAATATTCAAGATTTATAAAGTCCCAGATTTAGTTATTTATGTCCAAGTATTTATTCTTACAGTATAATGGATAATGTCATAAGTATTCCCTTCTCATCCATGAGATGGTCTGAATCTGCTTGTTTCTTTATTAGTTACAACTGATTTTGACCTTTGCTTCACCACATTCAGTTATTTTATTTTTATTTGAATCTGTATTTTGTTTCTTTTAGATTAAATCATGAATGAAGGGCAGAGAGATAAAGAAACAAAAAAAGTTATTTATACTTATCCTCTTTTACAAGTGAGTTAAAGTTTCCCTCTTTAGTCTTGATTAGTATGTTTGTTGTGTTGCTAAGTTTCTAGCTGTTCTTTCTTCTCTTTGTAGGAATCAGATATGACGGAAGAAATGAAAACAGATACTATGGATTTATGTGTTACTTCTTATGAAAAATACTCTGCTGATCATGAGGTACTTTCCTTTTTTGTTATTGATAAATTCTAGTGTTTATAAAAGATATTAAGAAAAGATAAATTGTTCCGTATGCTATTCTATAGCATTTGCTGCTGTTATCATACTATGTAAGTATATAGCATTAAATATGTATAAGAAAATGTAAAAGTGCCAAATATAATGCTAGTGTAATAATAAATATAAGTATAAAAGCTAATGAATATGCAAAGGAAGTCTTATGAATTGGTCATTATTTTAGTGGTAGATACTATGAAGCTGAAAACTCGGGTTTTTCTATAGCAATGTCAAAGAAATTTCTAAGGATTTGTTTAAACTCAAAGCTACTTGATTACTCTAAGAATTAATACTTTTAGCATCTATCAATAATATTTGAATATAACAGATATTGAGAAGGAGGACAAGTTGAGTTTTATCCCAAATTCTGTTTGAAATATTAATATCTCTACATATTAATACAACTGAGAATAACTCATTTGAAATTTCATTTCAGTTAAGATATTTGAAACTGAAACATTGGAAGCATCATTAATGAAAAGAAAAAAAAATACGAGGGTTGGGGCAAAAGTCATGGCAACTATTTTTTTTCTTGAAGATACCAGTCCGATTGGAAAATGTGACATATACAGACGAAAGGACAAGGTCTTAACTACATGTGTGGATAATATCATAACACACTAATTTATTACGGTAGTATACAGGGCAATATGGCCTTCACCGTGCAAAAGAATGATAACACAGTACACATAAAGTTGACATGACAAACCTGGGCCTAAAGACCCTCAATGTAGTCCCTTGCTAGTGTCACCACACGCTGCCAATGATGTGGGAGGCGTTGAATACCATCACCTTCGCGGTACCCACCGCGAAGCAATTTTGCATAGCTGTAGCTCATTATGCAATATCCTGTGGACGGTGCGTTTCTCAATGCCACTTGCCCTCTCTAACTCCAGTAACGTCCATCGTCTGTCTTCATCCATGAGCTGCTCGATGATGGCACGTGCCAAGTTGGTCCGCATACTCACCGGTCGTCCCGAACGTTGCTATCACTGGTTGACACACGTCCTTGTTGAAACTTTCCTACCCACTGTGCTACTGTACGATATGGTAGGGCATTATTCTCAAGGGCTTCTACTAATTCACTGTAACATTCCATTGCATTTCTCCCTCGGAGAATGGCTATTTTGATGTAAGCGCGCTGCTCAACACGGGTTACTTCCATCTCGCACGACCCTCACCAATTTACTGATTTCAGAGCCCTCGCTGCACTACTACCAGCTATCACAGAGCCGTCTGTTGTTCTGCATACACACTACGCCTGCAGAACTTCCACACGACACATATACGTTTGTGATCCGTTCACATATCTACAAGAAAAAAAATAGTTGCCATGACTTATGCCCAACCCTTAGATATTAATACTGTGAGATGGCAGTAAAAGGACAGAGATGAAATAAATTTAAAATGTATTTAAAGGTTTTTAGACTTTTAACACTTCATTAAATACACATTTAAAGCTACTGTAATAATAGATCAAATTATCATTGATTGGGAATGCTACTCAATTTGGAAGAATTTTATAAATTTTAATGCTACATCATCTATATTTTTGTAAAACTATTATTTCTTCATGTCTGATTCTATAGAAGTTGTAAATTTTATAATTAGAAACTTTAATTACCTTTCATCATCAAAAACACATAAGATTTTGTTATAAATCATGTAGTATGTATTGATAGAATGTTCTTGGGTGCATTTTTTTTTTCTTTTTGGGGGGTCGATACTTTTTTTTAATATAATTAGGACAGATCAATTTTTATAACCATTCCATAATTTTTTATTTTGTTATTCTAGAAAGTCGCAAGGCTTATAAAAGAAACTCTTGATCAAAAATATGGAGCTCCTTGGCATGTAGTTGTGGGAGAAGCATTTGGTTTCCAAATATCTCATGATGCTAAACATTTAATGTATATGTTCCTATCTGGGAACAAAGCAATTTGTGTATGGAAATGCTCCTAATATCCTCCTCACTATGCACTGTTTTCTTTTAGTTACTTTTGTAAGATATTATTTATTATTTTTATAGAAATATCATTTTCATTTACTTTGTATAAAAATATGCATGTCTAAAATAATAACGATATTAAAACATTGATATAATATTTTTTTACTTTTCTTAATAATAGATTATTTGTATTTATATCACTTCCCATATGATGAAATTCTTAATAATAATAATAATAATAATTTAAAAAAAAAAAAAAAAAAAGACGACGACGACATGCATAGCTTAATTTTATCAGATATTTAGCATTAGAAAGGCTAGTTCAGAATTGCATATACTGAGAAATTCTGTTTAGAATAATCATCTTTATTATGTATCATTTTATAATATAAGTAAGTAAAATTAAATATCAGTAACATTATTTTGAGGGGGTTAGATATGAAAGAGAATGCATAAATCTAGAATATATGTATTAGTGCTTTTAATAGTATAATACATCCAGTTATTAATATAATGGCATAGACATGATTGACAGCTTATTTTTAATATTTAAATAAATAGGAAATCTTGAATAAAATGAAGAAGTATAATCTTGATCTAAAGAGATTTAAGGATACCAAAGCATAAAATGTTATTCTTACAAAATAAAGCAACATATACCTTCTTTCCACTTTGGGTTTTTTAAACTCCTATGAAAACTGTAGAAGCTTAATAATGTGACAAATGCTTTAACTCTATTAAAAAGATTAACCATAGTTTCTATCAAACACAAGTCTTAAATTTTTATTTTAACACTTCATTTTATCATTTCATAGAAATAAAATTATATTGATTTCCACCAAATATATCTTAAAAGTTATCAAACTAAGAATATTGACTTGTGAACAATTGTCAAATATTGATTTAATAACAATAAAACTAATATCTAAAGAATTTGACAGTAAACTGAAAATAGATTTAATAGAAAATGGCAACCACATAGTTTATTATTTTACTAACCAAAAAAGGTATAACTTACAAAAGAGCATACCAAGCTATTTTTTATTTCAACCTAAGGTATACCTGCCAAAACCTGAGACAATACCAAAAGTCTAAAGTATTTTGTTTGAAATCTCTGAAGTACAGATAAAGTATTTGCTGTTCATGTACAAATATAAATAATAGTTCTAGTCACACATATAATCATTGACCCCTCAGTAATAATTACTATAATATTAATAGCACATATAGTTTTCTATCTGTCATGATATCAAAATATTTTCCAGTTGCTAATCTTCACTAATATTTATTTAAAGAAAAGAAGAGTAGTGTTGTTTGACAGACATCTAACTTGGGATCATTCTTCAAAGAGGAATGAAGTTTCTTTGATTACATTTTGTATTTTCAAGCATATGACATAAGGTCTTACAGTCTGTCTACCTTTTAAAATACTGATACTGCACTGTACATTCTGAAAGTGAACTTTCCATTATGTGATGAGATAGCTTTATACATAGAAATTTCAGAGGACAAAACACTGTTTAAAATTTTTAAATTATGATATGGTTTTGCTAAGCACAGTCCTCAATAAATAAATATCACATAACATTAACATTCTTTTGTGCATAAAGCTTTAGTTAAGTAACCATGTAACATTCTGTACTGCAATACTGTTAGATAAGATGAAACAAGTTTTTCTAACTTTCATCTAGGTTTAAAATTTACTAAGTTCTAACTGATAAAGTCAATAAACATATTTGTATTGTATAATATACATCAAGATCCTAGCTCAATGGCTGAAATGCACAGAATCAAAATATTTTTGTTTTTTTCCCCTTCAAGCTTCTATTTTAACAAACAACCCTTAAAAAACCTTTTTAAAAAATATATTTCATTAATTAGTATGCATTAAAACACATGACAAAAAGGGTTTTTAAAATATAGATAAAAAATTATAGAAAAATCTAGTAAAATATATAAAAAAAAGGTGCATTAAATTTTAAAAAATCTCTGAACTTTAATGTATTATGTGCAGATTATAATAAAAAAAGTTTGTCTAAAGTATTCTTGTGAACCTCTTAAAAAGTTTGGTTTGGTCTGGAGTACTTCAGTCACTTTTTAGCTACATGAGGGCTAATTCGGTCAAGACCTACAGCTTAAAGCTGATTCCGAATGGCTACAAATGCCCATGCCAAGAGTGGGACTCAAACCCACAGGTACAGAATGCCAGCACCATAGTCATTCAGCCATCATCCGGCTGTTCTTGAATGAACCTATGGTTTCGTTCAAGAACAGCCCAGTTTTCCTAAAGTTAAAGCTGGTCAAAAAATTTTCTTTGTTAGGTAGTATTTCAGATTATAACTGTAAGACAATGGAAATCTTTTGAGGGAATGATTTATCCCAAACTGATAAACAAATGACAAATTACAGCAAATATATTTTAATGAAAGTATTTCTTATACAGATGATATAAAAGTGAATAAAAATGGCAGTGCATGCATTAAATAAATACTAGGAAAAATGAAAAATGTTAAATTTATGAGAAATGTATGAATTTAAACTGTAGAAAATATGAAATATTCAAAATAATCTATAATTGAATTTTTTTTACATATTTACCATTTAACATAAAATAAAATAATTTAGTTCTTTATTTCAAAAATGAACTAAATTATTTTACAAACTATAAAGTTATAACACCACCAGAATACCATTTAGAGCCTGTAAAGTCTAAAAGAAGAAAAATCACTTAAATGTGACAGAGATATAAAATCTAAATACATTAATATAACACATGTGAGTGTTGTAAATTTTTAAATGTTTAATTAAAGAAAATATGGGTATAGAACAAACTTAAATTTAGACACATATTACTTTTTTTCTTCTGGGAGAAGCTTATGATTGAATTTTGACTGTATTTAAAGTTCAAAGTTTATTTGGGAGAAAGAAAGAAAAAATGTATTTTTGATAATTTAAGGTTTGTTTTTATCTAAGAGCTTTGCCAAATTTTGTAGTTTTATGTCACAGTTCAAACACAGACATGCAAAAGCTGTAAGCTGAATACATATACATGTTTAAACAGAAAAAAATATCTTAGCAATTTTAAAATATGGGGAAAATAAAACCTTGTAAGTTCTTGTCACCATTAATATTCAACACAAATCTGAATTATCCACATGCTTATGAATAACACAAAATATTTTCACTGTAGTTCTTAAACATTATTATTAAATATCTAACCCATATTTGTTGTATCAAATAACCCTGTTTACATAGTCTGGAATATTTATTGCTCACTCCTTTCAACAATGTTGTATCTCAAAAATCTGCGATTTTTAGTTATGCTTGTTTTCAGAATTCCCTGAAAAGAGTAGTATATCCCTGCAAGATCATCGTATCTCACCGCTTAATATTTAGCTGCTAGAGAGCAAAATTATTTATTTTTAATAAATTTTATTCTTTTAAACTTATGACATTGTTGAAAGGAGTAAGCGTTATGTCCCAATAAAAGAAAAAAAATGTGGATAAAGCTCTAATATCTTAATTCATTCATTATTATAGATCTTAGTGTACATTTATTCTACTAAGTGTCAAAAAGACAGTTTAAAACTTTGCAGGAAAACAGAAATTACAAAAGCTGTGAATATCAAAATGTAATAAAACATATCAACTTTTATTCACAATATTATGTTATCAAATGGCAACACACTTGAGCACATGATATAATACACAATTAGAAAATAACAACTCTTAATGGTGCAAAGTGGATTTGTATAGATGTTGTATGTTTTAGTCTGAGGAACTGAGGTTTGCAACTCTAAGAAATTTTTAAGCACAAAACAGCAAAGGATGTCCTAGAAGGCACCTGACTGCACATCACACAAGAATTCAATGGAAGCAGATAGTTCTGAGTGTCATACAAGGTTAATGGGAAGAAAAATATTTTGAGTAATTTCTTCCAAGACAGTGTCACATTTTCCAAGCTGTCTTGGAGGAAATTCAGCATAGTTTCAAAAGAAGCCTTAAGAGGTCTACTCATAAGTTGCATGAAACTGAATAAAAAATTTAAAACCATTAGGCATATTTTCCAACAAACTTGGATGAGCTGAGCTTCAGAATTACTGCAGCCATTACTACAGTTACAACAGATATGCTCTGTTGTAACTTCAGTATTTTATTTCAAATCAGACATCTGCATAATTAAAGGCTGTCATATTGAATGCTATTGTTAAAACTTCAGTCATTATACATTTACATGGTGATAAAAATTGTTCATATATTCCTATTTACCTACTGCTCTAATTCAGAGTTGAATACATACATTTAAAACACCTTGTACTTTACCAAGTAAGAAATGATAGATAAACATAACTACACCAGATTATGACAATTTAGTACAAACAAAAATATTTCATACTCTAAATGATAAAATTAATAAGCACAATTTTTGTTTTTTAGCATTTCATATCCACACAAAAGGAAAATCATGATTTGTTCTAATAATGGGTACATAATTTTAAAAACTATAATTATCATTGAAGTTGTGTTATTTTATGTTATGGTTTTTTTCCTTAAAAGCATCTAATTATTATTGCTATGAATATATTTTAGAGATCTTAATCTGAATTAACTGATATAATTAAAAAAAAATTATTTTATAAATTCAAAAGAATAGTAATACATTTATGACTACATCAATCAATTCTTCATAGAGCTGTATCATACCCGATTTTAATACATCCATTTTTTTTTCTTAATACAGGCCAAAAATATAGAAGTTATGAACTGTCAAACTTTCATAAATGTTAATTTATTGTTTAAAATTTATGTAGAGAACTGATTTTAAAATTTTCAATCCGTGACAATATTTACAGGGGGGGGGGGGAAGATAGTTCAAAAGGGATTTTATTAGTGAAAAGGCAAAATTATTAGCAAAATTCTAAATTTTGTCATGATTATCATTTAATACCTTTAAACATGATTATGACTTTAAGCAAACAGTAAATTTAATTTATACTATATTTAATAAAGCAAAATTTCTATTAAACTGTAAAACATTTTTAAAACCAAATTAGTTTTACTAATATATCTTATGTAGATTCTTGCATCAAAGTTCTCCATTAAATAAAATAGATTAGGGCAGTACATTCTGTAAATGCACGTGCCTAAAGGAAACACTTTACCTCTATTAACAGAACTAAAATTATTTGTAATAAAAATATATTATTTTGTCATTTCAACAAAGTAACCAAATAATAAATCTTGTATCAATTTGAATTTGTAAAAAAGATTTTAATCTCAGTATGTAACCACAGTATGCATTTTTGTCTATATAATTTAATTGTTTATCACATAGTAAATTAGAATATCACACAAAACAAATCGACTTCACAATTGGTGTAAATATATTGTAAAAAAAAAAAAAACTATTATATTTTTATGATTGATTATGGAATTTATAAAATATAACAGTACAAAATATATTTATATACAAAAGAAAATATTTTTTCTAAATAAACAGAATAATGCAAATATAAAAATAATTTTAATTAACAACCCAATATTAATCAATAGATATATATATATATTTAAATTTTCAACAGCCCCAATTTTAGTTTAAAAAAATACTAATGATCAATTATATTGAGAACTTGCTGGACAAATTGGTTTTTTCAACTGTCAACATTATGGGTGTATATCAATTTATATGTAGGTTTAAAAATTGATTTTAAAACAGATCAGTAAACTATTGCAACTTAAAAAATTAAATAATTATAAGCTGACAGAAATGGACATTGATTATAGGCTTCCTCAGTTTGGTGCAAACATAGCTCTAATCTATAACAGATGAAATTTTATTTATAAAGCTAGGTCAAATTAACATTGTAGTTGATTCATAAATTTACTCTAATTTATTGGATTTTACATAATAATCATAACATATTTATTGTAAACTATACCAGTAATTTAAGTTACCAACTTGTAACAAGTGTGGAACATTAAACTTCAAACACTTTGTAATGTCACAAGATGTTGACTTAAAAAGTATAGTGTATTTATTAATATTTTTTACTTTATAAAAAGGAAGGATTGGATATGTACAAGAATGCATTCCTTTAGCAATCTAAATACTATCACAGATGGAGAAATACTGGGAATTTAATGTTAATTTATATTAGTACAGACTAAATAATTATAAACTTACAAAACCAAGAATGATATCTATCAAGTTGTGACATTCAACAGTCCTGCTTATGTCTGATCCAGTTTCTAAAGTGAATCAAAATTAGAACAATTTTTGAATTGTATTGCATGTTTTTGAAAGTAACCAAACTGTAATCAATCCTCAGTCAGTAACTGAGTTTTACGTTAACATATCCAACAATATAATTTAGAATCATAAAATAATAAAACACAAACAGGAAACAAAATAACATGCATAGAATTCAGCAAGGTTTAAAAAAAAAAAAAAAAATCAACTAAAAGTTTTTAAAAAATTTTGACTTCATCATTCATGCTTTTAATCTTCCATCAAAATTCTTTCCTCAACATAACATAAAAATTTTAAAACCTGTTTAAGAACATTTACTTTTTATATCGTTACAAAAGAGCTGATAAACGCTTCGCATCAGAAGTTAACATCATGCAAATTACAACATTTACCTTAAGTAGTTGCTATCTTAAGACTTTAAAATTAGCATTCACTACTTTGATTATTAAAATTAGTTATTGGCTTAATTATTAGTTTACATAAATGATAACTATTTTGTGTGATTCAGAGATAGGTTAAGCATCATAAACTTTAAGCTATTTTGCTTGACAGACAGGTATTAACCGATACCCAAACAAAATTATAAACATGTTCTTAATTTCCTCATTTATAGCATTCTACCAACATTCAAACATTTGCCAATACATATTACTTTTATATAAAGAATTAGTAAATTCATATAACTTCCAAATGAAGACTGTCCAATTATATGTGACTAGTCATGATTCAACCTTAAGACAAAGCACAATCAAGATATTAATTTTTAAAAAAAAGGATGAATTATACTTGCTTCAAACTTAATGGAATTCATTACAAAAGCAATTTAAATCAAACAAAATTAATATCTATATAAATGCAATTTATGAATCTCATCATATTCAGTATTTTTAAATGTGATCGAATTATTACAACCTCTTATAATTAGAACAAATTTACAACAGTGTAATTCCTCAAGTAGTATGAAAGACAACAACTTCATTATACATATATAAATACATTATATATATATACAAAATAATTTACACTTTTAAACTAACAAAGAAAAGGTAACTTCAGTTTAGCAAATAAAATAAAAATCAAATACATAAAAGCATGCAGTATCATTTTTTTAACAACTTAATAGAAGAAAAGAGAAAACATACCTAACTAATTAAAAAATAAATAAAAAGTAGTTATAGTTGATGTTATAAAATGCTCTGAAAAACTTAGTTTAATTTCATAAACAAACCCAGGATATGTATAGAATATGAAAGATGAGTCTAACAAAAGTGAGAAAAAACAGCCAGAAAACTTCCAACAAAAAATAAATAACATGGAAACCATACTCAATTAAATGTTTAACAACTAAGGTTTAAAATTTTTTTAAGTAGAAAAGAGTCATTACTATCTATGTAATATTTACATGTATTTAGATTATAAAATACATTTGTGTATATTAGTGCATGTGTGTGCATAGGGGAAAAAAAAATTATATGCTCTATGAGCCAAAGCAGTTTTAATACTGATTAGAAAAATCATATCCATATCTGTCACATAAAATAGTGTATAGAAATCAATAATAGTAAACTTATTTAATAAACAATTATTGCAATTAACATTGATTAACCACTTTGATTATCTTATGATTAAATTTTCGCAATATGATAGTCAAATCAGAAGATTTAAAAATCAGGATACTGTAAGTCAGCAAATGCAGTAAATACAGATTTAATTGCTAAGTAGATAAATTAACGAATACTAGTAAACAAATTCAATGCTGATTTTGCTTCTTTCTGTGATCTAGCTTTGCTAAATACATTCCAGAAACGCAAAGTTTCATCTCCAGCACCTGTAACTATACTTTCTCCATCAGGAGACATTGCCAAATACAAAACTCGATAAGAGTGTCCAGTAAGTTTTGCAACTTGTGTCAAAGAAGGATATTTCCATACAAGAATTTGGTTTTGTGAATATCCATGTGTACTTACAAGTTCTGATGCATGTTTGGACCATGCTAAATTACAAACTTGGGAACCAGTGTCAATCCACTGCATTGGCTGCCCGGTTAATGTATTCCAAAATCTTATACAGCGATCTGCAGTCCCTCCTCCACTTGCTAACAAACCATGATGGTGTGGAGACCAAGCTATGGCTTTAACTGCAGCTAAATGTTCTGTGTAGGTTTGAATTGGTTGAAGACTACTCATATTCCAGACAAAAAGTTTATTGTCATTCCCACCTGAAGCTAGATGTTGATTATCCGGCGACCATTTCAGCCCACACACTTCCTGTCGATGACCACCCAATCTTCTCTCAGGAGTTAGTGAAGGAGTTCGGACATCTCTCTGAAGTATCAAACGATCTCTGCTTCCTGAAGATAAAATGTCACTATTCCAGGCAAGAGCACCAACACGACCTGAGTGACCTTCTAGAACTGAAACACATTTATTACCAGTTACATCCCACACCTGTACATAACCTTTATGGGTTCCAACTGCTACTAAATGTCCTCTTTCAGCCCAAGAAACTGATGTCACTGTATCCCCATCAGCAGACAAATCACAAAGTCGTGTAACTTGTGATGTGCAAGCACTCCATAAATAAACACAAGTGCCCAGTCCAACACTCAATACATTTGTGGATGACCAATCCACTAAGTTCAAGTAAAAGTCATCCTGCAATTCAGGAGCATCCAAAACTTTAAATGGTATACGCGATATTTTTCTCGCTGCTTTTCTTGGAGATCGTAATAATTTTTGACTTTTACTACTAACAGGAGATAAAGAATAAGGTGAAGAGGCTTCATTAATTATAGAATTATCTAAAACACGATAGTTAAACAGATTTGAATTCCTTCCTTCACAAGGTGTAAACGCTTTTCTCTCTTCTGCTTGTTCCTTAACATCTTCAATTGCAGTCCCCAAGAGTTCATTTTTTAGTAAACAATTATAAGCAACACCATCTTTAGAGCAATCTGAACTTGTATCTTTTGCTTTCTTACTTTGCCCAGGGCTCTTGACGTTTTCTTGCAGAAGAGAGAAATTTATCTGCCATGAATTCGGATTACGACATGGTATAAAACGATCACCATATACCTCTTTTGCAGGTGATTTAATTGGAGTTGAAATTCTCAATAATTCATCAGTATTTTGTCCATTTTGTTGGCGAAACAAACGTTTTTCATATTCTTGATTCATAACTAGGAATTTAAAAGGCAATCACATTCAACTCAAAAGAAAATGTTTTGTTTTGGCACAATTGATAAATGCCCACGTCGATTTAAATATTCAACATGGCGAAGGAAATAAGGATCTTACACATAAAGCTGCCACGCATCAACTGATAAGTTCATCAAATAGTACTGACTGGGTGACTGAAGTAAACGTTATCACTTGTTTTTACGATAATACGCGATGTCCCTATTTGCTACTCCCAGAATGACGATTTCAACCATATAAGAAAAGAAAAATTGTTTATGCAGTTAAATTTTTAAAGTTCTACGGTAAACAACCGTTTTGAAAGTAATTTGGTGTTAGAAACCTGGCAACAACTTTTGTTCTGTTTGCAGCAGGGAAAGAAGTTTCTGGATTTTCCTCCCTGGTTGTTACGAGCAAATTTCCCGTTTCCCTAAGCTGTGTGTTTAATATGTTGCAGAAGACGCATGCGCTGTGATTTGTTACTTGCAAAACACTTAATAAAGTAAACAATATCTAACCTTTTCTCAGAAAGATTTTCAAGATGTCTCAGGAGGTAATTGTTGACTTAGATGTCGGCAATTTATGCATTAATTCTATTGTGCAACTAAAGTCGTCAATTGGGAGGTATTTTTATGATTCTATGTTTTATTTTAGTTTATTTAGTCTAATTTACTTTCTCTGTCATAACACGTGTTCTGATTTATAAACTTACATTTACAAGCCTTAATTATTTTAGCGATTTTAATGAAAACAAGCTGAAAGATCTTGCATCTGTGGGAGTCCAGAAACTTCTGAATGAAATATTTAAAGTAAGTTCGTTTTAACCTAAAAATATTTGATTTATTGGTGTTAATTGCTTCCTATATTATTGCTATCCTATCCTGGTGTTAATTGCTTCCTGCATTAACGTATCATACTCGTTCTGGAATGCTAAAAAAGGGAAGTAATATGAGAAGTATTGACGAAATGAAATAGATACCCTGATTTAGTATATAAGGTACTAAACAAACATTAAAATGTTTTTGAACATTATGTTGAGATCAAGTAATTTATTGTGTTAAACTTTCTATTATGTCCAAGATATTAGCATTAGTCCGATTAGGCTAATAAATTTCTTCAAATATAAAAACAATCATCAGGATGTAAAGTTTGCTATTTTGTTTTTAAATGCTCAATGTTAATAAAAGAAACTAAGACTTTTATTGAACAGAAACTCCGATAATTTATCAAATTAGTCAGTATAATATTTAGTATGGGAATTATTTACAGTAATTCAGCACAAACTCGCATGTCAATATTCATATTGGCTATAATTGTTAAAATCTGTTATTCTCTGTGCCTATACATCAGACACAAACATTAAAGGGTACTTTTCCGTTATAAGCATTACAATCGTTTTCATGCCAATTTGGTGCATTTTAAAAAATCGTTGCAGCGAGAGAAAACTAACGTGATATGATGACACTAATGATTGGCAAATTACAATATTAAAATATACAAATCTTGAGATTCAAGAATCACGAGACGATATATGAGATCGAATATTTTCGTGGTCATGGAGATAACGAGACTTCATGGAATGCCGTAATTAAATACGCTTACTTTAAATTGTAATGAATCTAAAGTCTATTAGAAAATTGGACCATATTTTTATGTAATGGATTTTAAAATATGGAATTTGCCTAAAGATGAACAGGCAGCTATTACATTACTTCAAGAACAAGGTATCCTTCATAAAGAAAGTGTGTAAATAATCATATAATGAGATGGAACTGGTTTAAAAAATTTTAAACCAGTTCAATGTAAGTTTTTTACCTTTTTCTTTTAAATTCCGCCAAGATTAAAAATAAGCCAATTGTAGTGCTTATAATGGAAAAGTACCCATTAAAGATTAAAAGCAAGATTTATATTGAATTTGTACACATTCAGATATTCCTAGTTAATACACTTTTACTTTTGTCTAATGGTTCAAACTAAGCCTGCACAACTTACAGCACACTAGCACTTACTCTGCAGCTTGCAAAGTTTTTTGTAAGGATGCATATTATCTAAAAAATACGGGATATTATTCTTAAATTTATATTATTATTATAGGAATACATAAGTAATAAGTATTAATATTTACATAATTTGGTGCAGATGTAGTATACGCAAAGAATGCCAAGGGGCAATTTTTCGCCAAATCTGATGGTTGTTTGGCGGTTTTTATATTCTGACAGAGCGGATTTTAAGATCGGATATTTTTTGAACTTTTGTGCGATAAGCTTTGTTTTACTACCCGCTACAGCCAGCGGAAGCTTTTTTTTTTTTTTTACTGTACTACAGCCAGCGGTATGTAGCAAAGCCACCGGGCTGGGGTTTTTCTGTAATGTTTTTGGACGGATGCGTAGCGGAGTGAAGCAAAGATCCCGTATGCACCTATGAGTTTCATAAAGCCAGCAGTAAGTTTGTTTTCCAATTTATTGTTTATATTTTGCAGTTTTAGCCTAACAGATCTCCGAACGGGATTTTGGCGGCAACTTTTTGCCTAATTGGTGATGGTGCGTTACGTATACTACATCTGTTCATTCTTGTGGCTCGCAGTAGCTTTCCATAAAGTAATATGGCCCTCATCACATCCAGAGTTTCAGAGGCCTGCTTTGGACATAATAGGAAGTTAGGTACAATGAATATCTAGAGCTCAATCTGATAATGACATTTTAACCTTTTACAGCTGTATTCAGATCCCATTACATTTTATCATTTTTTGTCTCATAATTTGACTTCTAATTTTTCAGTTATGACATATCACATGAGAAAATAGCAAAAATTTTTTATTTATTTACTTATTTGTTGTTGTTGTTCCCATTTGGGATCATTGACCACTTGTGGTTATACATCAATAAAAATTTAGAATTATGCTATTATAATTAAAAATTGAAATATTTAAGAAGATTTTAAAAAAAACATTTTTACAAAAATAGAGATATGTGTTAATGTTAATATATGATGAAAAACCATATGATTTATGAAACGTGTAAGTAACTTTTAAGATACTGCATGCTTTTTCATGCTTTATCTGATGGTATGCAGGGCCAAATGCATCTGTCCCATATACTCATTTCATATCAATCTTTCATTTTGTCCACATTTTGCACATCTTCCCTTAGTAGCTCCAATCAGGTAATGCCCATCAGTCTTTCTCAGTGTTGCACAGCTGTGAACTTTTGGTCCTTGTTAAATCCCATCTTCTTTTGGCTTAATTCATAATAGGGTCATTGCGACTTCTCAACGAAATGCTAGATGAAAAAGTAGGCTACTTTGAAGACAAGTTGCCTGATGTAAAAGCCATAAAGCAGCGATAGCCATATTGAGAGCATTTGCTAATAAATTCCAACACTATTTTTTATTACAGTGTTGTTGTCTATAGCTGCTTAACATTTATCTAAGAGGTTTACACCTCGCATTCCAAAATTATACTGATGAATCAGAATTGATTGTGTATCAAATCTGATTCATCAAAGTTAAAAAAGTATCCGATCTTAAAATCCTCTCTGTTAGAATATAAAAACCGCCAAACAACCATCAGATTTGGCGAAAAATTGCCCCTTGGTGTTCGTTGCATATCAACCTTTTTACTTTTTTCATATGAATATCTTTTAGCTGTTGTGTTGATTGGTGACTCCTGTAACCAGAGGCAGCAGTTACTGCAGCATTGTCATCCCACAGACACATGTAAACTAATCCATTGCTTCTGTAATCAAATTTGCCTCTTTCCATTTTCCATAACGCTTTGCAGAGCATTAGAGAACAATTATTTGTACGATTGTCTTGAATAGTCTCAGTTGTTTTGATGTTTTGTTCTGTCAGCTTTTTCATCAAATTGTATGAAGTGAAAAAAAATTGTCAAAGAAGACTTCAACTTAACCTTTCAGCGGGTGTGCCAATTTTTTTAACACCAGCATGCGCATGTGACACAAAGTGCAATGTCTCATTCAACCTTGATTATTCCTTTTGTAATAAACTTTTTTGTTTTCCAACTGAAAATAATAATTTTTCATTTTATGACAAGATATAAAATGTTGATAATATTGAGCTATATTTATAATTAAAGGCTAAAAATGCAGATACAATTGCCTTATTTAAAAACTGTCCGGTTTATTGGATCTAAGGACAACTTACGAATTGATTCCTATTATGTCCAAAAACCTAAAAGAAACAATAAGATTGTCCATCTTCGTGATATGCGGGATACCGTGTAATAGCTGCACATTGGATCGACTACATCAACTACTGCTTTTGTCGTATTATAATCCAGTATAATCGCTAGATTACCACGGATAAATCATGAGTAACAATGAATGGAATGGGATACAAAGGTAAGAAAATCAGACCTGCATTAGAAAGGGTGTAGCTATAAATGAGATTCTCTCCCTTCCCCCTAGAAATTGGCATTAACATTTTTTATCTCGTAGATAAATGCTTAAATGTAAATATATTTTTTGTTTAAAAATTAAAACCAAACTTTAATTCTTTTATAAAAATGAGAATATTGTTACTAAACTGGAAAAAAAAAATGTTTTATGCTGCATATAAAGTCATGTTCCCTGTTGAGTACATTGGCTATTAAAAAGCTTATTATGTAAGGATTTATTGAACGAGAGAAAATCAGGATTTTCTCAAAATTTTATATAATTGGGCACCTTAATTATGGTCCTTTGGAGGAAATAAGGAGTCTGTAATTGCTGAAATTGAACTTTATGAGAAAAACTAGCAGTGTGATGTCTTATCATCTGACACTGACCTTTCTAATTGTACTAGAGACATGGAGACAAATATATCCTTGCTTAAAAACTTAAAAATGCTATTTCTATGTAAGTTTTATATTGTGTTAAATATATACGTATTAAAATTCTCATTTTGATATATATTTTTATTTTTGAACAGCTCCCCAGTGAATATCATGAACACATTCCTGTGGCCAAAGTAAGTTATTTATAATGTTGATAATTTTTTTTATGGGTATTCATAATGTTAATTGAGAATTTAAAATTGCAGCTGCATAAAAATGCTGCTAAAACTGGGAATTTTTTTTGTCAATCAGAGGTTGCTCTTGGATTGAAAGTATTTGTCTAGATCAGGCCTGCACAATATAAGACCCTGTGTGGTTATACTCTGTGTGGTCTGTTAAAGTCTTTTGTCAAGATGCATAACATGATAAATCTAAAAAATGTAGAATATTATTTTTAGATTTATAAAGAATGAATATTAATATTTATTAAATTTTCAAAATAATCAGTAATTTATTTTTTGTAAGATAAAATATTTTTTGCTTTCCTGTCTATCCTATTTTTTGTGGCCCACAGTAGCTTTCCATAAAGTAATATGGCCCTCATCACATTTCGTAAAGGGCAAGCCTGGTCTAGAGATTTATGCAGTAGGCCAAGGGACTAAGTAAAAAGTGTAAGGGAGTCAAACTGACTCCCTTACTCTAAAACAGAGTTAAATTTAAAAAAGATATGAGTCTTAAAAATAAAAGTATTAAAATTTTAGTAAGTTAAGGGTCGTATTAACATTTAGTAACTCTTAAATCTTAATATCCATAGTATTTTTTTTTTAGGTAAAAAATTTTCCACCTTCATTATTTCATTTATTGTAATTTATCTAACATTCAAAATATATTGTATAGTAAAACTTTATTCGAAATTGTCTTGTATTTAGGAGAAACTTTAAATTATTTAAATTAACATTTAATTAATAATTTAATTCATCAAATGAAAATGGATGGAATTACTAAAATAAAATACTTTGAAATTGTTAATTAACAGTTCAAAACAGTATAAATGATTGGTTTTGAATATTTTTAAAATGATTTACATCTATAAATATGTATTTGAGACTTTTCGTTTTCTTTATTTTGTGCAGGAGCTGCAGTTACATTTAATGATTAAACACTTCATCTGTCTTTTTAAATTATTAAATATACTAGACCAGTGGTTCTGAACCAGGGGCCACAGAGGGATAATAATTGTGTTTGTGAATCATTTCAAGTTGCTCTATCATCGTATTGAAGTTTGTTTCTGCAATTTGCTGGCATAGACATTTTTTGACATTCCAGCGTGTGTAGCTGATCCTTTTATTTTGAAAGATTATGACATTCATGTTTCTATGAATAAAGCACTCATAGAGCTGCAGCATGAAATAGAAGCCAAAGTAACTTTCAGTCAAAGGGGAAAAAAACATTTTCGGATAAAGAGTACAATATAAGAAAATTTTCTGCAACTTTCGAATAAAGCAAAATTTATTTTTCATGGCATATCCAGCTTCTTATTTGTCAGAACCAGTTTTCAGTCGGGGGAGTTATTTTTTCAGCAGAATGCAAAATTGCCTTTATATAATGAACAGAGATGATGTTCTGTTATACCTCACAGCAATAGAACTGGATACAAAAAGTTTATATTTGGTCATCAAGCACAAAACTCATGCTAATCAAAAAATACTTTAAATAAATTTAATGTTATTGTATTTTGTATAAATTATAAAACTTATAAATGAAACATGTTCTAATTACAAAACTAAAAGTAAAGGTTTTAATTGTGCCACCTTTCTTCCCATTAGACAGGGGTGCCACAGGAAAAAAACAAGGTTGAAAGGGGACCATAGTTGTGAAAATGTTGAGAAACTCTGTACTAGACTATTTTATTTGTTAAAAATAAAAGGAAAATTACAGCGATTTAAAATTTCGTATGTCAAGAACAAATTAGTATAATTATATTCAAGTATTTAGAAATACCAAGGAAAAACCATAAGGATCTTTATATGCTGGGTTTTTGTCTGTATAGCTCAGGTTTTTCCTACCCAGTTGACTAAAGCTTATAATCTTAATTTATAAGTTTTTAACTGTTTTACGATTGCATTTGGATGATTGATTTTAATGTAATGTTTTTGTTCTCACTTAAGTCATCGTAGTAGAAAATTTGTTTCATTTAAACTCTTTAGTATAAATATATTTGAACTAAAAATATTAGAAGTAGTTGATATTGATCACTAAAGGAAACTTCAGATCTGAATAATGTGTCGTGGGCATCATAAAATGTTTTGAATTTGCATTTAATAAAGTTATTGAAATGTTCCTTAATTTGCTGTTTAAAACTGATTATGTTCCTTTTAATTTTTCAGTTACCAGAAGTAACGACAGCCATTCCGAGAGAAAAGCATGTAAGGGCTATAATTTGATAGCAGTTTTATTGTTTTTAGTGTTACTATCTCATATCCATTTCTTTCTCATCAGGAATTTTCACACATTGATAATCTTTGATGTCACAGTAAAGATAGAGGATCTTAGTCTCTCATGTTTTACATTGTTCTTTGTTAAATTTGACAGTTCAGTTGTTGTTTTAATAATTCTAGTGCTATAAATAATCTTTGATAGAGAAAAGGTTGAACACACTTTTAAAAGTTTCCATTATTTTTTACTAGAATATCGTTAAGTTTTTTAATACAATTCTAGAATATTTGAAAAAAATTCACTGTTTTAGTTCCTGAGAGTAACTGATTTCTAAAGTTTCGCTACTTGAAACTATTTTAGTTTAACATTTAAAAAAAACTATCTTATTGATTATAAATGTAACTCAGTTGTTGAATTTTATAACAGTTTAATAATTAGCTTGTATTAACCATTCAATTGTTTGTTCAAATTACTGTGGTTACTTGAAAATCATCTTTAATAAATTTCATAGTATATATTTATAGAAATTTTATGTGTAAAGATTAAAAAGAAGTTATCTTTTATATCAGTAAATTAGTATTATATCATTTCAAAATATCTATTTGTCATTTAAATTTTATTATAAATACTTAAGTTACATTGAAAGATATTTCTTTCATGTCAATTTTTGAAAGAAATATCCCTTTCATTATGTCACCTCCTAGTGGCACTCACTGTAATATGCAGTCAAGCAGTGGCACTCGTCGAAACATGTGCTCACTCCTCGTGAAAATAAAGTTTTAAAAATACAGTCCATCTCCTACGATTGATCTTTTCAATCAAAATTCTAACAAATTTATGATTTCAAAATATACCTTTAGTTAATACAGTTATGCTTTATGTAATTTAGCTGATTCATTTATTCAGTTCTTAATTTTTCATCTTGTATCATTCAGTAATAATTCAATCATAATTTTACAACTGTTTAAGTTGTAAAATTATGATTCAATTTTTTTTTGTTTCAAAAGTAGGGGTAAATACTGTTACTCCTTTAAACTTAATTTGCTGAAGCTTTGCGTGTATACATATGAAAGGCAAGGAGTGTGGGAAAAGTGGTTACAGTATCTTGTAGCAATCTTAATATACTTGTTGCTAGCTTATTTGTTATTAAGTTTTAGTTTTCATCCCAATAATTTTTTTGTTAAATTGCAGATTTATAATTTTATTTGTTTTGTTGTGTATTTACAGGTTCCAAAACCAAAACCTCCAACCAAATGGGAAAATTTTGCAAAAGCTAAAGGTATTCAGAGGCGCAGGAAAGATAAACTTGTTTGGGATGAAGCTTCAAAAGTAATTTCAAACATTTATTATTCTATGACTGATTTACCACTTTCATTTTAAAATTTTTAATGTTTTAAAGTATATTTTTTAAGAATATGTTATAATTATAGTACGTAAAAAAAAATTCTTATGAGTCAAATAACATTCAAGCGTTAACATGACCTTGCATATATATGTGTGTGTAATAATAATGTCCTGTCATTCCTTTTATTTTGTTTTTCCCTTCTGCAACCTTTGTACAGACCCTATCTTTATTTTATTCACTCTGTGACTGTCTCATACATATTCCTATCTATGGCCCCTATTGACCCCTTTCACAGATCACCCCACACTGCTGTAGGAATCATGATTTTTCTACTAATGTTGCAGTTAATGGTAAAGCTAAATGAGTGAATCTATCGATGGTGACTGGATTAAAATGTAGAGTTAATTCTTTGTCCTCTAACTTTTGCAACTTGGCTTATTCACCAGTTTCCAGGAATTTTATTTCAAATCATCATATACAGATATTTCTTGACTTACAACCGAGACATTGGTCATAAGTTGAGTTTCAAACTTTTTTTTTTGTATATACACATACGTATATTTTTTACTTTCATACGTAATTTAAAATACATTATATTTAGAAGACATAAATTATTCTTCGTCATCACTACTTGTTATGTTAGTACAATCCATTGGTTCAGAATTTGCGACAGAAGATAGGTTGAAATTTTTTTTAACAAAGTTATCCAAGGTAGTTTGAACAGTTTGCGTCTTCTTTTCCTTGTATATTGTCTGGTAGCAAGCCAGATTTTCCTGAATATGACGATTACACTTGCGAATCTTTCTTCATTCGGATTGCTTCTAATTTTTGTAGTCCTTTATTAATATAATGAGAAGCTGAAGCCAATGAAGGCTTATTTGATTTATCATGTGGATATCAAAACTATTGCATCATACATTTTTATTATTGCATCATAAATTTTTGCAGTATTGCATCATATTTTTTAATAATTATGTAACACATATAGGTATGTACTGTACATTTGAGGGACAGTATTTTTGAGGGGGGAAAAATATTTATTTAAAAATTTTGGTCCTAAGTGCAAGCGGTCGTAAGTCAAATGAATAGCTGTAGTCTTAAAAATGTATAAATCCTCTTAAATGAAAATTTTTATGTGTAAAATGATTTTTATGTAAAATAGTAAAATTTGTTATAGATCTATATTATATTTTCCATCATTCTATAAACTAACAGTAATAGAAATATTGAATTCCACAAGTTTTTTTCAAATTTAGGGGTTCTTAACATAAATGTTTTATCCCATGTATGGGAAGAAATTTTTCATTTGATCCATAATCCTGTAATTTTAATAACTACTTAAATTTGTGTTTTATTTCTTGGAGTGACACTATGGGATAATTCAGCATTTATATCTTCAAAAATTCTGATTGTATTGCCTTAAAGTTACAAAAAAAAAAATTATTTTAAAAGTTTTAATGCCAAATATTTAATGTAGAACACATTGTTATCTAAGAAATTTCACGGGATTCTTCCAATGATAAATAAATGGTAAATAGGTCAAATCGGTAAATAGGGTTTAAATGGCATAAGTCAATAAATTTAAATTTTGGTCTCTATTAATTATCTCTATTGTTCCTTATTAATTTCTATTTCTCTGTTTAAATATTTTTAAGGAGTGGAAACCTCAGTATGGTTACAGAGGTGCTAAAAATCAAACTGATTGGATGGTAGAAGTTCCAGATCATTCTGGTAATTATTTTCTTACAAAGCTTTCGTTTTTACATTCTTCTTCACGCCACATTATGTCTGTTCATTCATTATTTCTTCCCTTGTAGATCCAAATGCAGATTATTTTGGAAAGGTAAAGGAAGAAAAGAAAGAAAGAATTGCTAAAAATGAATATCAAAGATTAAGAAATATAGCTGCATCTCAAAAAATGAAAGGTATCTTTTCATGTCATATTATAGTACAAGTGAATCTTTCCCATAAAGCAAACTCTCATCAATATATTATGAGATAGAGAAACAAGAGCGTAGAAAATTTTTTCAAAAAATCATTTACACAGTTTCTTTGTGTTTAGTTAAAATTTTAAACTTCATTTTTTTAAGAAATTATTTGGCATATTTTCATCTGTTTCTGTATAGCAAAAGCTTATATTTTCAATCATTGTGTTTTGCCCAAATCAAATATGTACATATTTTTAATGATTTCAGCTTTGAGACTTGTTTTATAGTCAACAGCTTCATACAATAGAAAGAATCTGAATGACTATCTGCCAAATTTAATATATTTAAAGATGGCATCATTTATTCATATATAATGAAATGATTCATCCACATTCCTTTGTTTGATATAGAATATCTTCAGCTATCAATAAGTTACAAATAGTTTTATTTTTAGTAAGGTTATAGTATTCTGCTTAGATTAAAATAATCCTTGTATTTTCTTTTTGTGCTTTTTTTTTTCTCTCTGTTTTCAGTTGGTCTATTTATTTGATGATTGATTGCATATATCTTGCATAAGTTGTTTTTGATTAAATCATTTGTGTTGGAATTATGAGATGTCTTCATTAAAGATCCATATTTATAAGAATGCGTAAATCATCTTAATTTTTCAGGACTTTCCAGGCTAAGAATAAAATTAATTTAAAACCAAATGCTATCATGCTTTTTTATCAACCATGTATTCTAATGGTAATTCTATGAAGAATTGTACACAAGATCTATGTAGTACACATAAATAACAAACCATTCGTGCCCTTATTTTGATTAAAGAAAAACGCCGTGACTTTTCAAAGCAACATTATACACAAGATTCAGTTTCTTTTGAATGGACTGAATGGCTTATTTCTAAATGTTTCATGAAGAGTCAATAAAGGTTAACACACATTTTTTTCACGTGCAGAAGATATAATGAAAAATACAATACCTCACAATGTAACCCTTCATTAAATATACGTGCATGATTTGTCTTTTGATTCTGGTTTTTAATTATTTTATATTTATTTTGGTCTTTTTAATGGAAATTTTCAATTGTTTATCTTGGTGCTTCAAGGGAATATTGTTTAATAAAATTAAGCTGAAATAGATGAGGAGAAAAGCAGATTGGTTTCATGGAATCTTCTGTGTTAATGACAATGTAATTACCAAAATAAATTTTCTTGTTTTATGCACTTGAAATTAATGATTTTGAATAACACAAAAACATAGTGCATTGAAATGTTAATAGCTTTACAGAAGTAGCTGAAAAACATCTGAAATATTAGAAGAGTCTCTATCAATCTTATTCTGTATAGCTAGGGTCTCTATTAGGGGTCTCCACTCTAGTCCTAGGTTATTGCCAAAGGGGAGATTTTGTTGAAATACAAACTGTAGTTTAGTGTGACACATAGCTAGATAATGATTTTTCTTCACTAATGTAAGAAAAACTTTTCACATAAAAACATTAATGGATGTTATTCACACATTCCAGTGAACATTCACTACTTTGCTGTAAGTAAATCAAAAGTATTGTTCCAAAATAGTACTTTTGTATGATACTGTTGTAAAATATATCAATATCTCTTTAAAAGCTACTTAAAATGTTGATTAATATCATTTTTTATTTTTGTGGCTGGTAATTTTTAATAAAAACTATGAATGTGTATGTTGCTTATGTGTGTAATAGACTTTTTGATATATTTAAACTTCACTTTTAATTACAGTAAAAATGTATTTTTTCTCTCTAAAAACTAATCTGAAACTAGGTTTCTGTTAATCCTACATACTTGTATGGACCAGCTTTTGCTAAATACCTCTAAAATAGTTTTCTGCTATTCTCAGTAATCAATTCGAGCACCCAAATATCTTTCAGTCTTTTGACAGTTATAGATTGGCAAAATACAGTCAGTAAAATTACTCTTTTTAAAATATTAGTATGTTTTTTAAGCTGTCTGCCCCCCCCTTTTTTTGTTTGTTTAAAATGCCCCTATAAAGATTTTTTTTCTATTGCAGTCACTAATTTGGAATCTGTAGATCGAGCAGACAAACATCAAGTAAGTAGTTTTTAGTCTACTGCTTACTTAAATTATCAGCACAGATACTTGTAGAATTTTTTGTTTCCATTTTAATTCTTATGAAATTTTTAGTGAAAAGATTATATTTTTTGAGCATCAATTTAGAATGTGAGATTTTAAAATCTACATATTTAAGTTGCTAAGTCGACTTTTTGGGCAGTCCGTGAGAGAAAACTACTGCATCAATTTACTTCATTTTCGTCTTAAACGAAAGATTGTAATTTGTAGATTTGTCGAATTTGGTTTTTGTAACAGTACTTTATATTAATTAGTGATAATTTACAATTTAAAATTGATTTCTGCACATGCTCAGTGGCATGTTTAAATCTGTCTTTAGAAACTCATTGTTTCTGGGCATGCTCATTGACGTGTTTTAATGATACACACGTTTATTCTGAGGAGTCTCTCTCTGCCATTTTTATGATAATTATGTTTGTGAAATATAAGATTAAACCTGATGGAAATTGTTTATTTAGCGATAATTTACAATTAAAAAATTGCTTTCTATGCATGCTCAGTGACATTTTTAAATCTGGCTTTAGATATTCACTAAGCACAAGGCCACTTAAACACATGAATTTTTTTCTGTGCATTATTATGATTTTCAACATTTGGAAATGATATGTTGAGTATAATGTTTTAATCTTGCATTTTTAGCTCTCAAGATCACTTGCTGCTGCAAAATCTTCCACAGCATCTCTTGGAAGGTACACAGATAAGTTACCTAAAGAAAGAAATCCTAAAAATTCGATGCAAAAAAGAAAGGTAATTTTGAAACTCATATTAATACCTTAGACTAAGCTGAAAGCTCTTTACATATATGTAGGTTGTTAATTAATCACATCTATACTTCTTCCAAAGCATCCATTCTGTTTAAACATTTTATAAATATTATTTTATTTGCTAGTTCATTGTAAATTGTTTAATATTTTTCTTATGGTAACTGTCTAATAAATTGTCTGAGAATTTGCTGAAATTTAAAATATTTTCATTTGCATGCATTTCTGAATGTAACTTTATAGTTAATCCTTTACACAGTTAAAAAAACAAATAAATTAATTTTTTAGTTTAAACAAAATTTCAATGTCAAAGAAGAAAAAGAAAATAATTTGAAGATTCTTGAACAAGTGAATAAAAAGAAACCAAAACTGGATGTTGCAGAGGTAATGTTTCTTAGAAATTACTTATTCTTCTAAATTTAACCTTTATGAACTCTAGTGGTGAAAGAATTTAGAAATACTTCTGATTAAATCAAATGTATTAAAGTTGTTCTCTAGCTATTTGATACATTTAGCTAATGTAGGACCAACTCATGTTAATCATTTATAATATACTTTTTACTTTACTATTTCTGATAACTTTGTGATAAGTAGTTTAAGTTGATTGTTTTTCAGAATGGTCAAAATTATCAATAAATAATAATTTAAAAAACTAAGCACATACAAAAAATGGAAAAAATGCATGGAACATGCCTAATAGGAGGGGCCACTAATCTGTATATATAAAACAGTTCCATAACTGACATACAATGCACAGACCAAACCGCTGGACATAAAGGGCTGAAATTTTGCATGGCAATTCTTATAGTGTAGGGGTGCATTAAGAGAGATTTTTGAAAAATTCTTAAAATTTTTTAGCTGTTTTTGAAACATTCTTTAAAGTCTGCATTTAAAATAATAATCTGAGTGTTATAAAATTTAAATTTTGAGAAAGATCATAAAAATTCCTTTAAAATGATATCTTATTCGAATCTTTACCCCCATTTTCTGAATTTTGGTGAATTTTTAGAATTAAATTTATTAAATGCTGATCACAAGGTTTCTTTTCTTTTTGTGATACTTCAAATTAATTTTACGTCACGTGCATAACAACAAAATAAATTAGCTATTAAAATATAGTAGACTAGCATTATTGCCCGGGTAGATATATAGATATAAAATTTTTCATGCATTCCATCAAAAAAATACTGGGATGCACCCCCCGCAAAATAAACACCCCCCCCCCCTCCCCAGACCAACTCTCAAACCACCCCTCAGAACAAACCTCTTTTCCCACTCGTATCAAATTAGACTGGTTGTGTTTAAGGGGCTGTATCCACATTTAAGAGGTGCGCTTAGGGGTACAAAAATCATTAAAAAATTAATATAAAAAACTAATTGAGCCCTATATTTTGTTTTTCCTGATTTAAGTTTCTCGGGTCCTAAACATTAACTGTGCCGAATTTGGTCCCGGTGGGTGAAACAGTCTATGATTCTATAGCGGACAAACAAACAGACAAGCTCTTTTATATATATAGAAGATAAAATTTAACCATAGACCAATTAAATTTTTAAAAAACCTTTCATCTTAATTCAAATTAGTATGTTTTGTGGATATTAAACATACAAATTAATTGCATACATTGGCCGTTGTATTTAATTTGAATATTTTCTTCTGTATTATATGGTCTATAAAAATATTTTTTATAAATGTTTTTTGTTTTGACATTAATTGCATACATTGACCATTGTATTTAATTTAAATGTATTCTGTAGCAAAGCACGAAGCACGGGTATTCAGCTAGTGTAAGTATATAAACCTTCAGTGTGCCCATAACCTAGGTTTCACCCTTGTTACAGTCTCCTCATCAAGGTTTAGCTGGCCTGCCTTGAGTTCATGCACATCCAAGAGATGCATCCCAGCCAAATGTCATTGAATACCTTTAGCTACTGAAAAAGGCATCTGAAATAAAGCACAAATAAGAATACCTTGATTTGAATGATGTTGAAAAATATATTGCTTCTTATCTGGGTTGAAGTCAATGTTGCTTCATTGTTAACACCTGTTGGTGCCAGGTAAATATTTGTACCCTTACAAAGGGTAAAGAAGTCCCAAAAGGGTATAAAATAAGAGACTTTGTTGTTGATAAAATTCTGGGAGGCAGCTTGATTGAATGGGTTGGTTTTCTTTAATCTTTGGTTGTTCTGCCAATTAAGAAGCATAGAGGTAAGATTATGTGGACCATAGTTGAAGAGTTTATTGTAGTATTTAACAAGACTAGCCTGTCTTCCGACATGTAAGGAAGATGTAAGTCATCTTTGAATAGAACAATATCTGTAGGGCAAGATGAAACTTGGATTATGTTTGAATTGGTCTGGAAGAGAAACCAAATTCTTGTCATAGACATGACACTGAATACCAACTTCAAAAGTACCCACATCAACAACTTACTATACTTATGAACTTACATATTTTATTGTACCATTTTATACTATCTACTGTGTACTAATAATGATATTTTCTTCCCACAGGCTGTTCAACGGTATATGACCAAACCTATGTAAGTAATTTATTTTTTGTCTGTATTAATATTTCATTTAAATTTTTTTTTTATTATCTGTAAGCTTAATGTAATTTTATATTTTCAGTAAAGAGAAATCTGATGAAAAAAGTTCAGCAGCAGAAAAGAAAAGAAAATCAAAGAAAAATAAATTTGTTAAAAATGTGTATCGTTCTCAGCATAAAAAAGGTTTCAAAAAACCTGTCAAATAATGGTGTATATATGTAATAAAAGATATATGTATATTATTTATGACAGACTTTTTCAGTTATATAAAATACTATTGTTTAAAAATATGGATAAAAATATCATAATTGTTTTATTTATGTAAAAAAATCAAGTAAATATGAAATAAATGAATTTTTTCTGCATAAAATGATCTAAAAACAACAGGATTACATATGAGGTATCAGATATTTGTTTTTTAATCAGTTATAATTTTAACAATGAAAGATTCTCTAAACAGGTGTTATCTTTGACCTAAAATTACATCATGCAATCCAGTACTTGAATCTTTATGCCCCAGAAATGAGTAATTTTCTCAGTGTGAAACTTTTGAGTTCCTAGCACTAGCATTTTGGATTCATGGTTGTTAACTTTTCTTTCTTTGATAGTTGACTCAAAGACTGATAAAATTAATGTTAATTCTATTAAAAAAAATATCTGTAGCATAAATTATTGCAGTGACACAATTAAACACAAACTAGAATTAAATGTACACCTTGTAAAAAAAAGATTTTATTGGAAAATGTGTAACATTCTCGATGATTTAATACAGTACAGGCTTATTTACAAGGAACTTGGAACAGAATTAAAGCTTTGGTCCCATATCACAGGGCTGGCCTCATGGCAAGTTACAGTTACATAGTAATTTGCCTATATTCCAGTCTTAAAATTCAAACAGTATACAATAAAACAAAATGTCAAAGTATCTAACAGTACTAACTTTCAACACAAATGTAGCAAACAAAATTACAAAGGAGTAAAAGTATCCAGTATCTTAATGTATCTTTACATTTAAAATAGTGCATTATGTACGAAGAATCGCTAGAAAATCAAAAAATTTCTGCAAAAAAGTACTATTAAAATTATGTTATAGTCATTAATCCAATTAAATGGCATTCTGAGTGGCAAATGATACTTAAAAGTTTAGCAATTAGCAGAAAAACAAACAAGAAAAGCTTGATTTCACTCTAGGTTGCTTTTGTTTATATTATTTAGTATAATTATAGAATATACTGATCAAAAGTCATTCAACATCCATTTGTTAGAAATATTAGCCTGTGTACTTATTATCTTACTACAGACAAAGTACTCACTCATTGCAAAATCTCCATGTTCAACAGTCTTGGACCTAGATTTCTCCCTCAAGAGAAACTTCAGCAATGCATAGCTGATAGAGGTAAAGATATTGCTATGGAATCTTTTTCCACCATTAAATCAGTCTATGCTGGAAAGAATTTAAATTTTAACAAACTATAATGCTAATTATATATGTTGAATTAAGGATAAGGCATAAATACCTTTCTCATAGGAGTAGTCACTGACTACAAAAATCTATCCAAAGATACATGTAGTTCTTTGCTCTTAAGTTTCAGCCTTTTGAGTTCCTCAGTAGAACTTCAGATGATCAGAGAAAAAGCACTATTTCAACATGGAGAATGAGTAGGGATACGTAATTTTTGTATTTACAAAACAGATGCGAATATATGCAAAATTTGCCAATGTGAGCGAATAAATGAAAAAAAAATTTTTTTTACTACTTTTCGGCAAAAACTGTGATAAACGGCTTTTTAGACAAAATTTTTTAATAGTAATAATATAATTTAATAATTATTGACAGAAGGCAAAGTCTTAAGGAACATAATGTGGAGACTACTACAATGTTAGCTTTTAACTAAGAATTTTGATATGCACCTATTCAAGTAAGTAAAATTGTAATTTTTTTTAATAAATGCAAAAATTCTGAATTTATTTTTTTTCTAATAAATGCGAAATTTATGTATCCCTAAGAATGAGGTCAATTAAACACTCGAGTGTTTTTCCTACTTTTATTCATGTTTTAGGAGAGAACTCTGATGGTCTAAAGTAGACAAAACCCTTGACATCACTAGTTAAGAAATGTACAGTAAGAGATTACTCAGGTTTGTTCCCAAATTATGTAAAAGCCTCTCAAAATTCAATGTGTCTTATGGTGTTTGATTATATTAAAATTTGGACTCAAATTTAAGACTCGTGAGATGATAAAAAGTGAGTGGCAGGGCAAATCCATATCCTGATGTTGCAATGACAAAATGAAAATACACCACATATTTAAAAGACATAACAATAAAAAAAGTTTAGTATAAATTTTTCATATCGTAAACAATGATCTTACCAGTTTCAAAACTATCATGGGGATGAAATTCTAGACTTTGATCTAAAAGTAACCATGGAATAACCCTGCTACAGGTTTTATTTTTTAAATGCCAAAATTACCAACTTTTTAAAAAGAATAATGACAGTGTAAATTTTTAGACTTAAAAGCTACACAAAAAACTAATCTTTTACCTAGTTAGTTAAAACACTAAGTGAACAAACAATAATACAATATTCTACTACTGTACAATATTAAAAATATAAATATAAAAATAAATAACATACAAAATTAGAGTCCTTTCAAAAAAAATATATAATGTAGATAGAAATTATACAGTTTAATTTACAACGATAGGCCAGCCTGAGAGACCATTTAAGTTATATGAGAGTTTTAGACTGAAAAGAGGTGTTGGCACAAAAGATGAAATTTAAAAAAAACAGCAAATGAATGGAATAGTAAATATGTTTCTTGATATCACAGATAATATGAACAATGATCAACAATGCGATGTATAAAAATCGTCTTGTTCTGATAATTAAAAAAGCCCAGTTTTGCATATGGAATAGTTCCACTGATAAAACCAATAATGTTTAAATTCTGCTAAGTGTGAAAGCAATATTTCAATCTCATGGCAATCTTTGTTTCAGTATTTCATAACTATATTGAAATGTCATTTGCTATATCCCTCTGAATTAGGCAAATATATATATATATATATATATATATATATATATATATATATATATATAAAATACAAAATAAGTGTTTTTGAATTCCATTATAAACAAATTATAAATCTCTTGATAAAATAACAAGCAAATTAAAAAATTCTTGATAATTCTATGGAGATTTAGTTAGGAAATAATTATCAACTTCAAGTTAGGAACATTATCAACTTCAGTAACAGATTAAAAAAAAAAGGCATGGTTTTGAAAAAATTGTAATCATCACATTGTATTTATGTTGATTTAATACCTCAGAGAACACAGTCTATGAATGTGTACAGGTAAAATATTAGATATTTAAGTCTTTTAATTTTTTTCCTATGAAACAAATATTTTAGTAAGTATCAAAATTTGTATTAATATCAGTAATGAAAATCACAAACACTTACCAAATTAAATTCAACATTAATTATTTTTTCTTTACAATCATATATAATTGCTGTTTTTCATTTAAACAAACAGCACACTCATTTTGTGCTTACACAGTTAATATACTGAACTGCTACATATATACAGCATAGAAACAAAAAAAAAATACTTAACACTGCTTCATAGTGATGAGTTTGTACAGAGACAGTAATACCTGAGGTCACTAACAAATCGATGAACGTTTTCAGCAAATGAATGCAAATCCTGCAAAAGCAATTACCACAAATTTATACAATCTACTAGATATATATAAAAAAATTTCTTTACTGAGATTGACGGAAATTACCATGCACTACATGAACATATAAAACAAACAATTCCGTAAAAAAAAATCATCTTAAAAAGTCATCAAATGGTGAACTGATTACTAACAAGTAAAAAATGTAAAATTTCCTTTAAATTTTATATATACTTTATACCACAGTTTGATATTTATATACATCTAATGGAATGAACTATCTTATTTCTCAAAAGCCACGATAGATGATGAACTTGTCTGAGGATGGGGAAATCCCACTCTTTTCTAGAAAAAAAATTCCAGCTCTCTACATTAAGAAAATCTTCTGTCAAATACAGCTTAAGTCACTGTTACCTAGTCAGATTTTAACACTTTACTGGCAGTCTACATATATACATTGAAAAATATTTTATACTTGATTTGCTTAAAAAAAAAAATATTTCTAAAAAAGATGCCTCTGAACCATTTGGCACTTGTTACTAGGCATAAATAAACAAAACCACTACAGTTCAACCCCGTTATAATGAACTTCAAGGGACCAAAGGTTTTGTTCGCTATATCCGAACCGTTAAAAAAAAATACTAGAGATCGAAAAATGTATAACTCATTAGTTGCAATGTGTATTCAATAATGATGTATTAAAAAAATGATAAAACCTATTAAAAATGATCATTAATTAATTAAATTGACTAAAATAGATTACATTAAACTGACACAATACTAATTAAATTACATACAATAGGAAAACTACTGGACCAAAATTTTCATTCGTTATAGCCGTGAGTTCGTTATACACCGGGTTCAAATGTACTCTCAGAACAAATGATGGAACTTGGCATCTTTATGGAGAATCGAATGAAAAATGTAACTGAATGGTAATTCTTTGCAGTTTGTTTGAGTACATAGCAGAACTTCTGATTTTATTTAATTTTCAACCACTCAAGTGCTTTTAAAGGGCCATGTTAATCTGAGACTTTGTAGCCAAGTAAAGCACCATTCCTTTTTTGAAATAAGCCTGGGTCTTCAATACAAAATAAATCCAGAATGACTGGATCCTTTTTGATATCAGCACAGAAATTCTAAACCAGGGAATCATTTTTGTTTTTCCCCATCAAAAATAATGCCAAGATCATAAATTCATTTATACTCTTAAGTAATGAACAAAGTAGTCAGATCAGAAGTAATTTTCATAGTAAATCAAGTTGAAATATGAATCAATCATGCACATGCACAATTCATCTTATGAATTGAATCTTATAAATCAACTATCTGAATACCCGTGCTTCGTTACGAAGTACATTCAAATTAAATACAACTGTCAATATATGCAATTAATGCCAAAGATATATAAACACTGCTGGCCACTGTAAATGCAACACCCTGAAGGAAACATACAAATAACATGAAATTTACAACATGCATTAGCGGAGGTGAGATATGCAAATGATTAGAATTACAGTGCAGATGCACATCACGTGCGCCTATGGCACAACTTCAAAGCACTATTTAAGGCTTGGAGATTTCGACGATTTCAAGTTCGGCAATTGTGTTTTTCTTGTGGTTTTTTCAAAAAAACGATCAATTATGCCTCGTCGAAAACAGCGATCATCTTTTGATCAAGTATCCGAGTTCGACAGAGGAAGGATAGTGGCCTACCGAGATTGTGGATTATCTTTCAGGGAAATTGGTAGTCGTGTTGGATGAAACCAAACAACTGTAATGCGGATATGTGATCGTTGGATGCAGGAGGGTACGACGGACCGGCTTGTTCGATCGTATCCACCTCAGCGCACCACTTCACGTGATGACAGGCAAATTGTGCGCATGGCAGTGACGGATCGCCCAGTCACATCACGAACCATAGCACAGCACATGCAGTCTGTAACGCATCATCCAGTGTCTGCGCGTACCATTCGACGCCGTTTACAGCAGAGTGTTCTGTCCGCAAGACGTTCTTTGCTTTGTCTACCCTTGACGCAGAACCACAGACGTCTCCACCTCCAATGGTGCGATGACAGAAGGATGTGGACGGCAGAATGGAATGAAATTGTCTTTACTGACGAGTCACGCTTCTGTCTGCAACACCACGATGGTCGCATTCGAGTCTGGAGACACCGTGAAGAGAGGATGCTGAACAGCTGCGTTATGCACCGCAACACTGGTTCTGCACCGGGTATTATGGTATGGGGCGGTATTGGATATCACTCTCGCACACCTCTAGTATGCATTGCCGGTACTTTAAACAGCCAGCACTACATCTCCGAGGTGTTGGAGCCAGTTGTCCTTCCTTACCTTCAGGGCTTGCCCACAGCCATATTTCAACAGGATAATGCGCGACCACACATGGCACGCATTGTCAACGGTTCTTCATCAATCGCCAGATTGAATTGCTTCCCTGGCCGCCTCGCTCTCCGGATCTTTCGCCGATAGAAAACATGTGGTCCATGGTTGCTCTAGGACTGACCCAGATTCCATTCCCAGCTGCCACAGCAGATCAACTTTGGCAACGTGTGGAAGCTGCTTGGTCTGCTGTACCCCAAGAACTCATCCAAAGTCTCTTTGAATCAATGCTGAGGCGTGTGGCAGCGGTGATCTCCAACAATGGCTACTGATTTTGGCAGGAACCACACTTCACAGAAGTCTATAAATTTAATCATTTGATACTTGGTCAACATGTTATCTACAAAATAAATTTTGTTGTGATATCACTTGTCTTTCTTGGTGTTGCAATTTGGGTGGCCAGCAGTGTATATATATATATTTATAAAAAAATCGTAACGGATATTTTTCTAGACAAAATAATGAAGGAGAAAATATTCAAATTAAATATAACGGTCAATGTTTGCAATTAATTTGTATGTTTAATATCCATAAAACATACTAATATGAATTAAATTCTTAAAAAACTTCCATCTCATTTAGTCTAGTGGTTAAATTTTATCCTTTACCGTATTTTAATATTTTTTTTGTCATTTATTTTATTGTTATGCACGTGACACAAAATTAATTTAAAGTATCACAAAAAGAAAAGAAACCACGTAATCAGCATTTAATAAATTAAATTTTAAAAATTCACCAAAAATCAGAAAATGGTGGTAAAGATTCTAAAAAGATTTCACTTTAAAGGAATTTTTATGATCTTTCTCATGATATAAATTTTATAACCCTCAAATTATTATTTTAAATGCAAACTTTAAAGAATGTTACAAAAACAGCTTAAAACTTTAATTAAAAATAATCTAAGAAGAATTTTTCAATCTTTCCTAGTGCACCCCTACACTATAAAAAGAATCACCATGTAAAGTTTCAACCCTTAAGGTCCAGCAGCTTGGTCTGTGCGTTATTTGTCAGGCAGTTGCGGAACTGTTATATATATATATATATATATATATATATATATATATATATATATATATATATATATATATATATATATATATATATATATATATATATATATATATATAGACACAAATTTCCTCAATCCTTACAAAATGAATGATGGATTAAACACTGGCAATAACTGAATGATATGGTTAAGTTGAAGTCTGTTTTTACTACTATGGTCATCTTTTGCAATACAGCTACAAAACAGACATGAAACAGTTTAAATTTGTTTAAGAAAATCTATAAACACCCATGCTAACAACAAGACCCAAAACCTGCAAACTATGGTACTGATGGCCAGTATGTCAGCCATTCTGCCATCATACAGTTTTCATATCATTTGAATACCAATAACACACTTAACATTCACAATAATTTTAACCTTTTCAGATAATTCAAAGTAAGCTATGAATTTCATTAAAATTAATGAAATGGAACAGATTAATGTGATGAATTAATGAATATAAAATTTTCTCAAAACTTGCATTGGAATAAATGTAATTTTTAAAAAAATTTTATTTTAGTTTCTATTTAAATTAATTTAATATTACATAAACGAACAAAGGGTTTTAGATAAATATAATTTTGTCTTGTTTCCTGCAAAACTATTAGCAATTTCCATCAATATTTAACCCACTTGATATTTATAGAAACATCTATGTTTCTCCTTGTTCATAAAAGCATTAGCACTAATACAGTTATGTTACAGGTTATTACCACCGATCTTTGCTTAAGTGGTCAAGCAGTGGAATAGAAAACATAACAGGATGTCAAGGTACATTATTTGCTCTTTATTTCAATGTTAAAGAAGCTGGAAACTTAGTCTACATTATACTAAAGCATTCCCACTAGAATGTGAAAAAAAAAAAAATTCTTATGACTTTATGGATATCTACATTTTTTAATAACCTTAAAATAATTAATTAATATCTACAGACAAGCAACAGAAGTTAAAAATATTTGCTTAAAAAAATTAGCATTAAATGAATAACAAATGTTTCTCTTAGAAATTATTACATTCATTTAATACTTTCGAAGAATTAAAAACTATCACTTTAGTTGTATTAAGTGTAAAATATTTGAAACAATTTTATGCAAAGATAGAATTTTTTTTCACTTACAGTATCACGTTTAAAATTCTGTAGTAGAGATGTCTTTTGGTTTGAGTCTAAGCTTTCAACACTCTGGAGAAATTGTGGCAAAAAATTTGAATAGAAAGCATTGAACTCAACAGAAGCCATGTTATAAATACTATTGACGATCTCTTCTTGTAGTAAGTTATGGGACTTTTGAATCAGTGTTTGAAATAGTACATTCAAAAACTGATACAGCATAATATTTTTGAAGTAACCCTAAGGATGAAAATGAAAACAGAAAAGATAAGTATAAATAGAGAAATAACAAGTCTATTCAATTGACATCAATAAAATAGAAATACAATCAAACTCAACTATAACAAATTTCTTAATTTTTTTTCTTCGTAATGTAATTGAAGGAAAAACTAATTTAATAAACAAAAAAATTTTTAATACAACAGAAGTTTTTGACAAATTCTCACCTTATGATATAATTTCCATTTGCTATTTAAGCTCTCCAGAGACATTAGATTCTGTTTATATAAATTAATATCTGGTTGCAGAAAAGACTGGCCATATGCCTATAAATGTATAAATGGGTTACAGAAAGCAAAAGAACAAACTAAAAAATACATCCTAAGAATAATCATATTAAAAGCAAAGCATTTATTTGTTATAAATTGTTAAAATTAGAAACACTATCTCTATAACAAGTTATTTACATTTTTTTTTTACAGATAATTAATACTGAGTGACTAAAATATTCATTAGTAATTTCTTAATCATTCATACCATTATACTATGTATACAGATATTACAAACATCACACATTTTTCAGATGATACAGAGTCTATCATCTTCAAGTCAAAATATAGAAACAGCTATGTTATGTAGCAGTTTAAATATCTTAAAATCAATGTATGTAGTTTTTTATTATGAACATAGAAACACAAAAATTATTTTTATCTCCTGATATACAATAAAATGGCAATATTTTTTTTGCAAAGGTTTTATTTTATACCCAAAAGTATCCCTTTCATTTGATGAAAAACTACTGATACAACAAAAATTTAGTCATTCAATGTTCTAAATATACATGTCACATGATAAAATGATTCATTACTAAAAATGAATAAAATCACCGTAAACAAGCAACAAACAAATTAGATTTATTTCACAAAAAATAATTAAAAACACTCACATTAACTCAGCTCTAACTAAAAAGATCTCTATATAAGTCAGAAAAATGTTTTATTCTTATTGCACTAAATACTCAATTTAACTTATAGCATAAAAATTTTTCACCAAATCATTACTTTCTCCCCTTACTAAGTTAACTCATGAGTGTGTACCTTGTGTCTTAGTGAATGAAACAATGTAAAAATGTTTTCATTCTTGCATAAAGTATTGAATGATAAGATATTTTGTTTTTAAAAAAAATCAACTGAAAAAGATATTAGACAAAAATCAAGACTGTATAATTACCTCCATCATTTTTGTGAAATGGAGTTCATTTTCAACTTTTTCATTGCCTGTTTCTCCTAAACTACTCACAACATTTACCTTGAAAAAATAACGCCAGTTGTGCAAAAGTATTTTGTGCAATAATTCAAACAGAGGTGGTTTAACTTCTGATGAAGATCTCTAAAAGAAAAAGAAAAATACATCAGAATAATATGTAAATTAAAGAATTTTAATTTTTTGTCAAAAATTAGAAGTATATGAGGACTAAAGTGATTAAAACTGTAAAGCATTTTCAAGGACTGTGTGAATTCACTAAAAGTATGTTACTTTAAACCTATCAAAATTTATAGTCATTACTAACCGCTGCGTGACCAGCATGGTCACTTTTAGTTTCATATTTTCTTTTCATTTTAGTTTCATATTTGCAAAACAACTCAACTGAAAGAAACATATACAGGGTGTCTACTACTTTTGAGAAAGTCAATTTCATGACCTTAAAAATAAAATTTCATGACCATTGAAGTACATACTAATGTTAAAACTGGACTGAGCCTCCCCGATATTTCACTATTTTTTAACTAAAAATAATATAAAATTTACTAAAATTACATATTAATATTTAATATTAATATTTAATAATAATAAAAAATTATAAAATTTTATATTATATAATCTAAAAGTCGATGCACAATCTTGTGTAATACGTTTCAGTAAATGTATAAAACAATTTGGAGCAAAAATATTGAAATTAAGACAGTAAATAAAAATTTTAAAAATTTTAATTTTTATTTAAAAATTAAATTTTGAATAAGTATGCAGTTTAAAAAAATTTTACCTTTAAAAATGTACTTTTATTTCAATGTTAAAATGCAATACATTAAACTCCAGAATTACCAGGCGGGTGGGGAGTGGGGGTTCGTTCCCACAGTGGGGAAGAATACAATGCATTTCCCTGTGGAAACTCTGTTAGGCCTCGGACACACGATACGGTTTCAGTTTTATGATCGTCTCGGTTGCCATTCCGTTTACAGTAAGCAATGTATTTTGTTTTGTACGTTCACACGTTGAGATCGAAAACCGCAAGCGAGGGAACAACCAAATCGGTAGCAGATGTCCTTCGATTTTGTCTACCGAAACCGGATAGACGGAACCGACACCAGGCCGTTTCGGTTGCCATTGGAGTATAGATTTGAGAGGGGGAGTACACACGATTCGGTTATTTTGAAGGAAACGTACTCCAGTGCCGATCTAGCTACTGAAGTGATTCTTTGAAGAGATTTTTTTAGTTGTTTTTTTACAATTTTTTTTTTTTTTTTTTTTTTTTTTTTTTTTTAACATAATGGAGAAAATCGACACAGAAATTTAATTTCTTTTTTGAAGAAAAATTGACCATTTGGGACAAAACATAAAAACGTTTTTCTTTAAATGACGCTTTAAACAATGTTTAAATCATGTTTATATCTTAATTAGAACAGGAGATATTATTATTATTTGCACCATTCTAATAGCAGCCAATCTTGGTTTAAACCTGTAAATACGTTTTCTGCATGATGGGTTTTTTCACCATTTCTCATCTTTAAATTGTTATAAGTCAAGAACTGTTAAAGATAAATGGTTCAAACTTGGAACATGTCTTTTATTTTACTTTAATTTTGATTCAACAAATTTGAAGAATATATTTACTCTTGAAAATATGATTTTTTAAAAATAAGTTACATCTTTTTTTTTTTTAAATTCTCTAAATATTTTTTTTTTTTTTTAAATTAATATTTTAAAAAATGTTGAACGAATTTAAAAAATATATTTATGTTTAATTAAATGAAATAATTTGAAATTCGACAGATAATATTTCGAGTTATAACGATTTTAAATTACCCCACTTATTTTTATTTTAAAATTTTTTTAAAAACTTTGAGAAGTTTTATGATGTGATTTTGTTTGCAAATTTTATGGTTAACCATTACAAAAAGTTTTAACTCAATAAATGTATGTATCGTCATTCGGAAGTAGGTGGAAAATTTCGATTAATCTCTTCTTAATTTAGTCATAAGCGTTTGAAAAGATCCCAGACAATATCTGTCCCTCAAAATAGGATGTACCCAATACGTTCTATAAATTTTTTTAAATGTTGCTTCGATGACGACGATACCAGTACATTACAAGAAAGGTATTTATGTCCATCCTGCAAAGTCAACTACACTGCAATGATTGCAAAGGTGTTCTGTGCGGACGGGAAAACCGTATGCAGTGAAAGAAAAACCGAATCATGTGAACACAGCTTTCGGTTGACACCAAAACGACTATAAAACCGAAACCGTATCGTGTGTACGAGGCCTTATCTCTCTTCTGATGCAGTGTCACAAAGCAGGCAAAAATTGATCTTCGTGTTTTTGTACCAGTTAGGAGCATATTTTCTATTCTACATTATATCGATAAAAAAAAATTTTAATTGAAAAAATTCGTGACCTTTCCTTTCAATTTCGTTACTTTTCGTGACCGTTTTCCCATTTCGTGACTTTTCGTTACTTTTCATGTTAGTAGACACCCTGATATATAAGGAATGTTACCATTACCTGTCATCATAAATATACTTTACTTTGTTAAGTGGTTGTGGAATCGCAGACTAAATATTAATAATCATTACAAAATTCTCTAAACGGCTGATTCTAAATCATCGTGATTAAAAAATCTGAATTTCTATTACTTCAGGACAGAGTTAAAGGATAAGACTCAGAAACCCAACAACAATGATTTTAAAAATTACATCCCTCTCTGTATGTAATAGTTTTCAAAATTAAGATATCTATACCTTATCATTACATCAAATAAGAAACTATTAGAGAAAAATAATTTTCACTTAAAAAAAGGAGTAAAAATTCAGAAAGTACTAAAATATAGTGTGGATTACATCACCCTCTGTATGTACTATTGTTCACAAATCAGATATCTACACTTAATCATATCAAATAAAAAATTGTTGAGAAAATTTCTTCACTTATAAAATGGCGTAAAAATTCATCAAGTACTAAAAAAAGTGTAGAAAATTAACTCTTTACTTACTATTAAGGTATTCTAATGCAATTATTAATATTTAAAAATGATATTCCTAAAACTTCTTGATATACACAAGAACTTCTGAAATACTCAACATGATGTGTTGAGTATTTCAGAAGTAGGAGATACTACAATGACAGAATCAAAAGAACAGACTCTAGATAAACTTACATAGAACTGTCCATGACTAAACACTGGATTTGATAGGTCCAAACATATTTTGTCAAAAGTTTGTCCCCTTACATACATTTACAAAAACCGATGGAACAAATGAATAAATTAAAATTATCTTGTGAATAAATTAAAATTATTCATGCATAAAATATAGCAATTAAATTGTACCAAATTATGTGCTATCATTGAGCCACTACACACACACAGTTGGCCGCTACTGTTTACATCTGGTAGTTGCAGCCGTTGCCATTCGGAGTGTAGATATATTGTCAATTTTTGGGCTGCATACCTACACGTTTTATATATATAGACTAGCTGAGTGGCAACCCGATGTGTTGCATTTTCGATTTAAAATGAAATGATTTTATATCTTAAAGATTGAAAACTGTTTAATCACTTTTAAAAATACATTAGAATTTTTAAAGTCAAAAATAATAATTTTAAAGAAATATACATACTTGCACAATTGAAAGGTATTAAGAATCTAAAAAGCAGGAATTATTAACATATTAAAATAATATTTATAAGTAATTAAGTAAGACTGATGTTGTGCATAAATGCAGATGCAAATACGATTGTTTATGAATCACATGCAATGATCAACTGAGCAAAATTGCTGAGCACTTGTACCATTCATATCAAGCACATGGAATGGTACATGTATCATTCATATCAAGGTACATGTGCTCAGTAATAAAAGTTATAAATTAGCTTGATTAAAAACTGTTTAATCACTTTTACAAATATATTAGGATTTTTAAAAACGAAATATTTAAAATTCTCTATCAAATTTTGGTTTTTGGCTTTTGAAATAATTCTTTCAAATTTCCGTTCTCAAATTTTGCTTTTTAAACAAAAAAGAAGTTCATTGAATTAGAATAAATTCTAAAGATTTAGGGCCTGTTCACATAGGAGTCCGTTGCGTTGTGTTAAGGAAAAGATGACGTTGAGACGTAAATAAACCAATCATATGCCTCCAAACTATTAGCAATGAAATTTTTAATGCCTATGATTGGTTTATTTTCGTCTCAAAGTCATCTTTTCCTTAACGCAACGCAATGGACTCCTATATGAACAGGCCTTTTAACTTCTCATTTCCTAAAACAAAAATTATTTCTGGTGCTTTAAAATTATTTCTGAATTTCAATTATTAAATAAATGACTCGTTCTCAACTATTTTGGCATTTGGTTATTTTCCTTTTGGCAACATGGCGGAATGTAAACATTACATCTCATGGGGCAAAAATTGCTTTAAAAAATAGAAAGACAGTTCTGATGAATTCAAAATTGGTGGCGGAAGAATCCTCATCACTTCCTCATTAATTAGAAATAAATTTCACGAATTTGCTGGAATTATTAGTGAGTAAAATAATAAGTCGAAAAATTACGAACTCGGCATTCAAGTTACATTAAGATACAGTGGCAATCAGTGCGGGAAATTTCAAAAGTGAGTTTTGTAAGTATGCTTTTTTAGAATGATAATATTTTTTCTATTAAATGTATTTGGTATATTTTTGAAGCTGAACATCTATAAAATATCCATAAATCATAAAATTGACATTAATAGGTGCAAAAAACCGAAATATTTGTCCATCAAAATTGTCGATTTCGTGAAATTCGGAAAACTGCTTTGGGGAAAAAGCTTCGTTTGCAGTGAAAAACATTTTTAACTTTTTGAAAATGTGCATATCCTTAAAGATGAAGAGTTGTAGAACACATGGAAATAAAAAATTTGTCGACTGGTGGGCAGAAAAGTTTAATTTTGCATGCATGAAAATAGTGGAAATTTGCGAAATGGAAAGGAGCTGGCCCACCCGGAATGACATTTGTTTCTATTACCCGCTTCTTTTGAGTTCGGCGGTTTTAATTGAATAATTTAAAAAGTTTAAAGTTTTGAAAGTTGAGGGTGGCACCAGTGCAGGCGTCTCGTCCGTCCGCGTATATCGGTACCAGTTACAATATCCTGCTATGCTCGGTTCGCGACATTAGCCCGTCCCCGTGTCTGCTGACTAACAAACAAACTAACATTTGTTTACCTTCAGCTGTCATTATATAGATTATAGTTTGTCCAGTAAAAATCAGAAACATGAAAAACTTTAATATATTAATATATAATTGTCTGAAGAACTGAGACAAGTATCAATCAATTCAGCTTGCAAAAATGTTTTCATTCAGGGTTCACACGCTTAATTTGCTAAAGAAGCAAGTACTTTTCCATAGTTTTTAGTGCCCTCTTTATGAATATTAGAGACCTATTTTTCAACTTTTCTTTTTAAAGAAAATAGGGCCTGTTAAGACTTATAAATGTGACTTTTTTTTACAATTTCCTGTAATTAGATTTATATGTTAAAAATACTTATTATTTTTATAGGAAATTAGTTTTATTTAACACAAAACAGGACACATAATCGACAAGCTAGTCATACCTATATAACTTTAATGGGAAGCAATTACACAAATGGAGAAACACACATTTCAGAAAAATCTAAAACAAATCTATTCCTATATGATGTGTTTCTCTTATAAGTATGCTTCCCATTTAACAGTAATCAACTATAATATGATACCAAATTAAAAATAATTTTCCCATGATGCCATTAATACCAACAACTAAAGACAAATATTGTATTTTTAAATTTCTCTTCACTCTACTATGCCCCTACTTTTCAAACAGTGAAAATAAACTGAGACAAAATGCTGATATTTTTTTATCTAGTTCTTGGCTGCAGTCACAATCTAGTCAAGATGGACAATACAATGAATGAATCTCACTGTGTAAAAATCTTTTCATTCATCTCCAAAAGAATTTAAAAAAAAAAAAACTAAAATCAAAAAAGTACCTCATATTTATTAATTTTCAACCGGAATAAAAGGCAGGACAAAGGTCTGAAGATTTGAGCATTAGAATTTGATGACTTTTAAGGACTTTAAAAACTTTTGTCAAAAGCTAAGGACTTCTACAGACCAAAAATTGTTAGGTATTTTAAAGAGATTTTAAAGACAGTGTAAACTTTACCTATATGTGTGGAGTTTGTAAAAGAGAATAAATACAACAAAAAACATAAGATCAAACATTTAAGAACTCTAGAAGGTCATAAAAGTTATTAAGCAAAACAAAAAAATCTTCCAAAACTGTTATAAAGATAATGTTAGCTTATCCTATTCAGATTTTCATACCATACTAAAACTAACCATCACATAACACAAGCAGGGAATGCACAACTTTCTGTCTAACACTGAAACATATGAGACAGCCAATCGATTACTTTCAAAGAATCCTCTATAAAAAATCTATTCCAACTTTCCTCTCATAATACATTGTTGAACTACAGCTGCCTATTTATAATTGCTGTCCCGACAATAACAAACAGGCAAAAAGGGAAAGAAATTTTTGGCTTTTCTTATCATGAGGTATGTTTTAAAACAAATTTTTTTACACAATATTTAAAACATCATGGATTTTGAAACTAACATAGTATTCAATAAGAAAAAAACCAGAAATGTACTCACCTCTGCTATAAGTGGATATATTTGATCCATACAGAGGTTAATAGTACTAGGAAGAAATGCTTTAAAATTTGAACTAGGCTCTTGAACAACTTGTTGTAGCAACTGCAGCAACCTGTAAAATAGATAGTACTATATGAAAACAAGGGAACAAACAAACAAACCTCAATATAAGTGTTATTGAACAATATATAAATTTATATTGCACTTGATAATGGTGAGAAAAAATTCTCTGTTTTTTCTAGTCACAAATTCTTTATAAATTTACTAGTCAGATGTAGATTCCTTTGAATTTAGAAACACTTCTACTACATTAACATCTTTAGTAAAAATTTACAATTGTTAGAATTGTAACCTAGAAGGAAACATATGATAGCTACACTTAAATAAATAATACATAAACTACTTTATTTTTACTGCAACTTCTTAATTTTACTTAACAATAAAAAGATCAAATATATACATATAAAAAGATTCCCCCTTACTTTTCAATGACCTTACAGCCAGATGAACTTTCATTTAAGGTAAATTCCATTAACTGGTTGCTAAAGCAAAAAAAGTTTTTGTTAATCATGTACTGTGCCAAGACAAAAATTAAAAGTACAGTCGAACCCCGCTATAACAAACTTCAAGGGACCAAAGGTTTTGTTTGCTTTATCTGGTGGTTCTCTATATCCGAACCATTAAGAAAAATGCTAGAATTCACATAATGTATAACCCATTAGTTGCAATCTGCATTCAATAATGATGTATTAAAAAAATGATAAAATCTATTAAAAATGATAATGAATTAAATCAATTACATTAAACTGACACAATACTAATTAAATTATGTACAATAGGAAAACGGCAGGACCAAAATTTTTGTTCGTTATATCCGTGAGTTTGTTATGTACTGGGTTTGCTATAACGGGGTTCAACTGAATATATATATAATACAAAAATTAATACTTACGAAGAAAATAGTGTCAAGAAATTTTGAATAGTTTTCTCAACAAATGGAAGACCTATTTGTATTCGAAAAGCAGAAAATAGGCACAAAAAAAATTCCAAGATGCTCTCAGTGATATCTGAAAAAATGTTAATAAATGAAAAGAAAAGGAATTATAGATAACACTAAAAAAAATTATATAAACAAGACTACACAAAAGTAATTAGTAGAAAGGGGTAAAGAACCATAAAAATTAACACGTCATTGAAGATTTACTTCTTAAGAAATAACAGGAAATAAAATGTTACAGTAGCATTGCTGTGTTACCAATGAAAAGAAAGAGAATAACACAATTATTCTCTTATCTATATTTTAAAGATTTTCTCATAAGAACTATGCAGCATGTCGTTCATACCATTGAACGACATATTTTAACCTTATCTTTCTTTCCATAATTCTTTTGTAACTTTTTGTATCATTAATAAAAACTAAGCATGTAAGTTATAATAAGAACATAAAATATTTTGTATGCTTAACTTGAATTTCCTGTTTATCTCAGCCTTTCCCTATCATACCTACACAAAAATTCATTTTAATTTCTGAATTATTACAAGAAAAACTAACTAAGATTAAAAATCTCCCAAAAATTTTACCAATTCTGATATAAACACAAAATATTTGCCAAGATTTCCCAGATTTTATAATATAAATTTGTTTTGTGCTCTTAAATTTTAACAGAAATAATAACCTTTTTAAGATAAAAATACACTTCAAAATAGCTTTAAAAAATGTTTGTTATATATACGAAGTGTGACAATTAAATAATGGAATTCATCTGAAAAATATGCTTTAATGAAAACTTATTACAAATAGCTTTTAATCCCCTTCAACACATTCCCCTTTCCTATTTATACACCGCCATAGACCATTTTTTCACTGTCCAAAAGAGTGCTGCAGGCCATCAAGTGTCACCCTCTTCAGCAAGTCTACCGTTTTTGCCTCCACCTCTTCCACAGACTGAAAATGTGTTGCATTTAATGAACTTTTCACTTTGGAGAACATGTAGAAGTTGTATGGAGCAAGATCTGGTGAATACAGCAGATGCTCAAAAACAGTAATGGGCTTGTCTGCTAACTGTTTCATAGAGAGCGCATTTTGCACAGGCACATGAACTTGGTGCAGAATCCATGAGTCATTATTTCACAGATCTGGTCTTTTCTTCCTTACCCTTTCTCTCAGCTTGGTCAGGACCTCAGTGTAGTACTTCTGGTTTACTGTTTCGCCCTGGGGCCCCGGGTTGACCAATTGTCGGTGGATCTGTACCATTTGACCGGCACACAGGCCCACAATAATGACATTTCACCGAATTTGGGAAATTAACCTCCATCTGCATATACAAGAATTGCTGCATAATGGCAGGTCTTCGGTGAATCAAGGGCTGATATGTGAAAGTGGAGGGAGCCAAGGAGTAAAACAACTTACCATTTGGCCCTGAGGTAACCATTCAATCATGATGACACTCTTAATATCGAGGAAAAAAAAACGAGCACAATCTTCAGCTACGATTTACTCACTCGAGCTTTTTTTGCTCCTTGGTCATGTGGGGGGTCTTCCAGCATATGGATCGACGCTTTGTTTCAGGGTCATACTAGAAAATCAATGCTTCGTCTCATGTGATGACTTTTTCTATCAGTTCAGGACCTAATGTGAATCGCTCCATGATATCGGATCAGATGTTTCTCCTGTTCTCATTTTGTTCCCATGAGATTTTTTTGGTACCATTTTTGCCCATACTTTCGTCATTTGCAAATCCAAGTGTAAAACTTTTCTTATTCTATCTTTGTCAATGTTCGTCATGTCTGTCATCATTTGATTACTCAAACATTGGTCTCTCCATACGATTTCATTAATTTTCTGAATGCTTTTATCAATTCCTGATGTCACAGGATGACCAGAACATTCATTCTCTTCAACCTCCTCCCAACCTTCCAAAAAAAGTTTGTGCCATTCAAAAGCTCGAGTGCATGACCTGCAATTATCGCTAAACACCTCCTTGAACAACTGAAATCTTTTAGTTAGGTTTTTTTTACCTTCACAAGGTAATTTGAGATTGATACGTTGCTCTATTTTCAAGCTTATCATGATCACGGCACTCCAACACAAGAACGTCCTACTCAAGCAAGGATTAAAAAAATACTAAACTAGCTAGAGAGACGGAATAAGGTGCCACCTGCAGCGGAAGCATGAAGGTGAAAAAAACTCCATAACCACACCCCTTCGCCAGGCCTAACGGCTAAGGCATGCATAGTCCCATCATTTAATTGTCACACCTCATGCATATAAATGCAAAAATATTTACTGCTCATAAACAAATATTTTCTACATAATTAGTTGCAATATTGAAAGAAGAATCTTACCAAAATGTTGAACATACAAATGAAATAATGATTCAATCACAGGAATCATAGGTTGCACTGACTTATAAAAAACTTGTTTAGTTCTTGTAGAGGCATCAGATATATTTTCAATCAGACCACACAATACTTGAAGAACCCACAGTATATTTGGTTTTGCTAAACAGTTAAAAATAAATGTATTAAGATACAAAAAAAACTCAAAAGTTTATCCTATTACAATAACTCAAAATATGTACAAGTAAATATAAAGCAAAACCTCAACATTTTATTCCCTAGCCTACTTGCAGCAAACTATACTACATTATTTAAACAGCATTAATTGCACTTTATATATATACAGTGGTACCTCGACTTACGAGTTTAATTCGTTCCATGACGGAACTCGTAACTCGAAATACTCGTATCTAGAATAAATTTTCCCCATACAAATGAATGGAAATGCCATTAATTCGTTCCGGGCTCACCCAAAACACTGCAATTTTTTGTTACATGTTTTTAAATAAGAAAAACATGCTTATAAACGACGAACATTGTATAAAAACGCAATACAATAGAATGTACTGCAATAAATTCATTTTATTAAGTGTAATATACAACATTTACCTTGGAGATCAGACTTGAAGATGCTGATTGAAGAGGAGGAGAAAGGCTGAACTGAAAAATTAAATCTTATTCATTGATTTTTGACCTTTTCAACCCGCTTTCCCCACTTTCGCTTTTATTACCAGCTACTCTCTTAAAGTGAACGAGTGAGCCACGGAAGCTGAGCAATTGTTGCATCGTTCACTGTGGCTGTAATGTCCAGATTCTTCTTTCTGAGAACGTTCCGAAGAACGTTTTCTCAGAATCCGTAGAAGGGGGAGAGCTTGCGATCCTAGAACCAAGGTCACCCCATCCCTTAGATCCCATGGGGAGTTCCAGTGTGAGGGAGGGAATTGTAGTTATCTCTCTGCGAGAGAGGTTGGGTGCTGTTCGGTTTCAGAGGACGACTCAAATTTGGGCAGAACAAGCTGCCCCGGGTGGTAATTGTTCAATGCTAATCTCTCGGTTTAAGACTAGATAGTAGTCTCAGAATAATATGTAAATAATTATATAATAATTGTACATAAAGGTTGCAAATATTATATGCTTCTTGTGTTCTCATTTGATGAGCACGTAACATGACATTCGCTGCTCAAACTAGAAGTGGAATATCTGAAGCTTTCTCGCAATCCGAATTATAGTTTGTAACTTGAAACAAAAAATTCGCCGACAGAATGCTCGTATCTTGAAAAGCTTGTAAGCCGAGGTACCACTGATATATATATATATATATATATATATATATATATATATATATATAGAGAGAGAGAGAGAGAGAGAGAGAGAGATTTGCTGGTCTCTATCTGTATGGATAGAAACCAGAAAATCTCTGCAAAAATAAATTATATTAATTCACATCTTTATCTATGGCATGATAGCCCATTGTGGACTCCCTGGCCATTTTCAAATGCCTGTTCTAGCTTTCTTTTTGAAAGTAATTACTAACCAGTTCCTCATCCCAACAACTTCAAAAGTCTCAGTTTAGAATGTCACTAAATTATGTTTTCTTCAAATTCTTTTTGAAAAATCAATTACATCAGAAAGTTGTCCTTCATCATTCTCTAAAAGTCTACTTGCTTCAGAAATATCCTGTCAATTACTTTTACTAATTACTTTTATGTGTTTTATCATTATCTTTAAAAAGCTAATACAATTAAAAAGACACATCTTCCCTTGATTCTATTTTCTTGAGTCAAACCTAAGCTTACTCTGATGATCTTTCAAAAAGCCTATTAAAACAAAGAATTTTTCCTCCTTTCCAAAAACAAACCCTGGTTTCTGTGGGTTAGGATTCATCTGAGGTCTAAGAACTTTACAGAGGATTTTTTTTTTCCTGTTAATTTTAGGAGATTAATGTAGGCTTCTTCAGTCATAAAGGCAGCAATTTGCTGTCATTACTCACTCTCAGGATTTATATTATTTTGACAGCTAAGCAAACCCTGATTTCTGAGTGTCAGGATTGATCTCAGGTCTAAGAACTTTATAAAGGATTTTTTTCCAGTTAATTTTAAGAGATTTATGAAGGTTTCTTCAGTCATAAAGGCAGCAATTAGCTGTCATTACTCACTCCAGGATTTACATTATTTTAACAGTTAAGTTTAGATCCCAAATACAAAAAGTTTTTGACACTTTCAAACTGCCAATTACACACTTCATGTAGGAGTATTTTTTTTATTTTTATCACAAAGCATATATTTAGATTCACCATGATTTCATTTCAAGAGTAATTTTTCAGCAGACTGCTCCAAAGCCACAAAAATTTCCTGTGGTGCAGATGCTGATATGGCAATTAAATCCAGCCCATCAATAAGAGCAAATTTTGAAAATACTTATTAAAGATAGTACCCCATGTATTAAGGTCTAAGTCTCTACTGACTTTAAGAAGGGCAATATGGAAGAGCAGACAGGACAGTGCATTGCCTTGTCTCACACATTTAATGATTGCAAGATGCCCTGACATTTCTCCTATAATTATTAAACTGGATTTCGTTACTGAAAACTTCAGTATCACAAGTTTTGTTTTATTATATTTTGGAATGCTCAACATGACTAACCTGCATCACACTGAATAAGAGTTTTTTTCAGTCAAACATGTATAAGCATTATACTAAACTTAATTCAAATTTAAAATATTTTTTCCTCAAACTTGCATACTTATGCTAAAAAAAATTTACATTTTAAAATAAAAATTAACAATAAGGGGGTACAGGACACAAAATTCTCCGAATTTTCGAAAAATATTTTATTGCATTAAAATTTTTTTTTGTTCTTTTCCACTTAAAATGACGTTTAAATCATTTCTATCTTAATTAGAATAGGAGATATTGATTTTATGTTTTGCAACATTCTAACAGCAGAAAATGTTTGTTTAAGCATTTAAATGCGTTTTTCTGCATGATGGGTTTTTTCAACATTTCTCGTCTTTAAATTGTTATAAGTCAAGAACCATTAAAGAAAAATGGTTCAAACTTCGAATATGTCTTTTTTAATTATTTTACTTTAATTTTGATTCAGAAAAATTTGAAAAAAATATTTACTTTTGAAAATATGATTTTTTAAAAATAAGTTACATCATTTTTAAAAATTTTTATTCTAAATATTTTTGAATTTAGAATAAAAATTTTGAATTTTTTTAAAAATTAATATTTTAAAAAATGCTGAATTAAAATAAAACACATTTCTGTTTAATAAAACGAAAAAATTTTGAAATTCAACAAATAATATTTTGAGTTATAACAATTTTCAGTTATCCCACTTTTTTAAAAATTTTAAATTTAAAAACATTTTTAAAACCTTATTAGAAGTTTTATGATGAGATTTTCTTTACAAATTATATGATTAACCATCACAAAAAAATTCAAAATTTTAACTCAATAAATCAAAAAAATTTAAATATTTCTTGGACCACCTTAAATAAATAAAAACACAAAATGATTTCACAGAGTTATAATACAAAAAGATATAATACCATGTTCTTGTAACATTTTGTCTTGAAAGAATGTAGGATTATTACAAGCAGACTTAAGAGGTTCACAAAGGGCAAGTATTAAAGAATCATGCTGAGCTGATTTTTCTGTCCACATTTGCTGAGCATCAGGGATATTATACCATGGTAATACCAAAACATTTGACATTGATCTATAAACCACAATCTGAGTCTACATATGTATGAAAAAAAAAATAAATTACTTGAAAATTCATACAATATAACAGTTTGTAAATTAAACATTTTAATAGTATAATGAACAGCAAAACATTTTTATTAGATCAGAAAAACAGTTTATTTCTTTAATTATTCACATAAATATAAACAAAATCTTTGAAAAGAGAGATAGATGTCTTAAATATTTCAGGCAAACTTAAAAAGTAATTTTAGAAAATTCTAAAATAGGAAAATTTAGTTTTTTTTTATAATAGCCTTGGTTACCACTGTGTACATAAACTTTTAATTTTTGTATACCAAATTTCTTCCCCCTCCCCTAAAAAAACTTTGGTAGTTATGCTAATAACATTGCTAAATGTTAAAAGAAATATCCAGTAAACAAAATGAATGAAATATAAATTTCTAAAACAACTTGTAGGAATACTTCTACCTGAAATCTTTAAAATTCATGAAGATTTTATTGAGTTACTAGTTACATTAATTTATACATAATACGTTACCAAAAATCAATCCTTTCATAACAATGTATGTTCAAAGCACTACAAGATTTTCTTTTGCGGATTTATATTTTACCAATGAGAAAGTTTAATATTTACTAAGCAAGTTGTAAACATAAGAGATTTTAAAACTAAACAATACAAGATTTCTAGATAAGAAAATAAACCACTCACCTCAATTGATAAAAACCTCAGTTCAAGTTTTCCGATCAGGGAAAAGAGTTGTTGAACTGGGCCAAACTGAAACAAATATGCTGGCCTAACAGTTCCAGTTAAAGATATGAGTAAATGTGCAGCACTATGAGTAACTTTTTCAGGAACCTGAAACAGTTTATTCAAGGAAATTATATATACATTAAAATCTAAACATAAAAACAAAAAATTTTCTTAATAAAAGTATTCATAAAATTTTAGATATGCCATTATTTAAAGTGATCTTAGTTAAAGCATCTTATTCAATTCCTACATCCATTTTTTATTTCATTTTAAAGAATAGCTGTTAAAATCTATTGAATTTATTTTGTCCTAATTCCTAAATATTTGAGCAAATTCACAAGATCTTGCTAAATCTTAGATACAGAATAAAGGGGATGGATGGGAAAATACATTTTAAGATTATAATTAATGTTAGAGAACTAAGAATTAATCTTCAAATTTTCAAATGCTTTTATATATATGCCTATAGATATAAATCCCAAATCTATTAAATCTCATTAGAGAAAGGATTATGATTGTTAAAGCACCTGCATAATAAATTGGAATTTTGTGTCATAAGGTAAAAATAGATTATGCTAAAATTATAACAGACCTTCTTTTTGACATTTGCTATTGCTATATCAGCAATAATTTTTTCAATAGAATTTTCAGGATTCTTTTCAATGTACTGAGAACTTTCTTTGCTGTACTGAGTTAGCCAATGACAAAATGCTTTCAAAGTGGCGAGTATTTGAGCATGGCTGGAAAAAAAGGAAAAAGAACAATTATAAAAATGTAATACATTAAATTGATAACAAAAACAGACAAATAGTCCTACACATACTGAAATTTCAATACATACCTGATAAACAAATTAAAAACTCTTGTTTAATTGTGAATACCTTTAATCATTTCCTTTATTACCTCAATTTTTTTCTTACCTATCTATATCAGGGGTCGGAAACACGGTGCCCGCTGTTCAAATATCTAAACTTTTGATATTTGAACAACAAACACTTGTAGTTGTAATGAAATTGGTGCTCAGGAAATCGCATACGGAGAAAGATAATTTATCACACTTCCAAATTAAAATGGTGATAGAAAATTATTGCGATGGAAATGCTTCCTATCATTTTGCCAAACGTTTTGATTCCTTACTGGAAGAATTTAATACCAGATTTGAAGAATTCTACGAATTGGAGGCATTCTTGACTTTTTTACTAATCCTTTCTCTTATACAGAGGACGATGTGACTCATAAAATCGCAACGTATTTTGATATTTCCAATATGGAGGAATTATAATTGGTAATTATAAAAATAAGAAATGATTTTGCAACGGTGCTTCAGTGATCCAGTAATTAGTCCTTAACGTATTTAATTAAGTTTATTTCACACCTATTTACATATCTACAAAGTTTAATACACTGAGGGTGTTAATTATTAGCTAACCCCAATCCTTACACAACCTACAATTCCATTCGCCTGCCACAGACTGGCAGAAACACGGAAAAATATACATTTCGTGCAGTGATCACACAGCACCCTCTCGCGGACAAAGGAAGAAATTCGCAACAAATGACACTGAATTAAAATCACATCATAATGAAGAAAAATCTGGAATTTAGTGAATTGAAATAGATTCCCATTATTGAGAAAATAAGGTTTGATATTGAACTCAGTTTGCGCATTGACATATGCTTATGAATCTTTATTTTCCATTATCAAATACTTAAAATCAAAGTACCAATCAAGCCTCACTGACACTCATTTGGATAAATACCTGAGAACTGGGAATTCGACTTATGTGCCACATTACAACGAGTTGGCTGCAGAAGTTGCAATGTCAAATATCACATTAATTATCAATTTTAAGATTGCTTTGTTTAAATTAAAATTTGAATTTATATAATAAAAATTTATGCCACATTAATATTTTCATACTTTAACCAGCCCCCCCCCCCCCTCCCCTTCATCCAGCGGTGTACGTCAAACTCGTACATTTCTTAAATATGCCCTCCTAGTAAAAAAGGTTGCCGACCCCTGATCTATATCATAAAAAGTTTAAAACCAAACAGAAAATTAATACCCTCTATACAGACAAAAATGTACTTTAAACCTCAAAGTTAGAAATAAATAATTGAAATATGGAGAATTACAACATTTACTTCTTATTGGTTGCAATCTATATACAATCTACAAATCATACAACAAGCAACAATACCACTTTGCACTCTTGAAATATAAAGAATATGTAAGTAATTACAAATACTATAATACAAATAAGTAAATATATATTGTTTAGAGCAGTGATTCTCAATCTTTATGTCTAGGCTCGTTTTTGAATGACCTTCAATTACTACGCCCCCCCCCCCTCCCCACCAAAACTAAAAAACATAAATATTGATAGTAAAATACATTCTACTAATTTTTTTTCTAGCCATCCATGCCTCAACCTGAGGGGTGCAAAATCCCCAGGTTGAGAATCACTGGTTTAAAGCATCAGAAGATATTGAAAACTTAACTTACACTTCAGTGAAATCAATTTCTAAAACTAATGGTGCAGCAGTTTTCATTTCATAAAATCTTAAACGATTACTATATGTAGCAGCATGGCACAATCTGAAATAAAGTATAAATTATAACAATTAAATAACATTAAAATCTAGTAACATTAACATGTACAGTGAAACCTTCACTAAAACGGCCAATAATAGTTCCAGAAAAAAGTGGCGGTTTTGTGGGTAGGCCATCAAACAGGGGTGGTCAGATAGAGAAGTTTCACTGCATATCTATCAGTAATATTTCCCATTCAAATTATCACCTTTACCATAAAATGGTTTTAACACTTTGAGGTCTAAGTCCGAGTGTCACTCGGGCTCCCATTTTCTTTGAAGCGAACTAAGCCCGAGAGTCTCTCGGGGTCAACTCTTAACTCTCTGAACTACAAAATTGCCAATTATGTACATTCTTCGTCTGTTAAGATATTATCTATGAACCTTCTACTTTAAAATTTAAAAAAATCACAGATGACAGCATCTAACAGATGCAAATTTATGAAACGCTCTAAAATCAAAATTCAAATCACAGTTATTTTGAATGTTTGGTCGCCATATTTGTTGTGTTTAACAATGTCTCGTAAACAATTTTTAGATTATCTAATGCAGATGATTTGGCGGAAGTAAGAGATATTAGCATGTGATTCTTTGTCAGAGCTATCCAAATCAGATGTTGAAAAAATACAACTGAACAAATATATAAGAGCAATCGTAATGCAGTTGGTTGAAAAAGGTGTATTAGTGGTAGCGCATGATTTAGGAAGTAAACACAGAATACATGATGTAGTAAAAAGAAAAAGAAATTTAATTAATGTCTAAAGAAAAACTTAAAGAAAAAATAAATCCACTGCCAAACATGGCAAGCTCAAAAACAAAGAACAGAACACTTACAACACTTTAGTAAGATGGAACACATAATAATAAATCTTTAAAAAACCTGCACAATAAAAACAAAGATGCCACATCAGTTGAGCGAAATCTTCACACTATGCGTTTTCCGAAGACATGCCCACCAAAAGTGATGACGTCAAATGCTGGCTAATTTCAATACGGCCGTGGATGTAAGGTGAGAAAAACCAACAAGGTGGAACAGTATTAAAGGAATGCCAACAAGTCTTACAAGGATTGTCTCACAAAAAAGTATACAACAGAAGTTGACAGACTTTTTTGGGAGACATTTCCCAAAACCAATACTACCAACAGTAAAAAAAGAGAAACCTACAAGAATTTGTAATGTTTGCAGCAGCAAATCAATAACAGAAACAAGAAAAAGATATTGAGGAAAGAAACTCAAACTTATTGGGAACTTTGTGGTGTTGCTCTTTCTGCAAATCCATGCTTTGAAATGTATCACACAAAACTAAATTTTATTAAATGATGCTGGTTACCAATAAAAGCCATTTTTAGATCTTTGTAAACCATTTGGGTAAGTTTTTATTAAATATGATTTAAAATTGTTAAATGCTTCCTTATGCAGAACTTTTTTTTTAACTTTAAAACTTGCTTTTCTCAATAATTCCTCATTAAATATTACTTGTTAGTGAATTTAAATAGTTTCTACATTAGGAATAAAATCAGTTTAAAATTTCTAATAAAAAATATTTTTAAGATATATATCTTCAAAGTATTTTTTAAAAAATAACAAAAAGTACCAAAAACCCTCAGTCCAGAAGGAGACATATGGTCAAAATAGGTCAGACCTGAAAGTGTTAAAATGTGTCAAGAAATTTATCAAACAAGATGAGGTGAATACAAAATTACATAATGTAACATTTACTTTAAAAATACCCTCACCTTTTGTTTTCTATGCCACTGTGTCTAATTTTTGCCACTTAAAGCATCCTGTACTTAGTTTTAAATATTTTATGTCATGACATTTTAAATAATAACACTGTAAGCCCATTATTTTATGACTAATTATATACACATGCTTATATGATAAAACTAAGCTATACATATTAGTCAGACTGTTGAGAAATTCTGCTAGAAAGGAAGAAAGAAATAACCAGAGACAGTGCGGAAAAGATCTATCAATTACAAGGTAAACCAAAACCATTTAACAAACTCTTATTTTTAAATATTTTGTAGAACAGCAGTATAACACACACACACATATATATAAATATATATATATATGATTCAATAATAAAGTAATTTAATACATGAAATATTCCAAACTGAAATATATATATATATACTAGCTGAATACCCGAGCTTCACTACAGAGTACATTCAAATTAAATACAACGGTCAATGTTTGCAATTAATGGCAAATATATATATACTTATAAAAAAAAATCTTAACAGATATTTTTATAGGCAAAATAATGAAGAAAAAATATTCAAATTAAATCTGATAAAACATACTAAAGAATATAGTATGGTTAATATAGTATAGTTTGAGGAACATTTCTTTTTCTGTATTTTAATATTTTTTTGGATAATGTCCAATCGTCAGCTGCATTAGAAAGAAAAAAAATTGTTTTGTCAATTGATTCCGTTGCTATGCACAAGGCGCAAAATTAGTTTAAAGTATCACAAAAGAAAAGAAACCACATGATCAGCATTCAATAAATTAAATTCTAAAAATTAAGCTTTAAAAATTCACCAAAAATCAGAAAATGGAGGTAAAGATTCGAAAAAGATTTCATTTTAAAGGAATTTTTATGATCTTTCTCGTGATATAAATTTTATAACCCTCAGGTTATTATTTTAAATGCAAACTTTAAAGAATGTTACTAAAACAGCTTAAAAATTTAATTTTAAAAAATCTAAGAAGAAATTTTTAAAAATCTTTCTTAGTGCACCCCTATACTACAAGAAGAATTGCCATGCAAAATTTTAGCCCTTTAGGTCCAGTGGTTTGGTCTGTGCGTTATCAGTCAGTAAGTCAGTCAATCATGGAATTGTTTTATATATATAGATTTTAAAAAAAATATTCCTCCTTTTTCAAAAAAGTAAGTTTAGAAAGAACAATAAAAATTAGTGTATGACAACACAATCATTTTCCACAGTTAGTAGGAATCATATGAAAAACTAATGTGGATTCTTACTTCTCTAAAGTTTTTTGTGCATCTAATTTGCGGCTTTCAAAGTATTCTCCACACATATGCTCAACAAGTCTACCAATTCCTTGAAGTAATGATGACAAGTCTCTCAAACTGCAATGCAGGCGACGACATTCATTTTCTCCAATAATGTTTAATTCAATTGGACCATTATTTACTGTTGATTTAAGGAACTGCTCCAGGTCAAAATATATCCTTAAGTTTTCTTCAAATAGTGCATACTAGAATAATTTTTAAATGAGTTAGCTACAAACAAGAACAGCTATGCATACTCTCACATGCCAAAAATATAAATATTAACTACACAAATCAAACAGTCAGTTATTTATTTAAATAATAATTGCTGACAATAAATGAATAACATTAATGAAAATTTTTCACTTTCTAATATATAATAAATATGAATTGTTCATTAGAGTAGTAATTAACTAAATTCAGTACTTAGTACCAGAAAAGATCTAGAAAAACATGCACATTTATATGAAGTTTATAAAAATATTCATGAATCAAATTTAAGCTAAAATCAATCAATAACTATTTTTGAATAAAGTGATCCATTGACTAATTTTTAATATTAGATTAAGTTATGAGTTTTCACTCTTTGTAAAATGATTATAGAAGTTAAATTTACATTCTCCATTCATTTATACTAGTTTTAATTACTTGCAGAAAATCTATGATTAAATCCTGAAGAATGTTGTAAAGAGAAATATTATCACAGGTGAAGAGGCAGTATTTATAGATGATAAACAATTTATTATGCAACAAAAGTACAATGTTTTCCTCCTTTTTAATTATATAAACTCTTTCCAAAAATACAAACATAAACAGATGTAGGAAGTGAGTGCCAAATTTTTTACTAGTTTTTAAATTTGTTAGTTTTTAATTTGGATTTTTCCGATATCAAGATCTGCATGATTTGTAAACCCTAATTACATCATAATTCATCGCAGACATAAACTATACCAATGGGTCATGAAACCAGTGCTTGTTTTGCAAAATAACTATTTTAAATTCATAAAGACAAAAAAAAAAATCTTAAGCACTTTGCTGAAAAAATGTGATATGTTCAAGGACTTAAAAGAGTGTTTAAGTATATATAAGATCTTTTAATAAACTTTTATTGACACTAGCCCCTTGTTTTCTTTGACACATTTTGAAAATACCTTGAATAATTAACAAAATCAATTATTTATCAATCATAAAAATGATTTAGTAAAATTCAATGACATTGAATTTTAAAAACATAAGTACGATCAACATATTAAAGCAAACTAATAATTAAAATAAAACCATTAAAGTATACTTACTACTAAAATGAAAACTTCATTAGGCATTAATTCGGATACCTTGGAAGCCACTTCTAAGCACTGACATAGAAATTGTTGCCATTCTGTTAAAGCCTAAAAAAATATATAAAGAAAGAAAAATCAGTTTAAAATACATAGATTAAAACCTAAAAGAAAATTTTAAATGCTAAGTAGAAGTCACTTTTTTTCTCTTGGAATAAGAGACAATAAAGATTCAAAATAAGCAGGCAAAGAGGTACAAGACTCCTAACTTTGCTATAAAACTAAAGAAACAAAAAATTACCGTCTGAATATATAGTGTTTAATAACTGACTTCCATAATTTTTTAAACAAACAGTAGAAACTGCAATCAGTTCTTGACTGATAAATTATTCAATTACACTTTAATTCATAGCAATCCAACAAAATTATTAAATATAAAATCAATGTATACTGTTTTATCTTGAATTTATATTAAGGTAATTATTTTATTTACATTTGAAAAGCTTTTCAAATGTATATAAGAAATAGTATTTTTTTAATCAATTTTGAGCTGCTAAATTCAAAATTATTAAAAGAACCAAAAGTTTGTGCTTTTTAAAATTTTTTTTGTACCTGAATTATTTTATATACTTTTTATTCCAGGGTAAGTATGGGGTGGATTATTGTGATTTGGAAAGAATCTCTGAAACAATAGTATTACTACACAAATATCAGGACACTTTCTCCAGATAGGAAGATGTTTTAGTCATAATCAAGCATCTTTAAGCAGTTAATAAAGATTTCCTTTAGATAAATAAATGGCAATTCATAAAAAAAAATAATTGAAAATGAGTTCCACTAATAAATAGTTAGCACAAAAAATTGAAAAGTAACAAAACACAATGATTAATAATACCACACACAGAAAAAAAATCAATAATAATAATTATTTATTACTGTTGATTATTAAAAGAATCAAAAGTTTGTGCTTTTTTTTATCCCTGAATTCCAGAGTAAGTATGGGGTAGATTATTGTGATTTGGAAAGAATCTCTGAAACAGTAGCATTACTACTACACAAATATCAGGACACTTTCTCCAGATGGGAAGAAGCTTGCACACAAATCATAATTTATGAAAGTGGAAAAATCTTTTCATAAATATCTTAAGGATTCATGGTCATAGTTTTCATAAAAAACAAAAGGGTTCTTTTCGTAACAATAACCGCATTTCTTAGACCTTTATTTCAACAGGTCTTACAGTCTCCTATTAGCAGAATTTTTGTTTTTTTAAATGGAAGAGATGTTACAATTTTCACACGAATCATAATTTATGTAATTTAATTATATCCAAACATCGATAGTAATAATAAATACTAACAGGAAATTAACAATATATTAGAACAGAATTTTTCTGCAATAAATATCTAAACTATAATCTAAACTGATGGAAAAGAACATACTTATTCAATATAAATTCATAACTGTTGTCTTGATTCTTTAATTTATAATTTAAATAGTCCAAAAATGTATTCCATATGTTAAACAAGAGTAATCAGCATCTTTAAGCAGTTGATAAAGATTTCCTTCAGATAAATAAATGGCAATTTGTAAAAAAAAAAAAATTTGAAAATGAGTCCCACCAATAAATAGTTAGCACAAAAAATTGAAAAATAGCAAAACACAATGATTAATAATACCACACACAGAAAAAAATCAATAATAATAGTAGGTTCCCTAAACTTCTTAACTTGAAACTTTACATAGCAAAGCGATATTTTAAACTCACATCATCATTTAAATCTTCATCATCCAATTCTTCTAAACTTGACTGATTGAATCTAAACTGAAGCTTCCTAAATATTTCTTGTACTAAAGCTAATAAAGCATCTTTATACCTGGAAAATATTTAAATATAAATATAAATATATATACAGTCGAACCTCCATATATCGAAATTTTCTATATATCGAACTCTTAGCAAATCTCCATGTTCATTACATAGAAAAATTGTTTCTATATATCAAAAAAATCTCTATATATCAAAATTTTTTTCAAGACAAATTGGGAGATTTTATTCCACTTTAGAATAAAATTTCCCAATTTTTGGCATTTGAAACAATATGTCGTGGACTTCAATTCGCAGAAAATGTCCCTGATGAAGTTTTTAACGGACTGAATAAATATGAACATTTCTTTGAACTTTCTGCAAAACTGTTCAACAAGATATTCGTAGTTTTTTTTTTAAAGAATGTAACTGTGATCATTGTAACCACTGTCTGCATTATTGTTTTCTTTAAAGATATGTAGTAATCAATAAATCTTTCATATTAATTCATTTTTTAGTTATTAACTTTCATTTAATGGGATTCGCATATAAATTAGAAATGGAGTTTCGTATACGAAAATTAGCTTTAATTTTTTTTTCTTTTTAGGAGAATTATGATAAGACTAAGCTCAATTCTATATATCGAATTTTTTTCATGCAATTTGCTACTTTGATATATGGAGGTTCGACTGTATATATATATATATATATATATATATATATATATATATATATATATATATATATATATATATATATATATATTAGGGTGGGTCATTTTTTACTTTTTTTAAAAATCGAAACCGACTGTGGTGGGAAAAGCTGTGTATTGCTATCAAATGTTTCTAAAAAATTTTTTTTTTGAAATTAAAATATATTTACGCCCCCCCCCCCCCGCCCTTGAAGTTTCTCCAAAAATGCCAAAATATGCTTTTTTTATTTATTTTAAAATTTTTCATGTAACAAAAACTTTAACCGCCTGTAGTGGAAATTGTTGCATAGCAAGACCCTTTGTTTGCAGAAAAAATTATTTTGATATCGTATCATATTTAAATCCCCTGCTAGGCCGGCGAAATATTGATATTTTACCCTTTGAAGAAGAATTTTTAATAAACATATTCTAAAAATTAAAGTCATTAGTAAACTCAATGTCCCATCTGTGTCAAAGAGTTAAAAAAGATCTTTGCATATTTTGCCAAAATTATGGCAGAATAATCCAGAATTCACCACAAAGAGGTGGTTGCATTCGAATTCCTCCCACATCCATCCACCCTCCCAACCAAATATGGGTGCATTTTTTTTTCCTGTTTAGTGATATAGCAATCTTACACTTTATTTTTTGCCTTATTTTCGAAGTTTGGCATCAGCTTTCAAGACGCTAATGTTGTATGTATAAAGCCATCGCGAATTTTTGTTCCACAGACAGATGAGGATGCCTCTGACACTATCTTGACTACCCTTTCAACATCTTGTATACGGCATGGGAGAGTCCACAGCTTACTTTCAATAAGCCACCTATTTCAGCCATTTTCTTAATTTCTGCACTGGGTATATGTTTAGTCCATGAAGGTTCTGTAAGTGAACATTTCTTCCAATTGATCAGTTCTGCACAGTCGTTTGCGTGAAATTCGAGAGGCGAAATGACAAAATCACAAGTTGTTTCATTGGGAAGTGTTCGGGCCTTCATGATTCTTCTGAAGCCTTATTTCCTCACATAGGATCATTTGTCGTTGATCATGACAATCAGCAGGTTTTCTGGGTGACCATAACATCATTCATTTGCCTTACAGGATCCACTACTAATTTCAACACATCGCTCATATCTTGAGTAATGCATAACTTCCCAAAGATTCTGTGTACCAGCTGTGCATGAAGGCTCACTTTTAGTGAGAAACCAAACTTTTGCTTACACTTTTGGAGCTGCCCACTTCTTTTGAACATGAGCAACTTGCTTAAAATCCTCATCAAAATAAAAATCCTCTTCACTTTCAGAAGTAGAGCTACCATCAATAATACTTTCACATTGTTGAGGTTGGCTATTTATCTCAGTTTCAGATTTTTGCTTATTCACATGTTCAGCATCCATTGTTTTTTTTTGCCATTCTAAGTTTTAGCACCCTAGTGATTTTAACATCAGAATTCTAGATATACATTTTGGTCCAAGATCTCTAGTCCTTCAAAAATTCTTGTTCCAAAACCGGCACTTTTCTTGACTTCTCATATGAGCACAATGAAAATTCATAACACTTACATGTTGAGATATCAAACAGTGTATATTTTGCATCATTTTGAAACCTTATTAATTTAATTTTCGCAGCTTCACTTGTTTTTCCGGTACACTTCTTTATATTCATGAATTTTTTATGAAACTTTTTGTGAAACCGTGCAGTACAATCACACCATCTATCGGGGAAATTCAAAACAAATTTTGCTGGACTAGTGGAGGCTTTAAATATGATACAATATCAAAATAATTTTTTTCACAAACAAAGGGACTTGCTATGTAACAATTTGCACTACAGGCAGTTAAAATTTTTGGTAAGTAAAAAATTAAAAAATAAATAAAAAATGCTTTTTTTTACGTTTTTGGAGAAACTTCAAGGGCCGGGCGGGGGGCCTAAATATATTCTAATTTCAAAATTTATTTTTCACAAACAAAGGGTCTTGTTATGCAACAATTTCCACTACAGGCAATTAAAATTTTTGGTAAGTAAAAAATTTAAAAATAAATAAAAAATGTTTTTTTTTACACTTTTGGAAAAACTTCAAGGGCCGGGCGGGGGGCCCTAAATATATTTTAATTTAAAAAAAAATCTTTTTACAAACATTTGATAGCAATACACAGCTTTTCCCATCACAGGCGATTTCGATTTTTAAAAAAAGTAAAAATCGACCCACCCTAATATATATATATAATATCCTTTTTTGAATTAAAAAGGTTGTCACAAAATTAAGAAAGTAAAAATACACACAAAACAGGTATATAAATCTTAACCTTTAATTAGTAAACCAGAAATCTAAATTTTGATTTAGAATTTATTTTCTTCAAATAAAAGACGTGGATGTTATTTTAAATATAATACATTTATGACCAAAGACATGACTAACAGAAATTGAATGCAAGATTCTGCAAGAACCCTAATATATTTGTATTAAAAAGGTTGTCACAAAATTAAGAAAGTAAAAATACACACAAAACAGGTATATAAATCTTAACCTTTGATTAGTAAACCAGAAATCTAAATTTTGATTTAGAATTTATTTTCTTCAAATAAAAGACGTGGATGTTATTTTAAATATAATACATTTATGACCAAAGACATGACTAACAGAAATTGAATGCAAGATTCTGCAAGAACCCTAATATATATATATATATATATATATATATATATATATATATATATATATATATATATATATATATATATATATATATATATATACACACACATATATATATATTTTTGTATTAAAAAGGTTATCACAAAATTAATAAAGTAAAAATACACACAAAACAGGTATATAAATCTTAACCTTTAATTAGTAAACCAAAAATCTAACTTTTGATTTAGAATTAATTTTTCTTCAAATAAAAGACTTCAAATTCAAATACAAAATGTTAATACAATAAATGAACTCTAATTGGACTATTATTGGGGACCAGATTAGCTTGGGCATCTTAGATCTTCTTGACCGGCTTTCTTCTGGACACACTATCCATTTTCAGTGGATTCCTTCCCATGTTGGGATTGACAGTGATGAAAGGGTCCACTTTCTAGCCAGGACTGCTGCTGAGGAGTGTGTGAGCCCTTGTGGAGCTCTTACTTTTAGTAAGATTTACTCCCTTAAGAAGACAGAACTAAACCATCTTTGAAGAACTCCTCCTTACCACCCATGGTACTTTGGAAGAAGTCCGGATGGGTCTTTCCAGCTTAAGCCTAGAAAATATCAAACAGCCTTCTCACAATTCATGAGTGGCCATATTAGAGCACTCACTTTTTGGCAGGGTCAGAAGATCTTATCGGACTGTCACTGGTGCTCTGCCGACATGGCCTCCCCTGCCCATCTTTTGGCTTGTTTGGGTTTTACAAAGGACGAGGTCCTTCGCAACCCTCTACTGTTTTTAGACTTTTTAGAAATTTTTGGTTTCATGGAGATTGTCTAGCCTGGCTAGACAATCTGGGATTAGTAGTTTTAAAAAAAATTAATAAATGATAAACCGTGGAAAAATCTTTTCATAAATGTCATAAGGATTCATGGTTATAGTTTTCATAAAAACCATAAGGGTTTTTTTCATAACAATAACCACATTTCTTAGACCTTTATTTCAACAGGTCTCACAGCCTCCTATTAGCAGAATAAGGTAACACATCATTGTTTTGTTTTTTAAATGGAAGAAATGTTACAATTTGCACACAAATCATACTTTATGTTATTTAATTATATCCAAACATCAATAGTAATAATAAATACTAACAGGAAATAAACAATATATTAGCACAGAATTTTTTTCTGTAATAAATATCCAAACTATAATCTAAACTGATAGAAAAGAACATACTTATTCAATATAAATTCATAATTGTTGTCTTGATTCTTTAGTTTATAATTTAAGTAATCTAAAAATGTATTCCATATGTCTAAACAAGAGTAAAATCCATCGTGACTTGGCTGGAAAAAAAATAAAAAATACATGCATTAGCAAATTTTGTTAGGAAACAAATCAACTTTATTTTAGCACTTTATGCACATAAAACTGAAATTACCTGTTGAAAAGTATATTTAAATAAGAGAGCTAAAAATTCTAAGATAGGAAACTGAGCACTACTCTCAAATCTTTTCAAATGCAAGCTGACAAACAGTTGTAGAAACTCGGTAAATTTTTCCACATACCTAGAAAATAAAACAATTACAGAATGAATTTTTACAGAAGATGTATAAAAGAGTGAGAAAATGCAACTGTTGTATAAACATTTTGAAAATTCTGCCAACTTATTTAAGATAACAAGGGCTTTATATTTATTATAAAGGCTTTCTTTCTAAAATTATAAACAATGAAAATGAATTTTATATTATCTATATCAAGGGTTTCCAACATACATGTGTCCAAGGGCCGCAATCGAAAACACCTGTCTAGTGGCGGGCCGCAATTTAATCAGGACCATACCCAGGACTTTTTTTCTTGAGGGAAGGGGATTTGGAGGATTTGTATATAGTATATACTATGAATTTTTTAAAAATTCGAGGATGAACCTCCAACAACGATCTTGATTATAACTGGCCAACTTTCGTTAAATTACACAGACGCACACAAAAAAAGTCAAATAAGAAGTGGGGGGTATGAAATAGAACATGAGTGGACACCCTACTTTTCATGGAATTCAAGGAAAATCAATCTTTTTTGTAAATGAACAGCATTTGAAATCAATAAAGATTTTTACAAAAACATTTTTCGTTAACTAAGAATATCTCAATTGATACTGTAAATTATTTTCCTAGAAGTCTTCGCGGGCCACAAAAAAAGGCACCACGGGCTGCATGCGGCCCGCGGGACGTCAGTTGGAAACCCTTGGTCTATATATATAAAAAACAGTTCCATAATTGACTGACAAACAGATAATGCACAGTCCAAACTGCTGGACCTAAAGGGCTGAAATTTTGCATGGCGACTTTCCTTATAGTGTAAGGGTGCAGTAAGAAAGATTTTTGAAAAATTCTTCTTAGATTTTTTAAAATTAAACTTTTAAGCTTTTTTTCTAACATTCTTTAAAGTTTGCACATAAAATAATAAACTGAGGGTTATAAAATAGATATCATGAGAAAGATCATAAAATTTCCTTTAAAATGAAATCTTTACCTCTATTTTCTGATTTTTGGTAAATTTTCGAAGATTAATTTTTAGAACTTATTAAATGATGATCACGTAGTTTCTTTTCTTTTTGTGATACTTTAAATTAATTTTGCGTCACATGCAGAACAATGAAATAAAACAAAATATTAAAATACAGTAAAAGATAAAATTTAACCACTAAACTAATTGAGATGGAAGTTTAAGAATTTAATTCAAATGATTGTTTTATGGATATTAAACATACACATTAATTGCATACATTTACCATTGTATTTAATTGAATATTTTCTTCGACATTATTTTGTCTATAAAAATATCAGTCACGATTTTTTAAAAATTGCATACATTAACTGTTGTATTTAATTTGAATGTACTCTGTAGCAAAGCACGGGTATTCAGCTAGTAAAAAATAAAAATATTGCATAAGTTTCAAATTATATCAAGCTTTGCTTCAATAAAGACATTCTAATACCATCAACCTGTGCAAACAATTTATTGTCCTATGTCAATAAAGTTACAGCTGTTTAAAAAATGAAAATGCTTCTTAAATTTAATATAAGGATAGCAAAATAACTGTATTCCTTTTTGACCTGTCTTTAGCAATGTATAAAAACATTTTCTGAAGTTTCTATACATTCTTTGAAAGGAAATATTTAGGTGAGGAAAAAGGGAGAATAATACATTACATGTCATCAATATCAGCCAATGTGTTCCTTCCAGAAGCACTCTTGGAGTTATCTTTAGTCAAGTTTTGCAACAAATGAAACGTGTCTTGAAATACTTGAAGCAAAAATCCCTCGTAATCAGCAGGGATGCAATGTTTTGACATTATTTCATTAATGCAACCCATTGCTTGAATGCCCAAATCAGTATTTCTTCTAAGAGTCTGAACATGCTGCATTCCAACATTCATCACCTAAAATATTTTTTAAATTACAATACGTAATTTTCAAAACAAGAAACAAAAATACCACTACAGAAATTTTTTTTAAAAAAAGTATAAGCAATTTAAAATTTTTAAAATATTCATACCCTGAAATGTGTTTACTTGAATGAGATAAAATATTTTAAAACTAAAAAGAAGAAAAATTTAGCTCAAAAGGGTTAGAGAATAAATGATTTTTAAAAAAGAAAGAAAGAAAGAAAAAACAAATAATATGCTTACACTTCTTTAGACTATTTAGTAACTGCAACAAACTATAAATTTTCACACACACATTTTACATAACTCTCCCCTATACATGTGTTATTTATTTTTAACTGAAGGTTTCCAAAAGATAATTACTTACTGTGTATGTGTAGATTCATATAACTCAAAATTTTGTAGATAATGCAATAGCATTGAATACCCAAATTTCTACAATTTGAATTGTAAAACTACTTTGGACTTTTATACAATTCTAATCATCTCTCAAGAATAGGGAAGAACACATCTCATTAAAAATGGAAAGAAATTTAGGATACATACACCCTTCTTTTTCATGAAACTGTTCTCATACTAAAAACAACAGTCATGTTTTAAATAATATATTAGAATAAGAATTCAGTTTAAATATAAATTAAATGAAACAGTTAAACAACAAGATAAAACACAAAAAGAAAGTATTAATTTATGGAATCAAGTGAAGGTAGTAATAAATGCATTAATACACCACCACTATCTTCTCCAGAGGAAGAAAAGACATACATCAATGCTTACAGGTTCAGGGTGACAGCCAAAACTAGCAAAGTGAAATACTGTAGTTAACAAAGATGATGTGATATAGGATGAGAGTGGGATCCAACTAAGCAACTGCGCAAGACATCTTAAGGAGAGAACACTAAGTTGATGAGATTCAGCATCTAAAGGAGGCATGCAGTGGAATGGATTTTTAGTCGCAGATTTAAACATACCACTAAGTAGACTTCCTGTAAAGAAAAGCATAATAAATTAAAGACAGTCTAAATGATTTCAAAGCAAAATTTTACAATATATATAACATGCATATTTAGTAGCACAAGAGAAAAAATATTAATTATATAAATCTATAAAGAACAAATACTCAAGTTTGGTTTCATGACACTAATATTCTATTGAAGAATAAAAAAATTTTAACTGTGGGGGTACCATACATCTTAATGAAAATTCATGAGATGGACAGTAATATAAAAATGTACTTTGAGCTAGTTTACAATATTATTTTTATGGTTTGATAAGTTTAAATATTTTAAATTATACATCTATAAAGAACCAATACTCAAGTTAGCATTCATGACACTAATATTCTATTGAAAAATCAATAAATTTTAACTGTAGGGGTATCAGGTATCATACATCTTAATGAAAATGAGAAGCATAGTAAGATAAAAATGTACTTTGAGCTATTTTACAATATTATTTCTATGGTTTGATAAGTTTAAATATTTTAAATTGATTTTAAAATTTATTAACAATAATTTATTTTCAATTTAACACAAAATCTAAATTTAAAGTAAGACCTCAAGCAAAAATCAGAAACAAATTACGATACACACCTATGCATCTTATAAAATATCCAAAGTTTACTTATCATGAATTCACGGTTTGAATTTAAATCTAATCCTTCAGATTAGAATTTTTAAATTAGTACTATATAAGAAACACTAGGAATATACACATTGAGAAATAATTGCTAATCAAGTACCAATTAAAGTTTAAATTAATGTCAGTAGAGATTTGTTAAAAATTGTGAAGGGAAAAACATATACAGAGGCTGTTCACACATTTTTTAGACGATGTATATTGTATTCACAAAACTAAATTACATAAAATTCTTGTGTTTTAAATGTTCTATTTGACATCCCTTATTCTGAACTATCTTTCGACACCGCAATTTCCAGGATAATAATGCCTTTTGAAGTGTCAGAAGAGGTATTCTATCCCATTCCTTCTGAACAGCTTTCCAGAGTCATGTAAGGGTTTGGGGACGACGTTTGGATAATGCAGATTTTAAAAGTCCGAAAGCACAAAAATCCATAGGTGATACATCGGGAGATTTAGTAGGGATATCAGTGAAGGGTATGGTCTTGATACCAGTTTTTTGTTCCATTTCTTTTAGGAAATTTACAGTGGATTTTGATGTGTGACTGCTAGCTTTGTCCTGATGGAGTCTCACAGATTGATGGCACTGTGGGTAAAGCGACGATATTTCATTCAGAAAAATTGGCGATAAAACATGTTCCTGATAGTATTTGGAGTTGATCTTGACATTTTTTTCCACTCTCTTTATTTTTAACTTGCCATTATAAGAAAAACCAGCAATAATCATGAATTTTCTTCTTATAATGTAAGGGTGCACTAAGAAAGATTTTTGAAAAATTCTTCTTAGATTCTTTAAATTAAATTTTTAAGCTGTTTTTGTAACTTTTTTTATGTTTGCATTTAAAATAATAATCTGAGGGTTATAAAATTTATATTGCGAGAAAGATCATAAAAATTTTTTTTAAATGAAATCTTTTTCGAATCTTTACCTCCCATTTTCTGATTTTTAGTGAAATTTTAAAGATTAATATTTAGAATTTAATTTATTAAATGCTGATCACGTGGTTTCTTTTCATTTTGTGATACTTTAATTTTGCATCATGTGCATAACAACAAAGTAGACAAAATTTTTTTTCTTTTCTTTCTAATGCAGCAGACGATTGGACATTATCCAAAAAAATATTAAAGTACAGTAAAAGATATGTTCCTCAAACTGTTCTATATTAAACGTACTACATTCTTTAGCAGACCTGCCGACCTCAGTAAGAGCAAAATCCTACAATATTCTACCGTGCATGACATAAGACAAAACAGTATAGTAAAAAATTAAAAAAGAATTATAATATATACTTGCTTATAGTTTATAGGATCTCTTTAATAATATTACATAGATCAAAATATTTCCTTACTGTTCAGCTCATCTTGAAATTATAATATTAAACAAAAGTTATATATTTGAAATTTACAATCATACATTTTAATGTACATCATATTTACACTAACAGGGATCCCAGCAGTCTATATTTTGAGTACTTCTATTTCTTTATAATGTTTGTTTTAGTTAATTGCAGAAAATCTTGGAATTTTTGTAGCATTTACTGTAGCTGATTTTGCTCCTTTTAAAAATTCATTGTTAAATTGTTCTTCATAACAGCATCCTTGTGGGTTCCATTTGCATATTAGCAAACTTTCTAAGGTTTCCATTGACATAGATGACCTGAACTGAGTATATATTTTTGTTATGTAACTAAAAATCCTCCCATACTCTGGATTACTGTGAGGGATTGTTAAAACCAGCGTTATTTTTTTTGCGTTTCGGCATCCGGTAATAACAGTGTCCATTCCGGAAACTCGGAAGATGCATTAAAAATCCGGCATTGCCAGGGTATATCCAGAAAGTTGGCAGGTCTGCTTTAGTATGTTCTATTAAATTTAATTTGAATATTTTCCTCTACATTATTTTGCCTATAAAAATAACCGTTACAATTTTTTATAATTTTTTTTTACATCAATTGCATACATCGATTATTGTATTTATTATAAATATATATATATATTTTTACATTAATTGCATATATTGACCATTGAATTTAATTTGAATGTACTCCGTAGTGAAGTACGGGTATTCAGCTAGTCTGGATATATACCAACAGCAACTTATTAGCAGTAACTCATTTACCAATAAAGTGAAATTCATGTAAAAAAAAATAATATTTTACCTCTCCAACATTTGTTACAAAAGGATTGCAGAACATGTACAAAACAGAATTATATAATTATCAGAAATTCACATCACACATATTCTTACATGGTGTATTTAATACACTATATACTGAAAATATTCTTACATGGTATATGCTTACACTATATATAATGAAAATAATAAATTCCATACCTGTGTGTAATGGAGAAGTACTAAAAAGAGTTTGTTGACTATTGTTTTGGTAATGTGTAGGAGAAGGAGGTGGTGTAGCAGTTACTAAATGACTATGTTTTTCCAAAACTGATTCTAAATGACCTAAATTGAAAAAAAAAAGTGGAGCAGTTAGAAAAAGCAAACTACTAATGCAGTGAAGTATATATAATAATAAACAAAGGATAAAAAAAAATTAAGTAAAAATATTTTGATAACATTTATGACACAAAAAAAGTTAATATATTAACTACAAAAACAGTAAATAGACTAAAAATTCAGACATTTTCATTTTTTCTAACTGTAATCAACAAAATTTAGGAAAAGATTACAAAATTCAATAGAAACAATTATTTTACATTTTTCCTTCTTTTAAGTTATATTAAAATATTTCAAATGCCTAAGATTTCCAAGTAGCACTGAAAACTTTTTGTATTGATAAAATATTGAAGTATTTTACAGTCCAATCATAGTGTTGCATCAAAAAGTGAACAATATAAAATCAAATTAATAGAAATATAGGTGTGAAACTAAATTGAGGTGATATGTTAAACTTAATGCCTCTAGATGACAAACACTTTGATTTGATAAAATCAAACATAACTTAAGGACATATTGACTCTAATAACATACATGTGATACCTGCAATATTCCAACTTCAATCTCCTTAAAAGCATTATTACCTGACAATATATTTAACACTACAGGAACTTGCTCAAGCATAAGTCGATGCAATTCCTCTTTCCTAGTGACAGCTAGGTCTTCTCGAGGAGAAGTAAATTCTTCAAAAGCTGTCTGTATTAACATGAGTCCAAGTGGAGCAGTTTCAGGAGCTTGAGCCAACTGTAAAATAAAGGTAGGTAAGAAATTGAATATGAAAGACTAGCTGAATACCCATACTTCGCAACGGAGTACATTTAAATTACATACAATGGTCAATGTATGCAATTAATGCCAAAATATATATATATTCATAATAAATACAACGATCAATGTATGCAATTGATGTAAAAATATATATATATATATATATTTATAAAAAAATTGTAATGGATATTTTTATAGACAAAATAATGTAGAAGAAAATATTCAAATTAAATCTAATAGAACATACTAAGGAATATAGTACAGTTAATATAGTACAGCTTGAGGAACCTATCTTTTACTGTATTTAAATGTTTTTTTTCTATAATGTCCAATCGTCTGCCGCATTAGCAAGAAAAAAAAACTTTTTTGTCTATTTCGTTGTTATGCACGAGATGCAAAATTAGTTTAAAGTATCACAAAAAGAAAAACCCCACAATCAGCATTTAATAGATTAAATTCTAAAAATTAATCTTTAAAAATTCATCAAAAATCAGAAAATGGAGGTAAGGATTCAAAAAAGATTTCATTTTAAGGGAATTTTTTATGATCTTTTTCGCGATATAAATTTTATAACCCTCAGATTATTTTTGTAAACGCAAACTCAAAAAAAGTTACAAAAACAGCTTAAAAATTTAATTTTAAAAAATCTTTCTTAGTGCACCCCTACACTATAAGAAGAATCGTCATGCAAAATTTCAGCCCTTTAGGTCCAGCGGTTTGGTCTGTACATTGTATGTCAGTCAGTTACGAAAGTGTTTTATATATATAGATTGAATATTGCAATTTATTCTCATTATGTAATCATAAGTCTCTAAAACATTAATATAATCACACTAACATTAAATAATTTAAAAAGATAACCTTAAGCTAATATGAACCTTTCCTGAGCATGGTTCAAGGTTTTCAAGTTTTCTCCAGATTTTTCAATTTTTTTAAACCTCTAAATTAAGACAAATTTCATCATGCCATTGTAAAGCTATAAATAAATGACTTGATTTTTAAAATTTTTCATTCGCAAATTGTTCAGTACTTTGCATACAAGAATATGTCTTTGCACAGTCAAATATTTAAAACAAAAAAAAACGAAAAAAAAAAACATATTTTCTAACTCCTGTAAAAGTAAAATCTGTACAGGCACACATAGAATGAAAATTGGGAAAATTTTCATGTGTTTACAAAGCTTTTAAAATTATCTTTTTGAACTTTTAAGTAATTTAATGGTCACTGTTATTTTTATTGCAATCAATTTTATTATTCCCGAAGTTTTATGAAAAGAGCAGTTAGTTTTCAAATTATTCAAATATATTCTTAAATTGAGATTTATATATATATATATATATATATATATATATATATATATATATAACATAATACCATAGCTTAAATATAGCAAATGGTTTTAAAAACAGTGAAAAGAAAAAATATATTAACAAAAATGCTAGAACTTGGAATATAACTTATTTCAATGGTGATCTTACTAATTCTGATTATATGACGTAGCATTAACAGGGCATGAAATATTTATAAAACTGACCACTATTGTTATTGCTGTAGTATAAGGTGCATGTAAAGTAAATAATTGTACATCCGCCATTAGAAGCACAAGAACATAATTGCACACAATCCCCAGAAGCAGAAAATTAAAATTTTTAGAAGCAAAATAAACTTTTCAGAACTTGACAAATCAGAAAAAAAAAATTCAGAATATAAAAATTATTATTTTGTTGCCCACCTGATGAATATTCATGAAAAAATCTGGGTAAAAATGAGGCCAATCAAGTCTTCCAATATCAACAACCAGTTTCCCTAGCTTGTTACAAATGAAGTTAGGGACTTTTAAATGATGACTGATCATGAAGCGATGCAGTCTAGTGCGTAATTCGGATTTATCAGGACCAGGCATTCTTATCCAAATCTTGTTGATAACATGCTAGGAAAATAACAAAAAGTATTAAAATGGAAGTAACATTTATTTTTATGACTGTACAAAAAGATAGCAAACTTATGAGATTAGATTTCAACATACATTTTATAGACATATTTAATAAAAATTCCACCTTATAAAAGATAGAAATTATGGAAAATAAGATTATTGATTATCTATATTTTATAATCAATAAATAATTCTATCGGAATCTGTGGTATCATATTGTTTTTTTTCTTAAACCTATGAAAATTCTAGAAAAAATACAACTATAGAATACCCAGTTTATGACCCTAGAGCAAAAATATAGTAGTTACAGATTTTAAATTGTTTATTTTCCCCATCAAGTCAAGAGGTACTTTTGTGATTATCATATTTTTTCCGTTATGTACTGAAATTTATGCCCCCTTTCCCCTTTGCATTGTTTTCATTTAAAGCTAGTTAAATGAAAACAATTGTTATCATATCAAAAGATGCAAAATAGTTGGGAAATCAACCCTTGACTGTGTATACAAGTTTTGCTACATAGCGATCGGTATTCAGTTTCACACACTTATGATCTCACGAGCGGGAAGCTTTATTTTGTGATTTGTCATATAATCCTGCTCTTAAGTTCACTGGTTTTGCCAATGAGAGCTACCCAAAGTGATGCAGAAAGGTTAAATAATTCATATAACACAGACATTAATATGTCAAAATTCTTATCTACAACATTAAAACGCTACATTTGATTACCTCATTTTTGTGAATTTGAAGTTTTATCCATCATATTTATAATAACAGTCAAGTTGATTTAAGTTTAACACAGTGAAAAAAAAAAAAAAAACCCTAAGTGAAAAAACTATAGGAAGCATGGAACAGTACAAATAAGAAATTAATAAGATAGAAAAAATTTGCTATCTATATAAATATTTTAAACATTCAGAATTATTCTTAATATTTAAAATATACTAGGCTAATACAAGATAAAGACAAACCTCTAATACTGTTAAGCAATACATCATAACAAATTCATTATTGGTATTAGATATAAAATTCAAACAATGTCTCCAACATTCAGGTTGATTCTTAAAACCATCTAACAGTTCCTCTGAAATTAAAAGAAATATAACATATTAATTCTTTAATAAATACACAATTTTTATGGTTCATAACAAGGTCAAATACTTTTCAAGCACAAAAATATCTGATAAACTTATATTCTTGCAATATAACAACACGATACATTCTTGTTACACTGAAATAAAGTTATAAAAAATTTCATATACCACACAAAATGGATATAAAAAATTTATAATTATTATGAGAAAATATAGAAAGACAATTTATATACCTATTTGTCTTTTCCTTTGGTTTGAAGTATTTGGAATAAAAAATTCACTTAACAATTCTTCTAATGCTGATAAAGATTTGTCATCATTTGCCTGGAAGAAGAAAAAATTAGTTTCTAAAAGCGACATGCCTCTATTAAAGCAATAAATGAGTTATGTTTTATGAAAGGCTAAATATTGTTTCAAGCTTTAAATAGTGTCAACAAGCATGACACTTATGATTTAACAGTCAATTTAAAACAAACTTTGAAGAGATAATACACTGTGTATTCTTTAAAATATAAAATTTTAGTTATATTGTCATGCAAAGTTGTTATAAACTTAAATATAAATGTTACAGAATATCAACTGCAATGCTTTACACCAACTACAATGAAGTTGCACAAAAAAATAATATTCTGAGAACCTTGGAATTTTTCATTTGCTAAGCAAATGAATTATTATGCATAGCAAAATTAGAATCACCTAGCGTAATAAACAAATAGCTAAAAATACAAAAACTAAGGACTATATTGATAAAAAGAACTTGTATTACAAGAAGAATAGGTCTTGATGACAGACCAATTGCTATGAAATATAAATGATATGCAAGCTATTCCATATCAGAAAAATTGTAGATTACAGATAAAGCTATTGTTGGCAAATTTTAAAGCCTATAAAAGATTGTTATATTGCTCATGGGCTAAGTGAGAACGTGGGCTTAAAACCCTAAAAAATTTAACTTTTAAAAAAAAATTTTCAAGTGTACTTTGTAGGAAAATTCTTACTCTACTTTTAAGTTTAGTTTTTATTTACAGAAAAAAATTGTAAAATGAAAACTTTTATACCTACCAAACCCTTGCATTTTAACTAAGGTACCCAAGCTCGAGTACTAACCAAAAAAAATCATAACTAATTAACCACAACACATAGAATTATTTTGAAAATACCTACTTACTCATTAAGAAATGGAAAATACAGATAAAATATATAAAACCATTTTTTTTTTGCAATATTACTTCAGTACTGCAGGGTTTTCACTTGCCCATAAAAATTTTGGGTACTTACGTAATAACGCCACCGCAGCTGAAGTTGTGCTAATGCGCCAATATATATATATATATATATAAATAAATATATATATATAATTAATAATATATATATATATATAAGTGTTTTGATTTTAAATAAAGTGTTTTATTTTATGATTTGTCGTAAAAATTTTAGGTGTAGATTGGGGGCACTTAAAAACCGCCAAATCTGTAGCTGCAGTGGTGTTAATACGCAAGTACCAAATTTTGTGTCGGGCAAGTGAGAACACGAAGACTGTAAAAACCCCACCTTTGTGTTATAACAGCCATATAGTTTTTTCTGTCCAACATATGTTTTCTAGGTGGTGAAACTTCATAACCAACCATCTTTTAACATGTTTCTTTAGTATCTGATGATTATTTTTAATTCCCTAACATTCAAAAATAGTAAATTATGTAACTGAAACTAGTTTTTTTGTTGTAGGTTTGAAGAAGTGAATTACAGTAAACTAACTTTAGACTAACTGTTAATGAATGTGAGTGGAGTGGACATTACAAACTGTGTGTGAATATACTGAATTTCTAGTTCTGTTGTCACTATTTCTAGTTGCCTTTTGTACCAGATGATGACTTATTAGTGTTCCTGGAAGAGCCAAGGCCTGGAAGGTGAGGTGAACTAATTTTTTCCGTGTCATTTTGGTCCTACAATATTCAGTAGGGCCTAGGCAAAGGAAAAAAATACTTTTTTTTGAACTTTTAATATACATTTGTTACTCTAAAACAAATAATACAAATATAGTTATTTTGTTAATATCCGGACATTGCTGACACTGCTAACTTGAACAACAAATACCTCCACAATAAAAGAATGTAAAAATAAATAATTAAATAGCCTTTTGTTCAGCATGAAATATCTATTCTTTCCCTTGCCCTACTTATTTTGCTATAAGCAACTATGATTTATTGGGACCTGCATTCTCACTTGTCCTAAGTGCAGGAGTGAGTAAGAATGGAAAACACAAAAACTTTAAATATTTATGGCAAAAAAAGTTGTGAATAGATTTTTAAAAAAAATAAAAGTATAAATGTATAATATAACCAAAAGTATGTAAGCAAATTTTCATACAAATACAACAACTTATTAAAAACTTATTTAGATTCAAAGTGGAACTATATGATTTTCTGTTCTCACTTACCCCACTTCACCCTATTTTAAAAATTTCTTTTATCAGAGATACTTTTTAATCAATGTTGTATAATGATGACATTATAATATGTTTATCAAAGTTTACTCTATAACACTTGATCTTTTAAATATTTTTAGTTTAACTGGACTGACAAAAGCACTGAACCACACAAAATAGAGAACTATTTTTTTTTTCATGTAAAGGATGAATAAATGTTTTCTCAATAAGGACTTTAAAGAACAGAACAGAATTATTGAAATTTATACTTAAAATAAAATATTTAGCCATTTGCCTCTCCTCTTACAGAAAATAAAACCTTTTGAAAAACATTTTCTCATGTGCAATTCATAGAATACCATCCAGCAATTTCTCAGGAAAAAGCTAAGGCCAAACTTGGTTATCCACACTTCATCACCATCTCAAAGTCTGAGACTTGGTACCCAATGAATGTCTAGCCTCCACTTCATCGCAGATTATTTAGTACATCATTTTAAATATGTTGACAGGCAATAATTTTGTGAAAAATGGTACCTGCTGATCATAATGTGTAAGAAATAACACAATATATTATGTTTCAATGAAATATTGATTCCACCATAAAAAGAATTAAAAAATAACCATCCATGTAGAAAGATACATATTCCAAACTTTAAAGTTTTCGCAAATTTCTTCATTTCTAAATGGTGGGTTCAGTGCAATTTGAAACGTGCAATAAATGAAAATGCATAAAACTAGTTGTGTAAATACTAAAAACTAGTTGTGCAGGTCTCAATTAGTTTTTGTCAAATGAATAGGAAAATTAAGGGTACTCATGTAAAAAAATATAAAAAACAGGTGAAACACGATCACTGCTCTATGTTAAAAGCATTCCCGAATTAATTAAAAGCAATAGATCTCTACGAGTAAAGAGTATATAATTACAGACCGATCATGAAATTTTCAGTAAAAATATTATATTATAAATTTAAACACAATACAACTGAACAATACTTTAAAATTTAACACATTTTATTTATATTATGGGTGGAAATAAATGATTGCCGATCCTAAGTTTATGAGCGTTAAATGAAAGATTCATAAATTGCGTAAAAATATTAAAAAAGAAACTCATTAAGAATAAATATTTAGACAAACCATGGCTACTGAAATCACATTAGCTTAATATAAAACGATGAAACACGCCTTGTGTCAGCTGTCAAAATTTAATCGTAAATGTTAAGTTGCTAGGCAGATAAAACATAGCCTACAGACGTTGAATGTTTTCTTGATATTTTGCGTTTCAGAGTTACAATTACAGTTAAAAGTACTGATAGAAAGTTTGAGTTCACAATTCAAAATTTCCTATCAAAGTTTATTGGTTTACTTGACAATTGGTCTGAAATTTTCCGAATCACTTGAAAAATCTCGGTAAATGAAACCCCTAATAACTCTCACTATGCATACAATAGTGCAACATGGAAGGATGATATTTTATTCGCATGTGGTAGCATGTGTATGAGGTAATTTTTCCATTTCCCACTAAATATTTTATTGTTAAGAAAAAAAAGTAAGCTGAATTGTATCAATATTTCTTTATTATATTCTGGTAATTCTGTTTTGTGTATAAAATTAACTTTTTAAGTTTTAGTCGCTAATTAATTTATTGATTGTTGAGCTTGGTCTGTTTGAAACTTGACAACCAATTTAAAAGTTAGAGTTTTCGTATTTTTATTCGTTGTTAACCTTTCTCAAATATTACTAAACTCTATAGTATGCCCCATATTTCATGACTAAAATATATAATTACGCCATGTCCTCATTCTTACATAAGCATCAAAGATCAAAATCTCTGTAACTATGCTTCTTTTTCTTTCTGAAAGATTTAGCCATGAAGTCAGAATTATGATCCAATTTTCAAAAGTTTGAATTGACTTCCATTTGATATCTAAAAAGTCAAGAACCTCATCAAAATGCTTTAAATTTTCTAAACAGTTCTGGATTTTTAACATACTGTAATTACCTATGAAAATCTATGTTTATAATAAAAATAATTTTCAGCAAATATCATATATGATATTTGCTGAAAATTATTTTCATTCGTTATTATCATCAGTCGTCAGAAATATATATATTTCTGACGACTACATGAATAAAATATATTTAAAAATTAACCATTAAATTTATATTATTTAAAATGTATATTATTTAAAACTTATACTATTTAAAACTCATATTATTTAGAATTTTAATCATTGGTATTAGCAGATTATTTGCTATAATTTTATTTCTCTCAAATTCCATCTCACTTATATCAGACCTCCAATATAAATTTGTAAAAATAAAAATTTATGTTTCGGTGATCAGTAATAAATTTGATACTTAATCCTGTGTATTAATACATATCATATTGTAAACCAGTCTAAAGTAATTCTGTTTTGTGCATAAAATTCACTTTTTCTGTTTTGTGTTCATAATTTATAAACATATAGTAATTTGTAGACAAGAGTAACTGGGTGAGTCATGGGTGAAATTTTATCATTAACAATTTACAACCTCATCTAACTACCACAGGAAATAGTATTTAGGGGTAAAAACTGAATAAATTACTTCTGTATAATGAGTGTGTTTTATTGACAAAATATCCCACGTGAAATTATCCAGTATTAAACTGAAGAAATACTAAAATTTTACAATTAAAGAATTTTCATTATAGCAAAGACAAAATAATATAAACAATGCATTTATATCTTGATAGTTAGATTTCAAGAATACTGTGGATTATCTCATTATATATACATTTTTAATTCATCAGCCAGCAAGACTTAACACTTAAAAACAGATATAATTTAATCTATTCAAAAGTGTAACACCAGCTAGCTAGGTATGAAAGACAAGTTGCATAAGCAGTTAATAAAAACAAACAATTTCGTTTTATGTAATAAAGCATTTTAATTTTGGAGCAGATAGCCGCTGGCTTCGCTACATACCGCTGGCTGTTGTACAGTCAAAAAAAAAGCTTCCGCTGGCTTTAGCGGTCAGTAAAACAAAGCTTATCGTAAAAAAATACCATCCGATCTTAAAATCCTCCCTGCCAGAATATAAAATCCGCCCAAAAACCATCAGATTTGGCGAAAAATCACCCCTTGGCGTTCGTTGCGTATACTACATCTGTACCTTAATGTTTTTAATTAAAACCTATAGTGTATAAACGTCACATTTCTCTCTTAATTAAACGATGATTATTTATTATTTCTAAAACCTTCAGGAAAGTTCTTCGAAAGTTATCGTGAGTGGGAGAATTTAAAATGCTTCAAATCAAAAAAGTCGAATTTATAAATAACTCTAAATACTTACTGATCCCTAACACAGCATGTTGAGTTTTTAAAAATGCAAACCAAGATTTGAGAAAAAAGAATCAGCAACAAAATTAAACACAACATGGTAAGTTTTAATTTTTCATTGATACATGAACACAAGCATGTATTAATCCAGACATGTCGTAATAGAACGTCTATAATTGAGAAGGCTTAAGAGCATCTTAATCCTCTCGTATGATTAAGTTGAAATTTTCGCACAAAAAAAGTACCAATATCTTTCGTAGACACACAACCCGTCACTCTCTCAAGAAAGTCCCAAATGATTTGGCCTCTTTTTCGTACAGTTTTGATATACAAGGTTGCCATACAAGGGTTATCATGATATTCTATTTGAATACGGATATCGCCTTCTTGGCAGATTTTGGCATAGCAACATTCGAAACTGAATAATATTTATTGTTTTTCTCGTTAAAAACGGCATTTCCAGGCGTAATCTTTTCAAAAATAATAGATCTTCAATATTTAAAGATTTACATAGTAGGAAATCCGCTAAGTATGAATAGATTTCGAATAAAAGTCTCCACAAAATAGTGGCCATGTTAATCTCCATAAGGTTTCTTAGTTTTGTTCTCCAAAGGTCTCCAAGATGGCCGCCTCACTCCGATGGCGTATACGCTCCGTTCAGACTTTTTCTTAAACATCTCTTAGGTCCGGAAGCGTACGCACAGCCAAATGCCAAATGTGTCCCAAAAATAAACCTTAGGGGTGGAAGGTTATTATCCTTCAGAATGGCGACGTCATAGACAGGGCCAGATTTAGAAAATTCTTGACTATAGGCACAACTCGGGATGGGGGCCCCCTAACACTGATGTGGGCATAAAATTTCCAAAATTGAGACACACAAAAAAAATCATGAATCATTGTGAAAGTACCATTTTACCAAGAATTGGCTATTTGAAGCGTAGAAGACTAGAACATTATCAAATAACAAAAAGCAATACAACATATTAACTTCATCATTAAAACACCAATACAATGCAACCAAACAAACTTATTAATCCCTTTTATACACTATAACATACATATGATGAACTATACATACAACTATATATATGATAAACCAATCAATCAAATTTGAAAGGATTTATAAAAAAATTGCTATTAAAAAAGGTAAAAAAAAACAAATTTGAATTGGGAATTTTTTCTTTTAAAATAAAATTGGGGGGGGGGGGGAGACCTCCAACATTCAGGGACCTCTAGGCCTGGGCCTACCGGGCCTAAAGGAAAATCAGGGTCTGGTCATAGAACCAAATGTACGGATTTTTCCAACCCCGTACGGGAGCGAACGGACGATCTGACGTCCCCATTTGCGTTCCCCATCTCCCTAAGGCCCGGACATATTTGAATTTTCTTGAAAAAAGAAAATAAAGAGCGATCCGATGAAATCGCTTTTACGATCATCTCACAGCTAAAAATTAAGCTAGAAACACCGTTCAAAGTTTTTCTGAAACGTAAATGCCGTCGTAGTGTGTACCACGCATAAATTTATTTGAGGCTACGAAAATTCAATTTAAGTTTTAGAAAAAAATTTTATTGAAAAATCCAAAATCCTAGAAAATTCTCTCTCCGATTTTCTGACGTGACTGATTTCAGCTCTTCCAGGAAACTTTTGTTTTATGGAATCGCAGTGAGTTAAGAGATACCTTGTTTCACCGTGTTTCTTACCAATAAGCGCTGTAGACCAAGTGTGTCAAACTCAAAGGCTAGCATGGGGAAAATAAACAAGGTTTAAGTTTATGTAGGCCTTAAAAAACATAAAAACTTCAAAATTAATTTTCGTAGAAACGTAGTTTTATCTCGAAAAGTCTAGTGTAAGAAAGAAATCAAGAACAGCAATAATATTAATGTTTTCATCCTGACACTTTTTATCCTTGAACATTAACTTACCAGACACTGAATAATTGCACAAATTAATAAGCGTTCTCCGAAAGCGAAATATAACCTGTTTTTACACACACCAAGTATGCGCGATGGCTCAGTTGGCAAGAACAGCGCGCCAGTGATCTGAACGTCCCTGGTTCGATGCTCGTCCCTGCAAATCCCCCACCGTGTTCACTAATGGTGGCCGAGACATGTAAAATAGGTCGTTGTTGCAATGTCCTCCAAGTTCTCAAGTTTACCTCTGGAGGTGTGGGGTCCGGTGTCGTCACTTGACTCGGTTCAAAATTACGGGATCGGTCATTTAGCCAAATCGGACTCACCCTTGTGGTGCTAATTCAACACAGGAGCCGCCCTTTTCGGGTCGTCGGCGACGAGCCGCCCTTTTCGCCTCGTCGGGTGTTCCGGTCTCGTCACTTGACTCGGTTCAAAATTACGGCTCGGTCATTTAGCCAAATCGGACTCACCCTTGTGGTGCTAATTCAACACAGGAGCCGCCCTTTTCGCCTCGTCGGGTGTTCCGGTCTCGTCACTTGACTCGGTTCAAAATTACGGGATCGGTCATTTAGCCAAATCGGACTCACCCTTGTGGTGCTAATTCAACACAGGAGCCTCCCTTTTCAGCCCAATAGCCTATTCGGACCTGGTGAATGGAACCTCCAACCAGGGGGCCTTAGCAACAACAAAACACACACCAAACAAATGACTCCGTATAAGACTACTTAGTGACCAATAAGTTGCCAAAAAATAATAAACTGCTACGGCGGTTTCGCTGACGTTATCGCTATCTTGAGTATAACTGGAAACCTGCGCCCTCGTGTCCGTTTTTAGGATGCATTTGTCAGAGTTCTCTGATAAAAGCTTTAAAAAAGACTTCATTGTATTGCGACGTTCTCCTCGGGATTTTAATGTTTTCGCAAATTCGAGTATCCTTGCTCTGAGACACCCGACGTGTGAGGGACACGTGAAGTCGTCCCGAAAGCCCCTTGTGTATTCGATTGGCGGCGGAAAAATCGGTAATTTCAATAATCTGACGTCACTGCTTTCACGGTTAATTCGGAATCTGTCTAAACGGTCTCTTTTCGGGTTTCTTTGCAGATGACTTTGGGTTTAATAGAGCTTTAGTATGAATCAAAGCAAGTGGTTAATAAGGAATCTGCGGAAAAGGTTTTTTTTCGCGGGGGGGGGGGGGGGTGAGGGGTTCTTTGCAGGGGACTTTGGGAGTAATAGATCTTTGAATTAAAGCAAGTGTGTTAAACTCAAAGGTGTTATGGGCCAAATGAACAAGGTTTTTATGTAGGCCGCAAAAATAAGAAAAACTTCAAAATCAATTTTCACAATAACGTAGGTTTATTTCAAAAAGTATAGTATAAAAAAAATCAAGAACAATAATATTAATGTTTTCTTCCTGACACTTTTTGTTTTTGAACAACGTACCAGACATTGAATAATTTCACAAATTAATAAGCGTTCTCCAAAAGCGAAATATAACCTGTTTTACATCCTCCAAACAAATGACTTCGGACAAGGCTACTTACTGACCAGATTACTGGTCTGGCATGCGGTAGTCAGCTGCTAAAATATTCACTCATGGACATAACTAGACTGGGGCAACCGGGGCAATGCCTCGGGCTTCCGTCCGCGCAACAAGTTAAAACTACGGTGTAGTTGAGTTTTTTCGTGACCCGTTATTTTGATCACTATTGATTTCGTGACTCTTGAATCTACAGTCCTATTAAAGAAAGATCACAAGTTAAAGGCACTTCCTCCCTATTAGCAATCTCATGAAGCTCAAAGTTAAATTTCTTTCTCTCCGATATTACACATTTATGGAATTCTGTAGTTTTAGCTTCGTAGTCAAGCGGCATTTTTGGGGCTAGAGTGGTTTTTGTACGAAAGCATATCCCATGTCTTTTCATAAATATAAAATTCCATTAGCAGTTGCCCATATTTTCGCTTCAAAAATTATCATTTTCTTAGGGACAGACATTCCCATATTCCGGTAGTTTGTTACCCAATTTTAAACGCGTACTTCTCATTTTTGCCATTTTTCTACGTGCCAACGGAATGTTTTCTTGTGTTTACATAACAGTTTTAATTATTCCTCTAGTTTTCTCCATTCACGAACCATATTTTCTGTTGGCAGTGGACCAAAATGTCTCTCTGCTGCTCTGTTTCCATATTGTTTTGCATAATTTTTCATATTTAATTTATAACTTACGTTACATGAAATTCTTTTTTCGTTTTACACTCATTTTTTTTATAATTTTAGGTTAAAAATTTTAATAATCTATAAAAATAATTCGGACTTAACTACACATTAGTCGTTTGAACCGTACGAAAAAAAATCAGATATGTTTACAGACTAATAGCTATTGACGCTCATAGACAAAGGGCCTGTTCACATAGCGTCCGCCAGCGTCAGCGTTAAAGATTCCTTGGCTCTGATTGGTTACATAGGTCAATGATTGATATATGATTGGTTAAAAAAATTTTCGCTGACGCTGACGGATTCTATGTGATCAGGCCCAAAGAGTGTATATCGGTGATTCTCCCACATGCCTCGAGATAAATTGAATATCAAAATATGTTTTCTGATCATGATGACGGACATGCTATTCTCAATTTGGGGTTACCCTACATACCTACCTTTACTAGCATGCGGTACTAATTTTACTAACATGTTGCGCCACAAATTGAACTTCGCTTTTAATTCGATGCAGTGCAAAGATATTATTTTAATGTTACCTTCGGACCATAAGACGCGCCCCAATTTTAAGTCGATTTTAATGTAGGGTTACGTTCCTCCATAAAGCTCCTGCAGAAAGGAAAATTTCATACGCTAAAACTGTCCGCCCATCCGTCCTCGCGAGTTATAATTTTGGCAGCGCGCCAAACCCAGTCTATCGCTTGCACAAGTTAATCAGAAAAGTACCAAGATGCGTCAAAATTTTGACATTCATATATGTATATACATACATACGTACATATATATATATATATATATATATATATATATATATATATATATATATATATATATATATATATATATATATATATATATATATATATATATATATATAAAAGAGCTTGTCTGTTTGTTTGTCCGCTATAGAATCATAGACTGTTTCCCCCACCGGGACCAATTTCGGCACAGTTAATGTTTTGGACCCTAGAAACTTAAATCAGGAAAAACGAAATTTGGGGCTCAATTAGTTTTTTTAAAATTAATTTTTTAATGATTTTTGTGCCCCTAAGCGCACCTCTTAAATGTGGATACAGCCCCTTTGCGAAAACCCTTCAAATTCGATACGCGGGGGAAAAGCGGGGTGGTTTGAGAGTTGGTCTGGGGGTAACGGGGGGGGAGGACGAGGTGTTTATTTTTCTTACGTTTAGTGGAATCATGAGTCTAAAGGTTGAGAACCGCTGCTTTAGACAATTTTAGACAATGGCGTTCAAACTAATAGAACTTAATAAAATTTGGAAAAAAAAGCAAGAAAAAAAAAAAAATTAAGTTTGAAAGTTTATGGAAGCCTTCTGTTGATCTAAATATATTAATTGTTTGAGGATCATAAAATGGGAAGAAGTTTAAGAGTTCTACAGGTTTTTTCCCCTAAGTTCGCGAAACAGAGTTAACATACGATATGTATTTAAATTACTTATTCCGTGAAATCATATAAATCTTTTAGAGTTTTGGGGTTTTTTAGGCAGTGGGAGGATAAGAAAATTAATGAAATTATTTTTAAAGAATGATTGCCAGGGTAGATATATAGATATAAAATTTTTCATACTTTCCATCAAAAGAATACTGGGTATATCATTTCAGTAGAAACGCGCTAAGCGCATTCTGTCTGGCCAGATGAACATGAAGAGCGGGGGGTGCAGCCCAGTATTTTTTTGATGGAATGCATGAAAAATTTTAGATCTATATATCTACCCGGGCAACGCCGGGCAATAATGCTAGTATATATATATATATATATATATATATATATATATATATATATATATATATATATATATATATATATGTATGTATATATATATATATATAAGACTACATGAAGAAGAGACTACATGAATTTTTTTTTTTTATGAAAAAAGGTGAGTCTTATGATCCAAAAAAATACGGTACTTAACTCGTAGCTACTCCAAAGTGAGGTATATTCTACCCCCGGCCCCTATTTTCGAGAATCGACTTCCCCAAGAAGCAGCTGCAGAAATTGTCTCAGGGCTTTAATCCTCACAGAGGTAGATTATAAAAATTGTTTTTGGATCGACAGGTATCCCAAGCCCGTATTTTTCGATAGTACTTCTTTGGGATAGAAGCTGCCCCAGCCCGTAAAGAAATGGCTAATTAACATTGCAACAAAAATCTGAATAGTTTATCCATTTATGTGTTTCAATATTATTAAGCAAGAAAATATAGATAAAACAAAACATTACTTTTAATATTCCAGTTCAATGCTTTAAAAAAAATTGTAGATTTAAAACACGGTATAAAATATCTAATTCTGCAGGTGCATGATGTCAATTTTTTTTTGTTTTTCTTCCCCACTGCAGTTTAAACTGGAATGTAATTACATCCTTCCTTCTTATTATGCAAACTTTTACCGTCATGCATTCGTTCTGATTCTTTGTATCAATCAAAGGAAGTTGGAGGAAGAATCCAATAGGATTAAATCTTCATGCTTCTTCCAGCTTTATTTAGGTAAGTTTAGTTATTTAAAAATAATATTTGTTACAGCATATATGCATGCTTATATAACTGTTATAAATTTTAAATATTTTAAAAACTTTTATGATATTCTATAGAAGTTAATCAGATAATTAGAAATGGGGCTGAGATAGAAAATGTTCCATCTATCTTCGAAAGTACTGTTAATGTATAGTGCTGCTAGTTACAACAGTAAAATAACAAAGCGAAATTTCCAATCTGCAAACGACTTTTTCCTTCTGCCTTCTCTCAAGTCTGCTGATGTAATACCTGTAATGTGTCTTGCATTTACATTTTGACTTTTGAAAATATTTAGATTTCAGATTATGTTTAGTGGAAGGAAGATTGCAGAGTATAGAGAGTTTATAAACTCTCTATACTCTCTATACTCTTAGGCTTAGTTCATATAGTTATAACTATATGAACTAAGCCTAAAGAACACTTCTTCAATTGCAGAATAAATTAAAAAGGGGGTGGCTACATGTTTCGAACTAATCAATACTTCATCATCAGGCCGACTAGCTTTGGTGGGATTGTCGCAATGAACAATTCACAAATGTTTACAAATGCAATTATTGATTAGCTCGAAACATGTAGCCAGTGCCTTTTTAATTTATTGTGGAAGTGAAGAAGCGTTCATTACGTGTTTTGTCATTCACAAGTTTACTAATTCATATACACTCTTACGTCGGCACTCGTCTGCTTCGGTATTCATCGCATTTCGACGCTAAAACATTGCTTCGTTAATCGTCACACAATATAAAACATCTATGAGACAATACGGCTCTCTTGCATCCTGTCTCTCCGGACGAAAAGAAAGACCAAAAATAGGCTAAATTATAAAATTTTGTTCAAAAGTATCACCTTGACAAAGCTCTAGCAAACTGAAATGTGGCTTTTTTAATGATCAAACAATGTCTTTTAATGATCAAACAATGTCTCAACTTCAGAAACATTTTGAAAAGTAGGTTGAAGCAGGGCGTTTCTCTTGACAATATAAAACATGTATGAGACAATACGGCTCTCGCGCATCCTGTCTCTCCGGATGAAAAGAAAGACCAAAATAGGCTGAATTATAAAATTTTATCCAAAGTATCACCTTGCAAAGCTCTAGAAAATCGGAATGTGACTTTTCTATTGATCAAACAATGTCTCAACTTCAGAAACATTTATAAACGTAGGCGGAAGCAGGGCGTTTCTCTTGATAGGTTTGTAGTGAAACTCCCCAAATCTGAGTCTACAACAGGGATCGGTGGTGTTAAAACACAGAGAAAGAATCTCCGTGCAAGCCCCTGATGTTTTATTGGAAGAAGACTCCCCTTCCAAACAATAGCCCCTCTCCTCCTCTACTTGGCCACTATCTCATGAGGGTTGAGTGAGGATAAATTTTATTTTATTTTATCTGATTATTGTATTAAATTATGTCAGTGGTAGACATAGAAAACAAAGAACTGCTGTTCGATTTCTTGTTGTTTCATTGGAGAGGGACTCCCCTTACAATCAAACACCTTAGGCCCCATTAGGTTTGGAGCGCTACTGACAACTATTTGCTATACGAGGGCTATTACAGTTTAAAGCCGATTCCGAACGCCTACAAACATCCATGCCAACAGTGGGACTCGAACCCACAGGATCTGAACCGAATGCCAGCGTCCTAGCCATTCGGTCATCACTGGCGAGTGGCTCCATTAGGCCATGAACTCCTATGAGTACAGGTTAAGAGAAGATAAAATATTTTATTTTATGTAATTTTATTTTATGTAATTATTGTTCTAAATTATGTTTGTTTAGTTTAACGTCTTTGTATAAAAAACAACTTCATCAATTTATAAATTGTTCAGTAAAATGTGAAATTTCTGGTATTCAGGAACGAGTTAATTCAATTCACATTACTCCTCATGGAAAAAATTGGTTCGGCACTCGTTATGCCTTCTGGAACCAATTAACGACGAGTACTGAGGTACCACTGTATGTATTATGAACAGATATTCTAGGACAACGTTAATTTCAGGTACATTTATATCTAAGACCCTAAGACTAAGACATCTTTAAAAATTAAAGTAAAATAAAAAATTGACTTCTAAACAAGAAATCAGATTTGCCTTTATATAGACGTAGACTTCATCAAAAATTGGAAGCGTAGGTCTACATATGGTGGACTTTAATGTGTCTTATGATTATACGTATGTACTGTCATATAAACTGTAAGGTGTGAGGATGTTTTTTGTAGGTTTATTATTTTTTAGTTTTTAAGGGGACTTCAAACACATTTACAAACTACACGAAATGAACTTTTAAAAGCTATTAATGTCTATAATTTTATCATACATTTACGGTTATCAAATTCAGATCGTATTTACTGAATCCTTTCCGAATTCTGTTTAAGAAAACAACATTCTGTCTTTTAAATGTTAATCTATTCAGGTGCTTTATTTCCTTCGACTCTTAAAATTATAGTCCGAGTGATTTCGAGTAAGCATGTGGCTCAGGGCAATTGCCACTGCAAATTAAATCTGATTATAACATGAGAATTGAGAGCTCAAAACTGGATGATTGCTGTGGGTGCGGTTGGGGTAAGTATGTAAATATTTTGAATTTTGCTTAAAGTCCTTCAAAAAAGACAGCTCTTTCGAGAAGAAGAAGACCGAAATAATTCCATACTGTGTTTCAATGTCCCTCTCAGGGCATTAAATGTTGATATGTGTCAATATTTTGCAATAATTTAACTAAATCTTAATTGTTTGTCCCAGCGTTTGAAAAAATGTTGCAAGGTTTTAAATTTCTAAGTACAGTAAATCCTCGTTTATCAGGACTAACTGGGATCATAGGCGATCCGGATAATCGAAAATCTGCATAATCCGAGTAATATGGGTAATAAGCAAAACAAAATCCTTAACTAAGCAGATTTACCGTTTATTACGATAAAAAAACTATGTTTTGTAACAAAATTACAGTTGGACCTCCATATATCGAAGTCGACGGTTCCCGAAAAAAATTCGATATATAGAAATTTCGATATATAGAAACGGTTATGCTTAAATTATTGGTGATACATTGTATTGCAAGAAAAATGTGCATTTTCTTCTAATATACGAAATCACTTTCATATCAACAAATTTAAATATGAATCACATTACTACAAATTACGTACATTCATAAATGAAAATTATTATCGATTAAAAAATATCAATAAATTAATTATACTAGATTTAATTATCAAACAAAATTTACATACCTTTAAATACAAACGCAATTGATTTACATTTTTGTAAAAAACTTTCGAATGTCTTGTTGCACAATAAATTTAGAAGAAAATTCATCATAAAAGTGTTCACACTTATTAAGTCCACTAAATACGGCCTCCGGGACATTTTCCGCGAATTGAAGACCAGGACGGATTACATCAAATGCTGCGCGCATTTCTTTTTTCGAAGGATTAACGATTTCTGCTTCTGTTAGAGTCTCTTCATCTTCTTGGAAGTCAGTTTGTTTTTCCTGAAGTGAGTTTATGATGTCGTCATCTGTGGGGTAATAGGAAACAATGATGCCTTCATCAACGTCTAAAATATCTCTAAGGGAAGAATCTTTACGGGACAGAAAAATCACGTGCCACGTTAAGAATCTTTTGGAAAAAAATTCGATGTATAGAAATTTTTTCGTTATATAGAGATAGTTTCTCTACCTAATGAAAACGGGGATTCACCAACTGTTCGATATATAGAGACTTTCGATATATGGAAGTTCGATATATAGAGGTCCGACTGTACATAGTATTGTTTGCAAGACATTAAAAAATATGAAAATAACATTTCTGAGTCAACACCCTGTGACACTCTAGTAAAGCTTTCTTAAACTCAAGAAAAAGAATTTTATTACCATAATTTATTGAACAATCTGTTTACGAACTGTACATTGAATCAAACTGAAAAGCGAATATTTAGCATACTTAGATTTACGTTCATACTATCACAGTTAAAAATTATTATCGAATGTGAATATTAAATAAAAAAAAAGGTCTACAAATCTGATCCGGATTATCCAGAGATCCGGATAAACGAGGTTTTACTGTACTGGTTTGTCCACGAAGCAGTTTATACTCTACGTAATATAATGATTTACCAATAAATGCAGGGAATTTTTTGATTGCTGAAGTATTCTGATTATATACAAAACCTTTCAATTCGCTCTTAGGCCTTAAGGATGGCGACTGTTTGGAACAGAAGAAAATCATCTCGATGCATATGGTCTTCTTTGGTGATTGCAACATTTGTAATGTGCTTTGTGTTTGTATTCATCAGTTTTTCTTTCGGTAAAGCATTTTCCTACATCTAAGATTTTATGTAATTGTTTTCTTGCGTCTGCATAATGATAAAAAAAGGAACTAATGTTTTATAAAAAGTAAAATTATTTTTTTTTATATATATATATTTACTCATTATTACAAGGGAAAAGTATGATTATTTAGTTTTCGTAATATGTTTTTCTCTCTTTACACATAATTTTATATTCAATCCCATTAAATTCATAGTATTTGATATGGGCATTTTCATGACTGTTGTAGACTTTTAAAAATCAAATTAATAAATTTGGTGTTCTGGTTTTCCACAAATGTGCTGAAATAAACAGATGATAAAATAAAATGGAAACGTCTAGTATGTGAATAAAATCACTTATAAATATGTTCCACTACCACCTGTGGTATGAATAACGCTATATGATTTTTCTCAGAATGGATACATAAAACTTTAGAATAACTCTATTTTATGGTTAATAGAATTCTTTAGCGTTTTTTATGCCTAAGGTCCCCAAGTTCTTTTAGAGAATGCTACAGGAGAATATCTGTTCTAAACTCTGTGTTCTCAAACAAACTACAGAGAGGTGAAGATGGTTAGGTTTGGCGATTGAGCGGGTTAGGGAAGACGTTTAATTCCATGTCAAGAAAACCACAAGCCAGTTCTAAAAGTATAACCACTACCATCCTGGAAAACGTCACCTCCTTCAGGATACAATGTTTTGATACTCCTTGCTCGAAATTTCCCTTTTGCCGATGAAAGCAATAAAGGGTTTTGTTGAAAACCAACACACAAATGGCCAAATCATGAAGAATACCTTCCATGCATCATAATTCGGGTCAGAAAATTTATGACATGTTCTCCGTTTATAATCTCGTTTAGTGGTAGGAAACGTGATAAAGTCTGAGATGAATTAAGATGAAGGAGGTACAGCTGGAATGATCACTAGGAGCTATTGGTTGGGTACAACATGCTAAGCTTGATGTACTGCAGGTCAGTTTATGTGAACTGTGTGAAATAAAAAAAAATCTGACAGCTTCTGCTATACAAATGTTTAGTTTCGTCTTGAATATCATTCTTTGTTCTGTAAATCTCGTACATTAAAAACGATAAATTTAAGCTGCATAAATACATTACATTAATGCCAACGTGTTTGAAAATTCAAATTCGGTACTGAACTGTTCCTAAAAAAATCAATTTGTTCCTAGTTAATTTTTTTAAGCCCTCCTATTTCGGTGTTTACTAGTATATCAAAGTTATCAAACTTTTAAGGAGACTTGAGTATCTGGAGGTCAGTTAGTAAAGTTTGTGGGCAACTGGCTCTTACCTCCTGTTTTTCAACTGATTTTGTTAAACGCAAGAGGCCTCAAAAGGGGATAAATAATCCAACAGAGAAAGATAAAAATAATGCTAAAATAGACAAAAAACAAACAGAAATCAAGCACTCTGGGCATCCACGCACCAACGGAAAGATTCTGTATAAGTGCCGGAACTGAACCATAAAACAACAGAGGTAACCGACAGGTCTCGTCATCAGGGAGCCTAACCATGTCAGTTACCTCAAGGGGAACTTTCTGAATAGGATGCAGGTAAGCCCAAAAGACATCCCAAGGCCCCGAGTCCCCCAAAGAAGCAATTAGTCAAGAAGAAAATGAAAAGACAAACACAACTTACAGTATGGGCTCAACGCACCTTACATGCAAGCACACAAAAATCCTAATGCAAAGTAAACGATGCGTACACACCCCAATTCCGTAAGTGACGGTTATGGCGAAACAGCAGTCAATTCTATCCTAAAGGTTACGTCATTGTCACTATTGCCTGAACCAACCCCCACTTGACCACTGTTCGCCATAGGGCACGTAAGACACCTTTTATCTTTGCATTTAGCATATTTTTTTACTTTTAAATTATATAAACGTAACAGTTGTTCAGGTAACTTATTAACCACCACACTCCCCTGAACAAGACGTGCAGCAGGGCTCCTTGTTACAGAACGCGACGAGCCATGTCCCATGAGAAAATCTTTAATATTAGTTTGCATAATTATATAAAAGTTTTTACCTGAAAAGCAAAGAATACATTAGAAAAGCCTGCTTACTACATGAGGAACCTCGAGATTAACCATAAACATAAAACTAACTTAAAAATTAAAAGTAAAATAGAAATAAAGAACTTCCAATAGCCTCAAAAGGTGTTAACTTCGATAAAAGAAATAAATAATCCTCCAGATTTTCTATTAATAGTTCCACTGAAGAATTACGTACACTGTAATAAAATGGGAGCGAAAAAAGATTAAAAACTGCGAAAAAGATTTGCATACCAGATAAATTGATTGATCCGCATAATACAGGTTTCGGCAGAATTGACTTCCACTTTTCTGAATGCCACTAGTAAGGCAGTGGTTGGTGGTAGAGCGGCGTGGGAGGTTGCAACAGTTCGAGTTGCCAGTAGACACCATGAGTTGGTTTGGTGAACTTTGCGGTTTCGTTATCGAGGCCTTCTTTAGAACCAACGATTCTGTAACCGTGACACAAAGGGCATTTAGGACGAGCTCCGGGGCAACTGATGCCGTTCCTGATCGAAAAACAGTCCTGTGATTGGTTTCAAACGGGAGAGCAAGAGGGTTTGCATTACCAAGGAAACCAAGTGGCCGTCATCGGAACATTAGAACACCTAAAAATGTGCAACGAGTCCGTGAGTCCGCTATTCATGAGGAAGATACTGCCATTCCCCCAGAGATGACCAACAAAGTGATGGAAAACTTCAGAGAACGGCTGCAAATAACGGACGCCACCAGAGAGATGTTCTTTTCAAAACCTAGTGGCAAAAAGACAGATTGTTGGTGCTTTTCGAAAAAGCAAATCTTTTTCTGTAAACTGTTTATTTATTTTTAACCTTATGACATGTGAGAGTTCATTCTGCCGCACCCTGTACTAAAATTAAGTTTGTATGTCTGAAGTTAAACGCAGCAAACACGGAATACTACAATGCCTTCTCAGCAAGAATATGGTACTCAATAAGTGAGATGTATGTGAATGAAACAGGTATAGCGAAAACCAGGCTACCATGGTTTATATGAATGTATGAATGAATGAAACAGGTATCACGAAAACATGGCCACCATGGTTACCAAATTATAATATTTTAAATTATATTTCATAATATGTTCATCATTAAAGTTGAACACTATGACTAGTGCGAATTCATTTTAAATCCCATTACCGCAAGAGAACAATTTTTTTATACAGAAAATCTTTACAGGAAAAAATTCTACAACTCTAAAATGTTAGATGTTTAAAACTTGAAAAAAAAAATATGAATGACTAATTTTATCTGATAAAGGATGAAAAATATTGAGTATAATTTAGATGAATATTTACCTATTCGTAATGTTAAAAAAATTAATTAAGACGAATACGTCTTGTAAAATCGAAAGTTTTAATTACATTCCTTAAAATATTTATGATACATGTTAAAACTATACACTATGAATTTTTACTGGGAAAAACAAAGCTAGTATGGTTTTTTCTTACTCCAAGCCCATAAAAAAGAAAGGAAAATGCTCGAGAGTTTTTGAAAGGTAGCATAACAACTACAAAATATTATCATCGAAAGTTTTCTTCCGTGAAGAAGTTAGTTCCCACAAAAGCGATGTCTAATTAAATATAGTTCTTGTATTATAAATAATAAAAATGAATTGAAGTATAATTGAAATATTTCAAAATAAATCCTCCTCTCGGAGAAGTGTTTAAATTAGCTTGAATTCTCCTCATGTACTGGGATTAAACGGTTGGTCTATAGTAAATTAATAAAGCTCGCAATTAAAACTCCGGTAGGTGTAGTTATATGCATATTAAGATGAATGAAAATTTATCCCAATATTAAACTTGTTAGTTCTTTATTTGATGAAATAAATGCTTTCTATTTATAATTTATTACAAACTTCAAGATGTAAATCTGTTTCCTTTTCTAAACAGAAAACAAGTACGGTTTGGCAGCCCGAAATTCCGTCGGTTCCTCTACAGGTATGGTAAAGTATTATTTTACTTATTTCTGTCTCTAAACAGGCTTCCAGAGTTTTCTCTTGAGTCACCTGTTTGTAAAATATGTGTCCTTTTCTTTTACAGAAAAATTAACGGAGGAAGAATGTATATCAGTTTGTGATTCGAAAGAATGCGTGCACCAAAGTGAGTATGAAAGTAGAATGAATTCATGTGGAAACTCATGTGGTATATACAACATTAATCCATTGGCTCTTTTGAAAATTTTGTTAGTAAATTTACTATTGAACTACTGATATAAATGCTGAAAATTTATCGACACACTCTGAATTTTAAAATTCCTTGATTACTGACGTATTGCTGGTAATATGGCGAAGTGCCGAAATGAAATAAACCACTGGCATTTAAACACGCAAACTTAACATTTTGTTTTACACAAAAAGGGAATAAACAATAAACAAAGAGTTAATTGGAGCAAAGCCGCTGTAAAAAACCTTGCGTGATCGGCTTGGTTGTGTTATAGTAAAATCCAGATATGTACATCATGGGCCAAGGGCAATATTGCATACTACTAAACCGAATTCTAACAAATTGGTAAACTGGAATCGAACAATAGGCAATCGTTATAGCATGGTGAGACGTCTGGTAGATATTGCGGGCACCACACTTCTCTGGTCGTTGTCACAGCCTGTAGCTAGTCTTTGTTGCTCCCTGATCTTCTCAGACGGCTACATTTATTTTCCTCATATACAGCGGTTGTGTTATGCTTTGTGTTTTCTTTTATTTATTATTTTCGGGTAGGGATATGTTTCTTTATTTTCATAGAAATAGAAAGTCTCTCATAGAAAGTCTTGGGTGCTTCATCTAGCTGGTGTAGTTTTTCATAGCAATACGTTTTGGAACTGATTACAATTTCGAAGGACATAAAAAAAAATCTTTTTAATTTTAATAAAATCAATGCATTCGTCTTATTGATTAGAGCTTAAAACACCTGTTGGTCCTTTATTGGCTTACTGATAGCTTCATTTATGATACATTTATTTTTCAGTTCCGATTAAAAAAGTAATGTTGTTACGGTGGCAACTAAATAACGAGGTTGTGCTTTGAAGAAGTGTTTTCTATATTAGTTGAAAGCAGTGTGTGTGCGGGGAAGATCGAAAATTGAATTTGTCCTATTCTAATTAATAGTTGCCAGTTTAATATCACCCTCGTCCCGTTTTCCCAGTTACACTCCGTTTGAATACTTTTCCCCCAAGTCTTGATAAACAGCTACTTTTAACAACGTTCTAACTCCTAATTTTTATTGGAATTGGAAAAAGAAAAGTCCAGTGAAGATTTATGTAAGAACAAGTGATTAATAATTAGTAACAGATACTTGTGCTTGATTGGTACAAAAGTTTCAATATTCTGGGGTCGGAAGAGTTTCATAGATGATAACTCAATCAAAACTAATGAAAGAAGGTTAAAATTTTAGTATATTGTTCGATATGTGCCCCGGTCAATAACAGAAAGTGTCAAATTGATTAAAAAAATCAATCGGCGGTGTCAATTCATCTGGGCAGTGTAGTTTTCCCTAGAAATACGTTTTGGAACTGATTACAATTTTGAATGAGATGAAAAAAAATTTTAATTTAAATAAAATTATTTCATTCGTAATATTGATTAGAGCTTAAAACACCTCTTGGTTATATATTGGCTTACTGATAGATTCATTTATCACACATATATTTTCCAGTGCCGACTAAAAAAGTAATGTTGTTACGGTGGCTACTGAATAACGAGGTAATGCTTTGGAGAACCGATTTCTATATTAGGTGAAAACAACGTGTGTTCGGGGAAATTCGAAAATTGATAACGCCCTATTCCGATTAACGGTTCCCAGTTTAATATCACATACCTTTTGATATTTTCTATTTTTACTTCAGGTTTTGAAAATCTCTGAGTTATTCTGTTTTTTAACAACGTTTTAACTCTTAATTTTTATTGGAATTGCAAAATTGAAAGTAAGATAAGCAGTGATTAAGGCTGCTATGTACTATGAAAAAAATTCGTATTTTCCTTTTCCTCTTCTTGCAGATTCTTGTGGTGGGAGGAGTCCAGTTGACAGTTCGAGAATTCCACGCCCCTTAGGATTGCCATTTTGAGGGATTGTAATGGCTCTCTCTCTATAGGGGGGTTAAGCGATGTCCCCAAATTTTTTATTTAAAATATATTTTTGTCAACTATTTACAAGTACATAAATGCTGATAATCAAATAAAATTGGTATTGTCAGATAGCCTGAACTTTTCTTCAAAGCGCTATATGATTCATTTTATAAATTTCGTCCACCGAAGGAATTTATGAGCGTTTAAAACACACTGTACCAGATTTTTCTCCGAATAATTTAAATTTTAAAATATTAACTGCATTAAAAAAAAGAAAAATGTACACAAATGTAAAATTTCTTTCTCTATGACGGAGTGCAATTAAAAAAAAAAAATCTTTGAATACAAGTCGGCAATCCGTGGACAAATTTTCTCCATAGGTTAACATTGAGGTGAGCGAATCCAATGGGTTAGTACATAGCAGCCTTAAGAGTTAGTTACTTGCATCTGTGCTTGAATGGCCCAAAAGTTTCAATGTACTGGGGTCGTTAAAATTTCAAAGATGATAACTCAATCAAAATTGACGAAATCATGTTAAAAATTGAGCGTATTGTTCGATATGCTCCCCGGAAAATAACGGAAAGAGTTAAATTGATTAAAAAAATATCCAAATCAAAGAGGCTACTGTGATAGAAAACCATTTCCTTTGTAATCTGAGGACGATACGCTACCCGGCAGGTCACACTTGGTGCAGCTATATTTTTGCCAATAGTCATATTCCAATGCTAGAACAACATCCACTTTCACCAAGAGTTGTTCAAACTAAAATTTTTCTCCGTCTTGAAGTGAAATCTGCAGTCATTGGGACTGTCTTGATATTGTTATTGAAGAAAAGATTTAAATAAGACACTGAAGTCTCGAGTCAGATGATCCATTGTAGGATTTAGCACGACTTGGACCAATGGAAAATGAGAATGTAGCTCTTTGTGTTTGAAGAGGGTAATTATATTAAAATACAGTCGAACCTCCATATATCGAACTTCCCTATATCGAAATTTTCTATATATCGAACTCTTAGCGAATCTCCATGTTCATTACATAGAAAAATTGTTTCTATATATCGAAAAAATCTCTATATATCGAAATTTTTTTCAAGACAAATTGGGAGATTTTATTCCATTTTAGAATAAAATTTCCCAATTTTTGGCATTTGAAACAATATGTCGTGGACTTCAATTCGCGAAAAATGTCCCTGGTGAAGTTTTTAGTGGACTGAATAAATACGAACATTTATTTGAACTTTTCGCAAAACTAACTGTTCAGCAAGATATTCGTAGTTTTTTTTAAAGAATGTAACTGTTATCATTGTAACCACTGTCTGCACTATTGTTTTTTAAAGATATGTAGTAATCAATAAATCTTTCATATTAATTCATTTTTTAGTTATTAACTTTCATTTAGTGGGATTCGCATATAAATTAGAAATGGAGTATCGTATTCGAAAATTAGCTTTAATTTTTTTTTAGGAGAATTATGATAAGACTAAGCTGAATTCTATACATCGAAATTTCTATATATCGAATTTTTTTCGCGCAATTTGCTACTTCGATATATGGAGGTTCGACTGTATTATCAATATAAATAAATTCAAGACCTAGCAGAAGTTTTGTTATGTAACAGCATCATATCGTATGAAGAAATTAAAAAAAAAAAATACTGCTACGGCAGGAAGGATTCCCAAATAATTGACTGTAAACATTACGAACTATGACTTGTACAGTATTCAAGAAGAAAATCTAGAAATTTGGTGAAATTTATTCAGTATCCTTATAATGTAACTGTTTGGTTTGTTCAATAAAACCATATTTTTTTCTTTTGTTTATAAAAACGCTTTAGCAATTCAGCAATTTAGCTGTAAATTTAAAAGTTTTTATGTGGTCGATCTGTGTTATATGTAAAATACAGTAAAATGAATAAAATAGTTATATGGGATAATTTCTGTTATGTGTTACAGAAATTTCATTTAATGCATTGGAAATATGCTAAAAATAACCGAGTATTTCTTTTGTTCGTTTATTCGCAGCGAAAATTCTTCTTGACAACGTGCAAGAAGCTGTAGAACCATGTGAAGACTTTTACAAATTTGCGTGCGGAAGGATTTTAGAGAGAAGTGATCCGGACAAAGACAGTAATGTGGTAACCCAATATTCAGTTCGGATGAGTAACAGTTTGAGAAGTAAGAAAATAAATGAATTTATATATATATATATATTTTTTTTTTGTGTGTGAGACTTCGGATTAGTTAAGTGTTCCAAATTTATAGAACATAAATATCAAAATTAATTAATATTAAAACAAACCATTTCTTTATATAAAAGCCTCAACTTAAAGCATCATATCTCTCAACAGGGACATTTCTTTTAACTCACGGATTTTCTCAGCCTGCCCTCCCAAAATAACAGACATTTGCCAATAGTGCAAAAATTAAAACACAAAACTAGAGCACGTGGAATGTGATTTAATGACTGACATGAGGAACTGAGAAATATTCTCAAACCAAGTTTAAAAAATGGAAAGAGACCTTTTTTTTTCACTTCTGGTCGTTATGTCGAATGAATGAAAAAGAATAGCGTATTAAAGCCAGATTTTATTCTTGGCACAAAAATTTTGTTTTTGTCTTTAACCTTGTTTTAACATGTTAGTTATTAATAAAGAGCTTGGTGGTAATGGTGGTGGCGTGTGTGGGTGAGGGGGGGGAGGGCTCCTAAATTAGCAGTCAAATTAGCACAATGTTCCAGCACAGAAATGTAAGACAAGCCAATATAATACTAGAGAAAGTTCCTAAAAAATGTTGGGTTATACTACGACAAACAGACTGAACTTACTTAGTGACTAGCTCATTCGGTTTGAACAGTGAATCCTTTCCAAATATACGTAACTATATAAACGTAACTATATAACTACGTAACTATATAACTACTTAAAAATACAATTGGAAGATTAAGTAGTAAAGGTGTAATTGGTCATCACACCTGTCCGGAAAGTAGGAGATCCGGAATCAATTCTCGAGTTATCGCAGTTTATTTGAAGTTGATGAAAAATGCGAGGATTAGGTTTGAAATTATGAGGTAGAGTAATTGTCATTGTAGAGCATGATTTCAAAATCATTCTGTCATGTTTAATCAGCAGCTGTGTCGTGATGAAGGATTTGAATGATTGCTCCCGAATGCGCTCTCAGAGTAAATTGCAAATAAGGACTCTCTCAATCAATAATATTAACACATGGTAACGAAATACATACACTAGGTGGTCATTTTATTATGACCACGTACTCGGTAGGTAGTTGAACCACCTTTTTATATCAAAACTGCTGCAATTCGTTTTCGCTTGGACTCTATGAGGTTTTCATAGGTAATGGCTTGAGGGATCTGAGACAATATCCGATGAACTGCACTCTTCAGTTTTCGAAGATTTGATGGTTGTGGATATAGCTACCTGATACCCCTTTCGAACTCATCCCACATATGCATAATAGAATTGAGATATGGTGGTTGTAAAGGACAACTAACCAAGTCTCTAACCTGCTCTTCAAAAAATCTGCAATGATTGAGCTTTATGGCATAGAACATTGTCCTGCTGGAAGTATCAATCTCGGGAGGGATAAATCTTTCACATAACTGAATGTTCTTGGTCAGCCACAAAATTAAAATGTATTTTGGCTTTCAGAGGTTCTTCAACATGTATTAAAGGCCCTAATGCAAGGGAACAATGTTAGGAAATCATACTGCTTTCACTAGCTAAAAGTGTTGTGGCAATATATCTAGGGTTCATGCTTTCGGCGTGTTTTCGCTATACATCTTGCGGTCTGTATGTTGTACATGAAAATGTGTTTCATCGGACCACATTACCCTTTTCCATTCATTTACTGCCCAATCCGTGTGACCCTGTGCGAACAGGAGACGTTTGATTTTGTTAGCTGCAGACAGCAAAGGATTACGAACAGGATTTCAGCTTCCTCATCCAATACGCTGTAATGTACAACAAATAATATATGTTATGAGGCCATCAGAGTTGGTTCCTGATTGATTAGCTGTAATTTGACGCACTGTTGTTCTTTTGTTGTAGGGATAGACAGGTCAAAAAACTTTTCTTTCAGTTCGAGCATCTAGTAGTTGGTAACACGGTTTTACGTTCTGTAGTCCACTCTTTTTAAACATGAACAAAAGCTGCTCTTGAACACTTCCCAGGGAACGCAATTTCGAAAAGATTTGGTATCAAGTCCTTTTAATCATAACACCTTTTCACGATTCCCGGCTTTTCAGTTTAATGGACCAGGTAAAAGCCCTAATTCTGAAGTATGAATGAAATTCATATAATTGTGTGAAATATTGTGTTAAACTTATATATTAATTTTTTTAGGACTTCTAGATAATCTTGATGCCAGTTCTAAAAATGCATCCGGTAAAATGAAGACTGTATATGATTCTTGTGTAAAATACGGTAAGACGAGAAAATATTAAAATAAAATCTCAGTTATTTTTATTTAATGACATGGAACCTTTAATTTGAATGAACAACCTTGAAATACCACACAGATTTTTTTTAAAAAGTTTTACTTATGCAAAGTTTTATTTAAGTTACTGTGAATGTTTTATTATTGACCATTTAGCCTATGTGAAGATACGGAACCGTTGTATTAATATAGTTGAATACACCGAAAGTAGGAAATTAATTACTTCTAGTTTCCTTACCAATACCTATCGTTTCGGAAGTGTGAGATCCTTGAGAGAAGTGGGAAGGAAAATAAGTCTTCCTTTCAATGCAGGAGAGCTGAATAACTGGCGAATGACTAGTGCTCAGACTCTCAGTACGCATACTCTGCGGGTTTGAATTCCGTGGTTGGAATGGGTGTAAATAGCTGTTCGTTACCGGCTTTAAACTGCAGGTTACAATCTGTGTAGACCTCTTGTTGCAGAAGCTAAACATAGCACTCTAGAAATCAAATAATCAAATACAATACCATGGTAACTAGAATTTCCGTCTTGAGATGAGAAGATCTGGTATCGATTTCCGGTCGCGGAAGTTGATCATAATAGCTTTTCAAGCACCTTCTACATTATATGCACGGGAAACTCAGAGGTGCCCATTTCATGTTGTTAATAGGAATTTTTAGGTATATATAGGTGGAAGATGCTTCCCTTATTGTATGTGGGTTATCAAGCCACTACTTAATGGAGGTGGGTTTGAATCCCAGCTGAGGCATATACATTCTTAGACATAAAAAAAGAAAAAAAGACGCACTAAAAAATTATTTGAATGAGACAAAAATGTATATGTGATGTACATATACAGAAAAACAAATTATTACAATTTGAGAAAAATTGGATGATTTATTCAAGAGAAAGAGTTTCACAAAGTGAAAAAAGTCAATAACGCGTTGGTCCACCTCTGGCCCCTATGCAAGCAGTTATTCGGCTTGGCATTGATTAATAGAGGTTGCGGATGTCCACCTGTGGGATACCGTACCAAATTATGTCCAACTGGCGCGTTAGACCGTCAAAATCCCGATCTGGTTGGGGGTTTTGCCCATAATGTTCCAAATGTGCTTAATGGGGGAGACATACGGTGACCTTGCTGGCCAAGGTAGCGTTGGACAAGCACGAAGACAAGCAATAGAAACTCTCTCCGTGTACGGGCGGGCATTATCTTGCTGAAATGTGAACCCAGGATGGCGTGATATGAAGGGGAAGACAACGGGTCGTAGAGTATCATCGACGTACCGCTGTGCTGTACGAGTGCCGCGGATGACAACCAAAGGGTTCCTGCCATAAAATGCAATGGAAACCCGGACCACCACTCCTGGTTGTCGGTCCATATGGCGGAAGACAGTCAGGTTGGTATCCCACCACTGTCCGGGGCGTCTCCAGACACGTATTCACTGGTCATGGGGGCTCATTTCGAAGCGGGACTCATCACTGAAGACAATTCTACTCCAGTCAGTGACATTCCAGGTCGAATGTGCCCGACACCACTGGAAACGGGGTTGTCGGCGTACATAAGTCAATGGTAGTCGGCGCAAAAGGCGCCGTGAGCTCAGCCTCCTTTCTCCGAGCCGCTCATGAATGGTCCTTGCTGTCACTGAAGCACCAGTTGCACGTACGATCGATGATAATGATGAATCTGGGGCTGTGAGTGCCGCTCTGACGATTGCTCGGTCCTCACGTTCTGTCGTTTCTCTAGGCCAACCGCTTCCTTCTTGACGCTGTGTTCAGCCATGGTTGACCCATTCTTGCCAACATCGTCAAATCGTGGCATCGCTCCTATCCAAATGTCGAGCGATTCGTCGATTAGACCAACGGACTTCCTTGAGCCCAACTACACGTCCTCTCTCAAATGCTGATATCTGCGCATATTATTCGCGCACCTGTATGCGAGGTATAGTTACTGTCTACCTGAGTACACAGAATGAAATTCGCAAAGAATTTATGTCCTGTAATTGAAATTTCTCCTTTTTAATATCCTGCCAGTTGCGCAGTAAAGATGCGCTGCAGCGTCACATGTTCATTCATTGGCCGCCGAACTTAAAAATTTTGAATTTTCCGTTAAAACCTGTATGCATATCGATTTGTGTTCAATTTGCATTACCCCTTCTTGGTGCGTCTTTTTTTTTTTTTTTGTCTAAGAGTGTATGCCTTTGCGCTAACCCATTTTAGGGACTAAAGTTGATTCACCCACTAAGTACTACAGTGGCCAACAAAACTCGCGATTGCTTTCAAAGTAAGCATCCACTATATTTTAAATAGAAAGAAATTTTTAGAAAGATGGATTTTTTGAAAGATTTTTCCCCGTTTTGCGTCAATTCTCAATTGACCCTCAAAAATTTTGTATAAAAATAAATTAAAAGAAGTAAATCATTGATAGTAAGTAATGGATAGCATATTTCCCATAAGTCTTTTCGTTAGGAATCTAGAAAATGCTACAAAATGAAAATAATCACTAGAGAACAATTTTTAAGACTACTATTTTTTCTTGCAGGTTCTTCTGAATTTCAAGCTGTACCAACCATTCTACAGATTTTAAAAGATTTTGGGATTCAAGACTGGCCATATTTAGCTCCAGACTATAAATTTATTGAACCTAGTATTACAAGCGTGGTCGCGAACTTTTTGATTTATCAAGAATATGGTTTTGTATCTTTTTCAGATTTACAGAATCAGGGGTGTCTGGATTCAGAAGATTATGTTTCCAAAGCCAATTTAACCGTAAGAAACTAATTTTTGAAATAAATTCGTTTGATTCATGAATTTTTTAAGGAAAAGCATGAAAGTTATTAGGTTAATGATATAAATTTCTGTCAAATAACATTTGGCTGAGCTTTCAAAACTGAGCGACAAAGAGAAATGTACGACTCATGTAAATGTATCTACTGTACAAGCTTTACCCTACCTATTTTTAATCATTATTTGGGAAGTGATACACACAATGATTAAGCCCGAATTTTTTTAAACTCAGTTCCAGATTTTATTAAAATAGAACGCAATTATGTGGTTCTAGGTATGTTTTTAAAAGCTACTGCAAAATAAGCTCATAGTTTGGTGAACTTATGTTGAATTGTTGATTCTATTCAAAGAATTATGGTTCATCATCGTGTTAGTACTTCTAAATGAGTATGCTTTCCCCTGAGGCAAAAAGATGAAATTCTATATTTCTATTGAAAAATTTGATTTTAAGTTTAAAAAGTTAAAATGGGAAATGGTATTGGAGTGAGATTACAAATAAGCACATACTCGTGTGTTATACTTCAGGACAAATTATCCTCATAACATACAGAACAATTTCTTTTATGAACCGTCAATTTTTTTATGTCATCTGACCCCAACTTTTTTATGCCATCAGATAGAAGGTTGAAACTTTAAACTCCCCTATTACATTATAGTTATGCAAACTAGATCAGTATGTCTGCTTTTTCAATAGCCAAAAATATTCTTTTGGCATTATTAGTGCGCAAAAATAGTCAAATTATGGAAAACTATGAACCCGAAAAGGAAAGGGTGGGAATTTTTTAAGAAACCGAGATGTGTTTAAAGATATACCATAGTATCGTTTTCGAAGAAAACTTGAATTTATTTTTTTGCTTCTATTTTAAAAAAATTCGACATAATTTTCTTTTCTGCTGAGATTTATGATGTGTTTGTGTAAGAGGGAAATAGAATTCCCGGTCATAGTCTTTTTTACCATTTTATTCTATATACACACAGGAACTGTTGCCACTCGAGAAAATACAAAAATTATATTAACAATTTATTAAAAGAAACCATGGAGAAAAAAGAATTTTGATGGCGATAAAAGTATTCCACAATTTGGCTATAAACCTTGTAATATTAAATGGTAGGTTTCCATTATCTTGAAAAATTTAAAAAATTCGCTCTTTTACACTATATGGACACTTGCAGTATTTGGACACTACAGAAAATCGGCAAATAGGCAAATACTGGGTTTGCAGAACGGTATGCTGGGAACGGCATGGGTAACATAAATAGCAGGTCGTTGTGTATTAACTATTCATTCGCCCTAATGAAGCTATGCCTCGTAGACCTGAACTTACAGTGTTCCAACGCGGCTGGTCATAGGATGCCATTTGTGTAATCATTCTGTGCAAGCTATAGCATCCAAACTGGATATCCCGAAATCGTGTGTAGCGTATGCTATCAAGCGATGGAAGCAAGACGGAGCAACAAGAACAAAAAAACGTCCCGGACGACTGCATAAACTGGCAGAATGTGATAGAAGATGTCAAGAAATGTCAAGAAGTTGCGCACTTCTCCTGCCCCTGCGATCGGTGTAGAGGTTGGAAAGGCATCTGTCAGCTCCGATAGTGGCAAAACTATCCGCAGAGAGCTGCACATGATCTGTTATAACGATCGAGCAGCTGCATACAAGCCATTGATTATGCCTATTAATGAGAGGCGTCGTTTGGCCTCGTGTGTCGCCCATCGTTCCTCGACTGTTGAAGAAAGGAAAACTGTTCTTTTCAGTGATGAGTCTCGGTATTCATTCTTCCAATCTGATGGATGTGTTTGGATGTAGCGACAACCCTGAGAATGGTTTCATTCAGACTGTGTTGTTCCAACAATGAAGTACGAAGGATGATCCATCTTAGTGTGAGGTTGGTTTTCCTGGCTAGGACTCGGCCCATTACTTTCTGTACCTGGTACCATGAACGCTGACATGTACCTCGATGTTCTGGATAATTCGGCTCTGCCTAGATTATAGCAATACTACGGCAATGATAGTTGTTTCCTCTAACAGGATCAAGCCCCATGTAATACTGAAAAACGTGTGCTGAACTGGTTTTCTGAAAATGAGGTGAATTTGCTTGATGACCTTCTCAGAGCCCCAATCCGAATCCGATTGAGCACTTGTGGAACGAACTGGAGCGACGAGTACGACACCGCTACCCTCGCCCATCTTCAAAACAATGTCTTCTTACTACTGCCTTGCAAGAGGCATGGCGAGCTATTCCTGCCCAGATTGACAGAGAACTTGGGGAAAGTATGCCTCAACGCGTTGCCGCTGTACAAGTAAAAGCAGGACTTACCCGTTACTAAATAGAAAATAAAGCACTTTTTCTGAAAAACATGTAGTGTCCAAATACCTTTGCCCATATAGTGTATACCGATACACTTTGACATGACAATAAAATTAATACCGAAGTTTCTAAACATCGAAAAATTTCCAAAAAAGTTTCAGATAACAGTGTCGGTAACGATTCGAAACTGTAAAAGAAACTGAAAATTAATTTTGTCAGCATTGTAGAAAAGAGATAAATATGACAAAAGATATTTTCTGAAAACTTTTTAAAAATGAGAACTTTAACCAACTCATTGCTGTTTCACTGGTAATTAATTGTGAACAGATATAAAAGATATGGGATATCCTGAGAAATATCTTTTGAGTCAGCTCATTTAACAGTTTTTGATGGCATTTCTTGAAAATTTCCACCAGGGTGTTCTTCAATAGAATATTGCAGTTTAATAAAGTGTAGAAATAAATGTTATGGACTCATTTATCATTGCTACTTTGAAAAAATATTGTCAGATGCAAACTCTTAATGAAATCATTATTTTATTTGTCATAAATCATTGTCAGTAAATTTTTAGCCCTGTTGCCAGTTTATTTCGTATTTTTTTTCTGAGAGGCTAATGAATAAGCATGAAAAAACTATGGAACCGCTTACAACACAAAAATCTTATTTTTTTATTTAATAATTTCTAACTCTGGGTTTTTCTCATCTTCGTTAGATATTTAAATACCTTAATATATAAAGAATAGCACAAATTAAAAAAAAATATTTAAATTTTTTTAACAATGGGAACACTACATGTATACGGATAATTGATTTTAAAACAGTGTATAGATAGGGATATTACAAACTATTGTTTAAAAGATTTAGCCGAGAGAGACAGTTTGAAAGATACCAATATACGTAATTTCAGTAGTGTACGTAGTGACAATATTTTGAATTTTGGTGAAAATTCAATTCCGTCGTAATTTTTTTTAATTCCATTTCTCAATATTAGCAAATGTGCAACCAATTTTGAAAGTTTTTATTAAGTAAACTGTAAACCACATGTATATAAACGGGGTTTAAAGCCAAAATCTCATAAGTTGCATACTTTTTTATTTTAATGATTTTTTAAATTTTGAAGTATTTTAAAAAGTTTGTGGACGTTAGTGCTCAAATACTTATAACATTGAAACGTGACGATGGAGATTAGTATCAATATCAATGTATGATTATATCGGTATTTACACTCTGTATAAATGCAACTATGCTTAAGTATATTTAGAGATGTAATTTAAACTAATTGGAAAAATATTTTAGTGTAAATCTTAAGTGATTCTTTATGACAAACAAAAAAATGATAATTTAAATGTAATTTAAGAATAGAAAAGCTGAAAATTTCAACTCTCAGAAGTTTCTTTTCAGCTCATTAATTTCTTTCAGTAATTAATTTATTCACACATAAATTAGTTTTCACCATGCATATAAAAATAGAGTTATACATATCAGACATGATAATTTCCTGTTGACCCCTTTCTTAAAACTGAAACGATAAGAAAAATGATTTCTCAGATTCTATGTTCATTTTTCAAACTTATTACAATTCGAATTTTCAAAATCATTGCTTGCAAAGTTCAGTAACATTTAATATACTGCTCCATTACTCTTTAAATACATGTAATAATGAGTTGTATGCAATAATATTTCAATTATCTTATAGCTGGGAATAGCTAAGAGTTCATATGAAACAAAGGAATTGCCTCTAAGAAAATACGAAGTGGATCTTATATTGAAATATTTTAACCTGGATACTGAAACAATCAATGGAATCTGGGACGATTCAGAAGCTATTAACGATGCAATTAAAAATTTAAAAGTGGTAAGTTACCTCCTTAATGATAAATGTAGGCTTTATATAAAGAAACAACCGCGAAACCATATTGGAGGTTCTTAATAGACGCAGTTCTGTTAAAATAGATAGAGGTTACAGTGGTTTAAAATTTGTTTCTCTTAAATTGAGTTATACATTTTTCTCAAACTAAAGAATTTTTTTAAATAAAATATGTGACAGCAAATTTATTAGTAAAAAGAATAAAGTTAATTTGTTGCCCAGTGGTTAAGTGGTTAAGACATAAGCCTGCCACGCCGGGGGCGCGAGTTCGATTCCCGCATAAGACTTGGTTGTATTCTGGAGAACCGGTCAGTCTTCTGCAAAAAGGAGGCCCCGTCTAGAAAGGGGAGCTGCAATCCATCGCCGGTGTCATCGTTTGTTAATAAAATTCTTCTGTGATTTGTGTGTTTCTATTTCCTTGTATTCATATGTACACCGGACTGGGGTGTAATGTCGTCAACCCCCAGGTACATTAGCCAAAAAAAAAATATAGAGTGAGTTTTCATATTTTAAAGGAAGCTAAAGATATAAGTTGCATACATAGTGCTTCAACTATTCAGATTCAGTTAACTGAATAAAATTGAACTGAAGAAAATAGCATTCATACACCTTAAAGCTTGTTAAACTCTAATATATTTGATTTTAATGACAGCAAAGCGAGGGCATCTATTCCGAAGATGAAAATGCGACTGCCATCTGTATGGATTGCACGATGGACGCTGGAGGAGAATGGGCAAGTACTAAATATCGACATTTTATTTTTCTGCATATGTTTTAAAATAGAATTCAAATTGAGTTGGTTAGCAACAAGGAAATCCCATATATCTAATGAAAAGATTAAAATTTTTTTTATACCTTACCCTTTGGTCATGACTAAAAATTAGTCACGCCCATGATAAAGTCACTCCCAATCACATTTTTGTGTTAATGATTTCGGTCCCCCTTTTTTATCATGATTATTTTTGCTGTTATTTATCTATCTACCTGTATATATGTCTGCGTGCATGCATATATATATATATATATATATATATCAATATTCATTATTTTTAGAAATTCCTTAAATGACAATGTTGCATCTAATTTCAGAAATATATGTGTGAAATTTTGGCATCATTTATTACCATCTCGGGAAGTGAGGAAGTAAATGACAAGAATAATGCTAATATTCTAAGTGACGAAATCTTCTTCATGAAAAATATTTTTCATGTACTTGACAACTTCAGTGACAGGTAAGCACTTGTGTAAGAATTAAATTAAAATTATCCTTTCAATTCAGATATATCTCTATATTGATTAATGGAACAGGCATCTGAAAATATGCGCCACTTTTAAAATAATATTTTCCAAGAATATATTTTGTGTGATCAGTTTATATACATTTAATATCTTCATACCCTTTCATGTGCCCTTAACCCATATGGACCTCGTCTTGAATACCTCCGGCCAGGGGATATTAGAAACGAGAACAGCATACCCCTTTTAAATTTTCTCCCATCGGCACAAATCTTCTTAATGATTCCTCGTTTGTAAAGATGAAGTGTGATGCCTGACTAAATTTATCCCTTAAATAATCACTTTCTTTACATTTAATTTATTACCCTATTTACTATTGTACGACGCTCTTTGAAAGATCACTACTCGATTTTGCAGACACATTTTAGTTTCTTTAGTGATGATTATAAAAAATTTTAAATCATATATATATATATATATATATATATATATATATATATATATATATATATATATATATATATATATATATATATATACATACACACACACACACACATATATATTTATACAGTGTGTACATAAATGAATATCCCAACTTTGCAGGGCTATTGAAAGAAAACTAAGCAAACTACAAACTTGCTGTTCATCGGAAATCAAAAATAACAGTTAAAAGTTTAAATTTGATACCGTTATAAGTGTTCAGTGTGAGCACCTTTAGTAACACGAAAGATATCGAGGTGGTAAGATAACTCATCCCACACTCTTTTCAGCATGTCTGGTTGACGGTTTGAAAGGCTGCAGCTATGCGTGTCTTAAGTTCGTCAACGTCATTTGGTAGCAGTGAAACAAACACATGATGTTGTCTCAGAAAAAAAAGTTGGGATATTCATTTATGCACACACACTATATATATATATATATATATATATATATATATATATATATATATATATATATATATATATATATATATATATATATATATACATATATATACACACTGAGCGGCCACTTTATCATGACTACCAGACAGTTTTATGCAAATGAGCTATTACGTCAAAGTGTTACCACTAGGGGGCGAGATAGCTATAAAAAGGGAATGCAGGAGAAGTGAACCATCAATTGCACTGTGTTGCTTTCGAAGATATGGGCAAAAAACGTGATTTAACTGAGTTTGAACGCGGGATGATTGTAGGTGCTCGAAGCGTCAGAACCAGTATCAGCAAAACGGCTGCACTTGTGAAGTGTTCGAGAGCAGCAGTTATTAATGTTTACAGAGTACTACCAAGCAGAAAACCGTGTCTCAACGTCAGGCTTGTGGTCGTCACAGGCTACTGAATGCTCGATCTGAAAGGAGAATTGCCAGAGTTGTTCAGTCCAACAGAAGAGCAACAGTACGACAAATAGCGGGGAATCTTAATCAAGGAGCAACTGCGAACGTCTCTGAACAAACTGTTCGCCGCACTTGGTTCGCCGCACTGGAAAAAGGTCATGTGGTCCAATGAATCGAGTTTTCATTTACACCATGCAGATAGCAGGTTGCGAATATGGAAAAAATAGCCTGAAAGCATGGACCTCAACTGCATTGCCACAACACTTCAAGCTGGTGGAGGCAATATTATTGTTTGGGGGATGTTGTCTTGGCATTGTATGGATCCTTTGATTCCTGTGAAACAACGTCTGAACGCCCAAGGGTATTTAAGTGTTATCGCAGATCGAGTACATCCTGTTATGTTAATAACGTATCCTGCCGGGGATGGATACTTCCAGCGGGATAATGTTCCATGTCATAAAGTTGGCATTGTCCTCAGATGGTTCTAAGAGCATGACAGAGAATTTACATTGCTTCTTTGGCCTGCACAATCACCAGATCTCAATCCAATTGAGGATTTGTGGGATGAGATCTAACAGGACATCAGGCAGCTGGATCCAGTACCATGAAATCTTAAAGGATTGGAAAGTGCAGTTCATCGGATATGGTCTCAAATTCTTCATACCACCTACCAACATCTCATAGAATCCATGCCAAGAATTCATGCATGTACAGGTGGTTATCAAAATAATGGAAACACTAAGAAATATCATGGATAAGAGAGTGGAAAAATTCTTATACTGGAGGCCAATGTGCAACAGACCAAGGGGAAGACAAAAAAAAGATGGTTAGATGATGTGTTGAATGACCTAAAATGTCTGAAGATAACCAACTGGAAGGGGAAGACTGGAGACAGAGTCTTCTAGAAAGGGATTGTGCGGCAGGCTAAGACCCATCACGGGCTGTAATGTCAACTAAGAAGAAGAAATATCATGAAAATCTTTATTAATACGGCGCAGGATCACCTTTGTAATGTAATACCACCTGATTTACCTTGGAATTGGATTGTACAAGTCATGAATAGTGGTTAAGAATATATTATACCCTTTTTCAGGGAAAAATCATGAAAGTTCCTGTAGAGATGCTGTATTGGATATCGATACCTGGCTCTATCCGGTTATGCAGATCACAATGGTTGGATGATATATAGTCGGGGGATTATACAGGGCAAAATAAGATATTTGACATCTTTTTCATGCTCTTCAAACCAATACTTGATAGATTTAGCTGTATGTATAGGGGATTATCATCCTGGAGAACGCCATCTCCTACAAGAAACAGTAGTAGTACTCCTACAAGAAACAATCACCATAGGATGAACCTAGTGAGCTAAAATTTCGACATAGTCATTCCCATTCAATCTCCCTTTTAGGGTTACAATAGGGCCTGAAGAAAACCATGAGATTCCATCCCAAACCCTGATAGATCTACCTCCATGATTGACAGTTGAGATGAGACAGCCAGAATCATACGTTTGTGTAGGTGTTCTCCAGATATATGCACGTCCTGTTGCAAGGAACAATGTAAACAATGATTCGTCGGACCAAATGCCGTGTTTGGACAGATTACTTGACCAGGATTTGCGCTCGTGGCAAATTCGCCATTGGGGCTCGTGGCTCGTGCACCATTGTGGGAGATATTTTGTATTGGCATCTATTACAAGTGGCTTGGGAATAGCTACTCTTCCGTAAATGCTTTGTTTGTGAAGTTCCCTTCTATCTCTAATGGTTGATACCGGAACATGCAGATGCAGATTGAGCTCTTCGGTCAATTTTGTTGCATTTGCTTTCTTTCTTCATGTCGCAATCCTCTTCAATACCTCGTCCGTCTCTTTCACTCTGCTCTCCCTTTCGTCCACTATTCTGTTTGGCAAAGGATGTTTTTCTGTGCACTGTGTATGCTATCATGACTTTTGATACAATAGCTCAAAAAACAACCCATTAGCCTGGGGGTTGGCAGTAACAGATACTCCAAATAAAACTCGCTTTAACAGTTTGCCCTTTTTGCAAGGTCTGAAAGGTTTAATATTTTGCGCTGTCCCCTCCCCAACCCAAAGCATGATGCCCTTAGCATAGTGCCCTTTCATTACTGCTACCTGACAGTAGAATAATACATACACTATATTATATAAATAAGTACCGGTCCCAGGCTTGTTTTTTAAGGAATACAAAGCACATTCATAAACACCACTAATATTGATAGGTGTTTTCATTATTTTGATAACCACCTGTATATATATATATATATATATATATATATATATATATATATATATATATATATATATACACACAGTGGCTCCCAAAAGTGTTCGTACACTTACGAATTTCAATGAAATAGGGTCTATCCATTAATTAAAATAAATATTTCAGAATGGGTATTTAATAATAGGATCTATAATATATTATTAACAAAACTACATGAAATATTTTAAAAACATAGTAAAACTTTACTTTTAAGAAACCAGTAATCAGAAAGTAACAAAAACTTTATCTCACAAAAGTCATCGTACACTGAAATATTTTCGGATAAATTCATAATTAGAATTATCGTCTGGCGCTTTATTTTTATTTTTTAATTGTGGTGGCATTTAAAATATCGTTTGGCTTTAATTTTTGCTTGCCTACTCCGTAATATTCTATTTATTATTTAAAAATGGCTCGTAGTCGTAAAGAAACAACAAACAGCATTCGAAAATTGATTATTTTTCATCATAGTAGTGGTAAATCAGTTCGGAATATTGCTAAATTACTTAATTTATCCCATTCTACTGTGTAGTATGTGAAAAACGTTTTAAAGAAGAAAATTGGATCGAAAGCAAGGTAAGAAAAGGCCGTCCGGCAAAGTTAACAAAACGTGATCAGAGATTTATAATTAGAAAATTTGTGAAAAATTCACGTTTGAGTGCTGTAAAAGTTTCTGCAGAATTCAATGAAACATTTTCTACTTCGATTTCACCTGAAATTTTTTGACGAGTTCTCAGAACAGCTGGATTACATGGCCGTTCTGCGCATAGAAAAATTTTTGTGAGTGAGAAAAACAGAAAGTTTAGGCTTACCTTCGCACTATCAATGATAAATAAGCCCCAAACCTATTGGAATAATGTCTTATTTGCAGATGAACATTTTTGGTGCTGATGGGCGTATAATTGTATGGAGAAGAAAAAAATGAGGAACTTAATCCCAAGAACTTAGTAGGAACAGTTAAGCATGCCGGTGGAGGTATCCTTGTGTGGGGGTGCATGTCAGCAGCAGGACTAGGAAATTTGGTATTTATTGATGGCATAATGAATCATGCTGTTATTATAAATAGTTTAAGAGACAATTTAAAATTATCAGCTCAAAATTTGGGTATTGGAAACAACTTTGTATTTCATCAAGATAACGATCCTAAGCACATGGCTCTCAACGTTCGCATCTGGTGTCTCTATAATTGTCCACAAGTTTTGAAAACACCACCTCAATCGCCAGATTTAAACCCAATAGAACATATTTGGAGAGAACTGGAGGTTCGAGTGCGAAAACACGACATTCACACGAAAAGCGAACTAAAAACAATTATGATGGGAGAATGGATAAACATTGATGCAAAAATTACAAAAGAACTAAAGCAATCTATTCCCAGACGTTTAAAAGCTGTTGTGGATGCTAAAGGATATTCTACTAAATATTAATTTAACAAAAAATTAGAATATTTACTAATATGTAGCGATTTTTTACAAGTGTACGATGACTTTTGTGAGATAAATTTTTTGTTACTTTTGGATTATTGGTTTCTTAAAAATAAAGTTTTACTATGTTTTCAAAATATTTCATGTAGTTTTGTTAAGAATAGATTATAGATCTTATTATTAAATACCCATTCTGAAATATTCATTTTAATCAATAGATAGACCCCTATTCATTGAAAATCGTAAGTGTACGAACACTTTTGGGAGCCACTGTATATACCACGTGATCATAATTAAACTTGACCTATTCAGAGCCCTGTATAACTGTAACTAAAAGGCAGATTGAGCTGAAATTTTGCAGATAGACAATTCAAAAGACGCGCTGAAAGGTTAAAAAAAATCAAAGTTAAAAAAATGTCCGCTAAGGAGAGCATTACAGCCTAAATGCTTGAAAAGTCATGGAATAAATAACTATGCACAGTAAAAAAGTCCTTTAAAACTTTTATTTTTTTACATTCTCAAGCATTATGATGTTTAAAACTGTTATTTTTTGCATTTTGAAGCATTATGATCGTACAAAAGTTGATAAATGTGGCACCTCAAGTGAAGAAAACAAAGTGAAACGAATTCAAAGTGAATTCTGGGTATAAAAAGGATGAGATCGAGTGAGTATCATTCTTTCAGTTACGATGGCAATTAAATTACAAGAACGTGCGTTAATCGTAAAACTTTTTTATCAAAACCATGGAAATGCTGTTGCAGCTCTTCGCGAATTTGGACGTCAATAGAAATTTCATCGGAGTCCAATGTTTCCACAAGGTGTGAGAGACATAATATCTCGATTTGAAAGAAAAACCTGTCAGCGAAAAAGCCGTTTCAGAAGTAGCATCGCCCGTTGTCGAGCAGTCACTAACAAATGATCGCGGAGTCAGCAGTGCACGTGCAGTGTCACGACAATTAGATGTACCGTATAGCACAGTGTAGGCGATCCTGAGAAAAATAGTGAAAATTTTTTCCGTATAAGATCAGCTACAACCAGCATCTGCTTCTTACCGACAATGACCATCGCTTATCTATTGCACTGACTTCTCTTGCCCGCATGGAAGTCGATGACTCCTGGCCGTGAAATATTCTCTGGAGTGACGAAGCTCCTTTTTATCTGAACGGAACAGTGAACACCCAGATACCCAATTTATCCTTGGGCCATTCTTTTTCGAAGAACTTAAAGATAATGGCCATGTCACATGTTGTGTATCAGCCCTCAGATATCGTGAGATGCTTAGCAGTTTCGCCTTTCCTCAACTCCAGCAGCGACAATGCCTTAAGTCTATTACTTTTATGCAGGATAGTGCCCCTCCACATAATGGACTCTGTGTGCGGAGGTTTTTGTGACAACATTTTACGGATGACAGGGTGATTAGCCGATCCTTTCCTACTCCTTGGCCGGCCCGTTCTCCCGATCTCACTCCATGTGATTTTTGGTTATGGGGCCATTTAAAGAACGTTGTTTATAGGAGGAATGATACAACTTTGGCTGACCTGAAGGACCGCATAACATTGTATGTTCAACAGATTACTGGTGACCAGCTGTGGTCCGCTGTTGAACACGTTGTTTATCGCCTGCACATTTTACATACTAATAAGGGAGCCCACATTGAACAAATTTCTTTACATCGCTAGACAGTGTGTAACAAATAAATTATGCTTGAATAGGAATTTGTAGCATGTTTAAATTATTTCCATGTAATGCGCCCCCTTAGCGACATATTTTTAGCCTTTTTTTTTGCGGGATCTTTCAGCGCATCCTTTGAATTGTCTATCTGGAAAGTTTCAGCTCAATCCGCCTTTTAGCTACAGCTACAGAGGGCTCTGAATAGGCCAAGTTTAATTATGATCACCTGGTATATATATATATATATATATATATATATATATATATATGTGTGTGTGTATGCACTTGTTATATGGTAGAGGGAGAAAACGAGTGCATTCGACGGTAGTTGAAGAAGTGGCCACAGCATTACAGGAGGGGTCAGCCGGTGGTGTGCAACCGTGCAGTGCACGAGGAATTGCCCGAACATTGGACAGGCCTACGAGCACGGTGCTGAAAATTGTAAGAAACATCCTGCAATGCTATCTGTACAAAATTGGCCATGTGAAGGAGTTGCTTCCGTCTGACCTGCCAGCAAGGGAGACGTTTGCGTTAGAATTTCTTGGTCGCATGGAAGTGGATAATGAATGGCCGTGGAAAATTTTGTGGACAGATGAAGCCCATTTCCATCTGACAGGGTACGTCAATACCCAGAATTGTCAAATATGGGCAACAAAAAATCCACTGGCAACGCACCCCGTACCACTTCATCCTGAAAAGGTCACGGTATGGTGCGGCTTTACGGCATCATTTATCCTACAGCCATATTTTTTCAAGCAGACTGGTGCTTCCGGTACTGTCAGCGCTATGCGTCTCTTTTGCGCAACCACGTCATTCCAGCTCTGCAACAGCGTTGATGTGTGGGTGAAATCATTTTTATGCAAGATGGCGCTCCTCCGCACATTGCACATCCCGTGAAGCAGCTGCTGAGGCGCCATTTCGGAAATGCTCGAATTATCAGCAGTCATTTCCCTACAGCCTGGCCGTCCCGATCACCTGATCTTACTCCGTGTGACTTCTGGCTGTGGGGTTATCTCAAAGATGTTGTGTTCCGTGCTCCAATTGCAAATTTAGCGGAATTAAAGGCACGCATTTCGCAACACATTCTGAACATCACCCCGGAGACACTGCGATCCGTTGTGGAACATGCTGTTTGTCGCTTTCAACTTGTTGCACACAACGGTGGACACCATATTGAACATGTTTTGCGCCAGTCTCGTGACATTTCCGAACTTCTTTGATTAATGATTCTTATACGGTATGTCGCCGCAAAACTCTTAAAACCGATTTGTCCCTTTCGATGTGATACGTACAGTTATGCAAATAAAATTACTCAACAATTCTGATTTGTCAATGCGTTTTAATGTGCAACTTACACCTTAGCCGTTATTTTACGAATCATTTCTCATTTCTCGTCGTGATTCTGCCGCTTACAGCGCCATCTGTTGCTAAAATTTGAAACTAAATTTTTTCTTCTGCCATACGCTTTCCGCCTTCTTCAATAACATGCCGTTCAAATTTGACGTCATTCTCATCAGTGGTTCTTTTTTTATAGCGTTTTGAAATTTAAACTTTAATTATAATCACCCTGTATATATATATATATATATATATATATATTGATATCGTTTTTATGATTACCTAGATTCTAATCTTATTTGCGCAAGTTTTTAACCGTAATATTGTACTAGAAAATAAAAACACTATGTATAAAACGACTATAAAGCTATTTAATTGCCATTAATAAACAGTCAATATACAGAGGCTGTTTGCACATTTTTTAGACGATTTTGGTAAGCGGTATCAAATCTTTTGCTGCAAAAGAAATAATTGCAATTGTACTATGTTTTTAAAAGTCAAAATTATCTTCTGCGGCTTGAAAGTTTTGTTTTTATTCAAAATGGCGTTTTAAACAAAGCAGTGGTTCGAAGGCTACATTTATGCTCTTTCCGAAGAGAAATATGCATATTCCGTTATCCAAAAACGAAGTGAGAGTCATGGTTTTGTGATATATAAAGCATCGATAGGTAATTTCGTCAACAAGAATGGAAAAAAACGTCAAATTGGAGCCTCAAGTGGGACAAAAATTCCAAACAAGTATCCAAGGAAAAAAACGGACATCTTCAACTATTGCAATGGTACGTTGTTTAATGTTAAAAGAAAAACCCCTAGTCAAAGGACAGTTGCAAAATCATTAAAATGCTCGGTGTCCACTGTAAACAAAATGATAAACGTTGATTTAAATCTTAAAAAAGCAAAAAAACGCAATGTGCATCGTCTTCTTCCAAATCATATCGCTGAACGCAGGACACGCTGCAGAATTCTATATGAGAAACACTTATCAAAAAAAAAAAATGGAAAACAATTGTCACAATAGATGAATCATGGGTGTATTTAAATGATTGCAACAAAAAAAGAGCCATTTATTATCATAAAAGGGGAGAAAAAAAATTTAAAAACATGGTTCAAAGAATCGAAAGAAAGTTTTTCTGAGGGATTCATGATTGTTGCTGGTTTTTCTTATAATGGCAAGTTAAAAATAAAGAGAGTGGAAAAAAATGTCAAGATTAACTCCAAATACTATCAGGAACATATTTTATCGCCAATTTTTCTGAATGAAATACCTTTGCTTTACCCACAGTGCCATCAATCTGTGAGACTCCATCAGGACAAAGCTAGCAGTCACACATCAAAATCCACTGAAAATTTCCTAAAAGAAATGGAACAAAAAACTGGTATCAAGGCCATACCCTTTCACTGATATCCCTACTAAATCTCCCGATGTATCACCTATGGATTTTTGTGCTTTCGGACGTTTAAAATCTGCATTATCCAAACGTCGTCCCAAAACCCTTACAGGACTCTGGAAAGCTGTTCAGGAGGAATGGGATAGAATACCTCTTCTGACACTTCAAAAGGCATTATTATCCTGGAAATTGCGGTGTCGAAAGATAGCTCAGAATAAGGGATGTCAAATAGAACATTTAAAACACAATAATTTTATGTAATTTAGTTTTGTGAATACAATATACATCGTCTAAAAAATGTGTGAACAGCCTCTGTATATATATATGTATTATATATATATATATGTATTATATATATATATGTATTTTATATATATATATGTATTTTATATATATATATATATATATATATATATATATATATATATATATATATATATATATATATATATATATATATATATATACGCACATATATATAGATACATATATACATAACACACACATACATATACATACATACAGGTATGTGTTTTTTATACATACAAAAGGGGTAAGCAACGATAAGTAATCCTACGTTAATAACCCGCGGTAGTTTCACTAGAAGAGACTACACGAAATTTATTATTTCCCTTTGTGAGAGCAGTAACAAAAGTTGACCGGCCAAAATGGCTGTCAAGCAGACACTAACTGTCAAATCTGTTTACAATCAGACACTCGTGCTTCGAAACATGTTAAATGCGAGAACGCAAGCAATATCATTGCATTTCTTCCCCTCATAGATTTCATTTACTCATGAAAAAAATACCTCGTAACGAAGTAACTTCGTTGTAATATATCATAAGTATTCAAAGATTTAGTAAATAAACTTATTAAATTTTTTTTTTGCAATTTAATGAGTACTATTGTTTTATGTAAATCAAACCCGATTTCTTATGTGATTAGAAACGTATATTCCAAGCTGATATTACTGCTGAACAATATTGCTCATTTAGATAAAAAACTCTACATGTTACATGGATTTTTTCTTTTGTTATACAGATGATATTTCTACGTTAGAGATGATTTTTATTGAATTCTTTCTATAAATCACTTTATCAATCACTTTATGCCAGAAAGTTTATAAGAGAATGCACTGAATGTAATTTGGCTTCTTATGTTTTTGATTATAATTTTCCAATTATTTTCAGAGCTATTGCTAATTACCTGGTGCTCAATGTGTTTTTGAATCATTTGAATGACCTTAATTTCTATTTTCGCTTAATATATCAAAAAGACCCTGCTGCTCACAATATCTTAGATGCTATGCATGGACCAATCAGTCAATGGGAGCATTGTGTCCAGTGGATTGCTAACCACATGACCTTCGCTTTGGCACACGAATTCATAAAGAAAGATTTTACAGTTACGATGCTGCAGGAGGTAAGGAGCTTTATCATATTTAAGAGATGTAGGATTTATGGTCATGGAAATTTTGATAAATTCACTAATTGAAATAATTATAAAAGGTCTTTAAAATCAACAGACACATCCAAAAGTATATGAAAGTCGGAGAAAATATTTTTCGAGTTATTCGGTATTATTGAACTCAGATTTTGAATATAACGTTTACATTTTCCTTTTCCTATTTATAATTACAGTTAGCTATGGGGGCGCGGTAGCCCAGTTGGCAAGAGCAGCGGGCCAGTGATCTGATCGTCCCTGGTTCGATGCTCGTCGCTGCAAATCTACCGCCATATTCACTAATGGTGGCCGGGGCACGTAAAATAGGGCGTGGCTACAATGTCCTCTAAGTTCTCAAATTTACTTCTGGAGGTGCGGGGTCAAGTGTTCCAGTCTCGTCACTTGACTCGGTTCAAAATTACGAGACCGGTCATTTAGCCAAGTCGGACTCCGATCCTTGTGGTGCTAATTCAAAACAGGAGCCGCACCTTCATCGCCCATAGCCTTCGGGACTTGATCTGATGTTGCTGTTGGTCAAGGGGCATAAGCAACAACAACAACAACAACAACAGTTAGCTATCGATAAGCACGGAATTCTAATTATAGAACCCCTAAAAACCAAGTTACGCTTAATCCCATAGCAATCGTAAAATTCATTTGCGTGCTCACTTTTCTAGGCTAGGTAATGGTCGAAGGGCTAGGGCGCTGGCATTAGGTTCAGATCCTGTGGGTTGGAGTCCCACTGTTGGCATGGATATTTGTAGCCGTTCGGAATCGGCTTTAATCTGTAGGTTCCTGTCTAATTAACCCTCGTTTAGCAAAAATTTGACCGTAGCGTTCCAAACCAAACCTCACTCTTCTAGGGTTGAAGATACTCTTACTGGTCCTATACTGGGACTTCAAAATAACTTCCAACTAGCGACTCTCTTCCCACCTCTTTGTTTTACGTTGGTCGAGGAGAGACATCCCCGTGCTGCTGACATATGACATGTTTTGCACAGCTCCGATATTACATAATGTATTATATATATATATAAATATATATATATATATATATATATATATATATATATATATATATATATATATATATATATATATATATATATACACAGTGCGTCAAATAAGTTTTAAGACTGGGTCTGTAAAAAGAAATGGAAACAAGAAATTCATACCTGTTTTGATTTTTTATTCAAAATAGGACCCTCCGGCTTCAATGTACTTTTTACAGCGATTTAATAATGAATCTAAAGCCTGTTGTAAATAACTTTGTGGAATGAACTGCAAAGCACGCATCGAAGCTTCGTGTATGGTCGAAATATCTTCAAAATACCACCCTTTTAACTTCATTTAAATTTTGGGAATAAGGAGTAGTCACAGGTTGCTAAATCAGGTGAATTCGGTGGATGGTTCAACACACAGACATTATTTTTTGCCAAAAATCGACTAACAATAAGTCAGGTGTGACTGGGTGCATTGTCGTGTAACAAACACCAACTGCTTTCAGTCCTATAGTCTCGACGAATGCGACGATTTCTGGTCATCAAATGCTTTAAAACAGCTAAGTAGTATTGACCTGTAATTGTTTGTCCAGTTGGAAAAAATTCTTTGTGGATAATACCTTTACTATCGAAGAATGTAATGGACATGGTTTTGATTTTGGATGGAACTTTTCTTGTTTTTTTGGCTTTTGGTGAATTTGGTGACTTCCATTCCGCACTTTTTCGTCTTGTTTCAGGATCATATTGGAAGCACCAGGTTTCATCACCTGTAACAATTGACTTCAAGAAGTTTGGATCGTTTTCAGCGGCTGAAATAATGTCTCCACAATGTGTACTTCTCATTGCTTTTTGGTAAGGGGTTAAAGTGTGTGGATCAAATTTAGCACACACTTTTGTTTTGCCAAATCTTCATGCAGGATGGTTCGAATTGTATCTTTGTTGATGTTTAAAGAGTCTTCCATCATTCTCAGTGATGCACAGCGATCGTTTGTTACGAAATTTCATACTTTCTCAATAACTTCAGGTCTCCTAGATGAAATTGGTCTTCCACTACGCTGATCATTCTCTACCGTATCTCTTCCGTCCAAAAAATGTTTGTACCACACAAAAACATTTCATCTACTTAAACAACAGTCACCGTAAACTTGTATCATGAGTTGGTATGTTCCGAAGTACTTTTACCAAGTTTTGTGTTAAATTCAATTACAGCTATTTGCTCCATCTTAAAAAATCAACATGAAAAATATTCATTTCTGGAATAAACGCTTGCCTTCTCTCAACTACTTAACGAAATGCGCACAACTTGTCAGCAGTGTGCCAGCAGACGATGGACGTTATGATGCATGTGGATTTACACTCACAGCACCTTTACAACCTGCGCTCTGGGACGAGTCTTAAAACTTATTTGACGCACTGTGTATATATATATATATATACAGAGGCTGTTCGCCCATATTTTAGACGATTTTGGTAAGCGGTAATAAAAAATCGTTTGCTGCAAAAGAAATAATTGCAATTGTACTATGTTTTTAAAAGTCAAAATTATCGTCTGCGGCTTGAAAGTTTTGTTTTTATTCAAAATGGCGTTTTTAACAAAGCAGTGGTTCGAAAGCTACATTTATGCTCTTTCCGAAGAGAAATATGCATACTCCGTTATCCAAAAACGATGTGAGAGTCATGGTTTTGTGATATCTAAAGCGTCGATAGGTAATATCGTCAACAAGAAAGGAAAAAAACGTCAAATTGGAGCCTCAAGTGAGACAAAAATTCCAAACAAGTATCTAAGGAAAAAACGGACATCTTCGACTATTGCAAAGGTACGTTGTTTAATGTTAAAAGAAAATCCCCCTAGTCAAAGGACAGTTGCAAAATCATTAAAATGCTCGGTGTCCACTGTAAACAAAATGATAAACGTTGATTTAAATCTTAAGAAATAGAAAAAACGCAATGTGCATCGTCTTCTTCCAAATCATATCGCTAAACGCAGGACACGCTGCAGAATTCTATATGAGAAACACTTATCAAAAAAAAAATGGAAAACAATTGTCACAATAGATGAATCATGGGTGTATTTAAATGATTGCAACAAAAAAGAGCCATTTATTATCATAAAAGGGGAGAAAAAAATTTAAGTACATGGTTCAATGAATCGAAAGAAAGATTTTCTAAGGGATTCACGATTGTTGGTGGTTTTTCTTATAATGGCAAGTTAAAAATAAAGAGAGTGAAAAAAAATGTCAAGATTAACTCCAAATACTATCAGGAACATATTTTATCGCCAATTTTTCTGAATGAAATACCATCGCTTTACCCACAGTGCCATCAATCTGTGAGACTCCATCAGGACAAAGCTAGCAGTCACACATCAAAATCCACTGTAAATTTCCTAAAAGAAATGGAACAAAAAACTGGTATTAAGGCCATACCCTTCACTGATATCCCTACTAAATCTCCCGATGTATCACCTATGGATTTTTGTGCTTTCGGACTTTTAAAATCTGCATTATCCAAACGTCGTCGCAAAACCCTTACAGGACTCTGGAAAGGTGTTCAGGAGGAATGGGACAGAATACCTCTTCTGACACTTCAAAAGGCATTATTATCCTGGAAATTGCTGTGTCGAAAGATAGTTCAGAATAAGGGATGTCAAATAGAACATTTAAAACACAATAATTTTATGTAATTTAGTTTTGTGAATACAATATACATCGTCTAAAAAATGTGTGAACAGCCTCTGTATATATATGTATTATATATATATATATATGTATTATATATATATATATATATATATATATATGTGTGTGTGTGTGTGTATTATATATATATTCTTGGGCCCGTATTCTTGCCATTCATGCTATCCCACCCGTAAAGAAAAGATAAAAACAACGTCGGGAACAAAAATTTCAGTTCTCCTTCATCAATAGCAATCCAGTCTGTTCATGGTGCAATTCGAACATAAATTAAATGCGTTAGGAGAATGCGCTTAATTTCAAATTTAGGTGGAACAAAATTTGAAATTAACTAGAAATAGGATGAAAAAATGACAGAATGTCACGATATCATTTCTGACTCAGAAATGTGTGTCGAAATATATTGAGACAGAGAGAAAGTGTTTTTAAAGGAACTTGAATGTGATGAGGAAGAAGTGATTTAATTTAATTTATGGTAACAAAGGTAAAGGAGTATAGGCAAAATCTGCAGTAGATACTATAGAAATTGCTGTATTACAGATTATAACGGGCAACAGAAATTAGATGCTGACCAGTGGGCTATTGGGATTGAACCACAAGTAGAGATGATACAAAACGACACCTGAAGTATGACCAAGAATAACAGAACAGCAATATCAATCCCGTAAAAGCTATTAGTCATAATGTTTCTATTTTTGTTACTGTTTCTACGGTTGATCTAACGATTAATTTTAGTTCTTGGATAACAAATAAGTTTGGTTTTCTCTCTCTCTCTCTCTCATTCCCCCCCCCCCCTCCAATCCAGCGATCTAGGAATGGTTATAAGTTGGAGCAGAATTATCTAGTTTATAAAAAGCTAATTTTTAATGTCGGGGATTTTTATTCATAAGTCCAATGGGGGCTACTCAAGGGCGGATTATGGGAGAAAGTTATGATTCTTTGATTCATGTAAATAACAACGCAATTTATAAGGGGGGGGGGAACAATTTTTAAGAAATTAAACAGATGTCTGCTTAAATACTGCGTTAGAAGGACATTTGTCACATTTTATGTGCTATAAATGTTTAGGCAAAGATGCCTGAATTTTCCCCAAAATTAAGTAGGCTTAATTAGGTGGAGATAGTTAGGGAAAATTTTAGAAACCACTAACTATCCCCACAGGGCAAGTTATCCCCTCAGGGCTTACCATCGAAGTATTAGTGTTCATCATTTCCATTTATGCTAGGCAGTTACTTAAGCTTTATCTCATTTTCTCTCCATACACTAAATAGCACTGAATGATAGGTGCCTAATTAATTACACGGATCGAGTTAAAATATATTACTGGAAATATTCAGGGAATTCCAACAGAGAGCAAATTAAAATATCAACATTTAACCGGTTTTTAAAAAGAAGAAATTATATTATAAAGAAAAGATTAACATGAAATAAAAGTAACGTCACAGAAAACAAAGATACCTAATTTAACCTGATGAGAAAAAAAAGCACCAAAGAATATTAGAGGAGAGTTCTAACAATGGATACAAGTAATTATGACTGCCAGCTTTTCACCTGTTATTTATTTATTGTAAAACGTAAATGAAATTTAAACGTAGTTTATTTTCATGTAGGTTCAAAGTTTAACCAAAGAACTGATTCAGGCAACTGCAGAAACACCTTCTCAACAAGAATGGATTTCTAATTTTACATCAGCAACTATATCAGATAAGGTAATATTTTCCTCAGATCGCTGAAATTCTAATGTATTAGAGATTTCATTAAGCCCATATAAATTATTCGAGATATATGACTCAATATATATGTAATGGGAGGGGATTTTAGATGAAAATTTTATGATAGTATTGAATTCTGACTTACATTTTGCATGTTTGATTATGTTCGAGTAACCTATATTTTGGCATGTTGTGTGAGCAGACACCAGTTTAATAAACTTCTTTACGTCAAATATTCTCAACCTATTACGGGAAATTTAGCTACGAGAAGATGGAATTAATTTACGTATAATGTAAAAAGTAAGAATGCTGTCAAATCTATATGGTGACATATTTAGTTTTATTCAAATGAGCTCTTATGATGTATCTGAGCAAAGATTTCTTTCTTCTCTTAAATAGATCGTAATTCTTCTAAAATTTGTTCATTCTGATGTAAACCATATGAAAAGAAACATATCGCACCACGGCAAGAAAAGCGACAACTCAAAGATGCAGCATTTGAGAAAAATCAACTAAAAGAATATTATTCAGCTTGAACTAGCATTACAATAAAACTGATACAACTGCCCTCAGGTGGACAAATTGTGAGATAGAGATGTGTCGCTTTTTCGTGCACGATGGGGCACTTCATACTTATTTTTCAAGGACATAACCTCAAAATTGCCATTTTTTGACTTGTGTCACTTTTCTTGCCGGCGTGCTATATATACATATATAATTTTTTCATAAAACCGTTATACAGCCCTTCACAGGGAACTCGAATCAAAGAGGAAATAGTAAACAGTTTATTATAATATACGGCCCAAAGATCGAGTCTCAGAACGTTCCTGTGTTTCTGAATGGCCAGAACCCATAATGGCCCACTTAGGACTCCTGTAGCGCTCACAACCAGCCGACCATCCAACCAACCAACCAACCATAACGGCCCACAAGCAACTAGGGAGGTAATATCGTCCTTTAAGCTTTTGGCTAGAAACGAATATTCTCTAAAATAACCTTATGATGACCTTATGATGCATAAGGGATCAAGAAACTAGCCAGAAAAAGTTCGCAGAGAAATCTTCTTTACATTATCCTACCCATGATATAAAAAGGAAAAAAAATATTTCTACAGAAGGTCGTTCGCACTTTATGGAAACGATTTTGTAAATTATTTTTGGCCTTTGCATTTTGAGATAATTTGGCAACTTCAGAATAATCGTTTGCTACTGTTTTGTTTTCATTGGAATGTAAAATAAAAGATTTATTTTGAAAATGGATCCTAAAATTGATAGATGGCTCGAAGGTTACGTAACCGCGCTTTCCGAGGAGAAATATCCGTATCAACAAATTATAAAGCGGTGTAAAAACGCGGTTATGGCATTTAAAAAAAAGGTATTTATAATATATTAAATTTGAAAGGAAAAAGGTCTAACTAGAAGTAAAAAGGAAAACACTACCGCGAAACCTCATCCTAAGACTCTTCGAACGCAGATAAATATCAAGAAAGTGAAGTCTCTGATCCTAAAAGAAAATACGTCGACTCAAATATCCATTGCATCGAAACTAGGAATGTCTTCTGGTACTGTAAGTAAAATCATTCATAAAGATTTGAAGTTAAAAAAGATGTTTAAAACTATAGTTCATCTGCTTTTGCCAAAGCATATTGCTGAAAGAAAAACAAATTGTAGAGAATTATATGAAAAACACCTAGCTGCTGAAAAATGGAAATTTGTGGTAACACTCGATGAGGCATGGATGTATTTAAGTGAGTGTAATAAAAAAAGATCAATTTTCTGTTGCTCAACTGAGGGGAATGACCGCATGAAATGACTTCGTCAGCGTACAGAAAAGTTTCTATAGGGATACATGATACTTGCAGGATTTATTACAACGGCAAATTAAAAATAAAAAAAAGTCTCAAGTAAAGCCAAAATTAATTCGCTCTACTATCAGCGGAATATTTTAGAAACAATTTTTGAAGAAGAAATTCCAGTCTTATATGGAAAGGACATTGATAAAGTTGAGCTTCATATGGACAAAGCCTCTAGTCACACGTCTAAATCAACTGCCGCTTATTTAGAAAAGAAAGAATCAGAAACAGGAATAAAGTGTATCCCATTTAATGAAATACCTGTAAAATCCTCTGACGCTTCTCCAATGGACTTTTGCTCTTTCGTTTTATTAAAACTAGCCTTAGGAAAACGGCATCGAAGAACACTGAACGGACTTTGGAAAACGGTCCAAGAGGAATGGGGTAAAATTGACATGACAGTACAAAGAAATAGTTTACTTTCATGGAAAATTCGAGCTATTGTCAAGAACCATGGATATCAGACAGAAGCAAATCGCCGCAAAAAATACGGCATTTATACAAAAAACTTAACTATCAAAATCGTTTCCATAAAGTGCGAGCGACCTTCTGTATATCCATTACTATTGCGATCCTGTGGAACTAAGATCTTGTATAGTAGATTTCAACAATAGTTATAAACTTATCATGAACTTCTTGATTAAGATCAGGTCCTTTTTCATCTCTCTATATAAAACAGTTCCGTAACTGACTGACTGACTGACATATACCGCACAGACCAAACCACTGGACCTAAAGGACTGAAATTTTGCATGGCGATTCTTTTTATGGTGTAGGGGTGCACTAAGAAAGATTTTTGAAAAATTCTTCTTAGATTTTTGAAAATTAAATTTTTAAGCTGCTTTAGTACCTTTTTTTAATGTTTGCATAATAAAATAATAATAAGAGGGTTATGAAATTTACATCACGAGAAAGATCATAAAAATTCCTTTAAAATGAAATAATTTTCGAATCTTTACCTCCATTTTCTGATTTTTGGTGAATTTTTAAAGATTAATTTTTAGAATTTAATTTATTGAATGCTGATCACGTGGTTTCTTTTCCTTTTGGGATACTTTAAACCAGGGGTCGGCAACCTTTTTAACTAGGAGGGCATATTTCAGAAATGTGAGAGTTCGGCGGGCACCACTGGGTAAAAAGGAGGAAGGGGGGGGGGTAAATATTAATGAAAATATTAATGTGACATAAATTTTTAATACATAAATTCAAATTTTAATTTAAACAAAATAATCTTAAAATTGATAATGCAATATTTGACATTGCCAATTTACGGCCAATTTGTTGTAATGTGGCACATAAGTTGAATTCCCAGTACTCAGGCAGTGGTCCAACTAAGTGTCAATGGGGCTTGATCGGTACTTCGATTTTAAGTATTTCATATTAGAAAGCAAAGATTCACAAGCATAAATTCTTGGTATTAAGTTCTTCCAATAAAGAATCAAAATGTTTGACAAACTAATAGGTGGTAGCATTTCCATCGCAATAATTTTCTAATTTTGAATTTGGGATAAATTATCTTTCTCAATATGTGATTTCCCAGAGCGACAATATATCTTTTAATGCATTTATCACACTTATCATAGAAGCAAGGGGTAGGACGCTGTCGAGAGGTCAGGCTGCTCAGTTTTTGATTTTTACAGTTTTGAGATTTTTATTTTTTTTTTACTAAAATTATTCATTACAAGTACGAGCGTTTGTTGTTCAAATATCTAAAAATTTTCAATATTTGAACGGCGGGCACCTTAAAATTGCTTCGCGGGCACCGCGTTGCCGACCCCTGCTTTAAACTAATTTTGCGGCACGTGCATAACAATGAAATAGACAAAAAAAATTTTTTTCTCTTGCTAATGCGGCAGACGATTGGTTATTATCCAAAAAGTATTAAAATACAGTAAAAGATATGTTCCCCAAACTGTACTATATTAACTGTATTATGTTCTTTAGTATGATCTATTAGATTTAATTTGAATATTTTATTTTACATTATTTTGTCTATAAAATATCCTTTATAATTTTTTATAAATATATATATTGCTTTTACATCAATTGCATATATTGATCGTTGTATTTATTATATATATATATATATATATATATATATATATATATATATATATATATATATATATATATATATATACAGTACAAATCGTTTATAAGAACATCCTGGGGACTTTAAAAACTGGTTCTTATAATCGATAGTTTTTATAACCGATAGATAACTTCAAACTGCTGGAAATACTAAATTCATTGTCACATGTTTTCTATTTACATCTGAAACATGACATTTAAAAAAAATGGTTAACCACTGGACCTAAAGGAGGTGGTTGCATCAGGAAATCAGGTTCAATCAGGAAAAAACACACTGCTTATTTTCATATAAGTATGTTTTTTTAAACTTTTTCAAATACATAGTTCTAAAAATCTTAAAAAGAAAAATTAATAAAATTATGTAGCTATTATGAATGTACATACATAATGCAATATTTTGTTTTTACATGTTTATTGATTTACTGAAAAATGGTCAGTAATATTTTTTCGTTTAGTTTTTTTTTGTAAATAAAAAGAATTTTCGGCTATCGCAACAAGTTCTTTGACAGCTTTTTTTATCGGATCCTTCACAAAATCGTCTTTGCAAGCTAAAAATTTATTAACAGTAGTGATTGCTGAAAATATTTCTCTTAAACTCGGGCAAGAAAACTCACTCAAATGATCTTTTTAACTGGCACTCGTCAATATCATCATGTCTGCCAAAAATATCTGCATTTACGCCTGCAACAATATCTTCATCCATTACATTTCCATGAGTTGCAAGAGTCAAATCTATGTCTTCATATTCCTGAAGTGAATCTTGTTCTATTGGCAAATCTCGAGCCCAGTCTTGAAGCGTTTCTTCTCTAGCGTCTGGAATTTGAAAAATGGAAGGATTTTCACCCCTAAGAAAACCAGCATGCCGGAAACGATTAGAAATCGTTAAAGGCTTAACATTATTCCACGCCTTTTCTAGCATGATGATAGCGTCCAGTATTGAAATCTTCGGTTCTTTCTTATTTTCAATACCGTCGATGATCTGTAGAATCAAGTTCTTCCTGAAATGAACTTTTAAGGACTTAATGACACCTTGGTCCATAGGTTGTAATACGGAGGTTGTGTTGGGAGGAAGAAAAGTTAATTTAATGGCATGAAGACCTTGAACCGGAGGGTAGGCTGGGCAATTGTCCACAATAAGAAGAATTTTCTTTTTTTGTTTAATAAGTTCTTGGTCCCACTTCCGTAAGCAGTTTTCAAAGATTTCTCCTGTCATCCAAGCTTTAGAATTCGAATGATAATCAACTGGCTGCGATTTTATATTTTTAAATGCCCTCGGTTTTTTGTATTTCCCGATCACTAAAAGCTTCAATTTTTCAGTTCCAGTTAAATTTGCAGCAACCATAACTGTTATCCTTTCTTTTCAAAGCTTACCACCACTGCAGTTTTTGTGTTTGAAACGCAACGTCCTATCCGGGGTCATCCTACAAAATAGGCCAGTTTCATCAGCGTTGAAGATTTCATGGTCTTCATAGCCTTCTCTTAACATAGTCCAAACGGTTTTAAGCCAGTTATTAGAAACTCCTGGTGGCACGGCCTTCGATTCTTCACTGATTTTCCAGAACACAATGGAAGGCCTCTCCCGAAATCTCTGGATCCAAGAAGCTGAACAATCGAAATCATATTTTTTAAAGGGCTTCGCAAATTCATTTGCTTTCGCTTGCAAAATCGGTCCACTTAGGGGAATGTTGGCACTCCTTTGAATTTTAAACCATTTCAAAAGGGCTTCTTCTATGTCAGCATGCGAACTTTTTAAAAATTTCTTAATTTTAGTCCGATCTTTTTCAAATTATTCCTTTAATTTTTCTCTATTTTTAAAAATATTTGAAATCGTGGCATGACTCATCTTTAATTCGTTGGCTGATACTCCTCTTTTTTCACCGTTTTCTAATCTGTTAATTATACGATTTTTTCCTCAACCGTAAAAGTGCTACGCTTTGCACTCATCACTGAATATGTGGAGGTACAGACTACGGAGGTACAGACTGTAATGACTTGTCGGCTGTAGAAAGAGTTGTAAATGCTTTGCACTCTTTCTTCTCGCCACCGGGCTGGAATTTCTACTGCCGTCTGGGTTGATTCCGGACCTCATAAATTTTTCTTATCGGACTCCACTGGTGGATGGAAGTTTTGGGGGACTGGCTTGGCGGGGTCAGCACTTCCGATCATTATGTCCCAGTCACTAGGGGTATGGGTGGTGGCCCACTTTTCTTGGCAAGTTTTGTTTTCTTGACGGTTTTCTGGAGGCACACTTTTTTGGCAAGCCCTACTTTATGAGGACTAACCACAGCCGAATTAGTTCGAGAGAGTTGGGGTTTTTTTAGATAAAAAAAAATGGATAAAATGGTTGAAGAACAATGTGCTGCTACTTCCCGTCCGTTCACAATTAACATGTTCTTATAAGCGATTAATTTTCCCAGAAACCAATTAATTTTAAGTCACTAAAAGTTATATGTTCTTATTAACGATGTTATTATAACCGAATTTTGTATCCATCATTACACATGAGAATTGGCCGGGAACTAATAATTCAGTTCTTTTAAGCGATATGTTTTTATAACCGGTGTTCTTACAAACAATTTTCACTGTATATATATATATATATATATATATATATATATATATATATATATATATATATATATATATATATATATTGGTATTAATTGCACGCATTGACTGTTGTATTTAATTTGAATGTACTTCGCATTTAATTTGAAGTATTAAATTGTTGTATTTAATTTGAAAGTACGGGTATTCAGCTAGTATTCTGTAAGTTTTTAATATGAAAATATGGTTTTTTAAAAAAAATTTAGCAAATTAATATGCATTTTAACACGTAAGAAACTTTATACAAAATATTATGCGAGAAATTATTATAAAACCATTCATATGGAAAAAATTGGATGAAGCAATCATCATCCAATTTTTTCCGTGTGTCTGTTTTTTTAAGTAGAAATTAATGTTTTGTATCTCGTGGGTAGGGAACAGAAAAACAATATGAACAAAACAATAAAATAATCAGTTTAAGGTATTAAAAACCTTACCTCTTCTAATATAACAGAAAAATGGCTTTTTTAAATAAACTTTTGACAAATTAAAATGTGTCTTTAACACCTCTTGCAAATAGGTCGCGCATCCCATTTTCAGTCCCACTAACATCTGAAAAAGCATTTTTGTTGTAGTATTGTTGTAATATATTTTTTTTTAATTTCAGATTAGTGAAACTTACGACTCTAGTAAAGAATATCTACTATATTTTACAAATGAAACATTTATAAACGAAATGTTTGAAGAGGTATTATTTTATTTTAATCAAGATTTTGAGTTTAACGCGAAATACTTTTAATTATATTTATTATTCTGAAAGGGCAAAATATGACATATGAGGTAAAATCCAAAATTTCTGGCACTGTGTTTATAAGTCGATAAATCATTATAGCCACAACCAGGCGATTGCCGAATAGCCAGGGCGCTGGCAATTCGGTACGGAAATCTGTGGGTTCAAGTCCCGCTATTGGCATGAATGTTCGTAGTCGTTCGGTATCGGCTTTAAGGCTGCTATGTACTAACCCCATTCGTTCACCTCAATGTTAACCTATGGGGAAAATTTGTCCATGGATTGCCGACTTGGATTGAAAGATTTTTTTTTTTTTGAAATTGTACTCCGTCATAGAGAAAGAAATTTTTCATTTGTGTACATTTTTAGTTTTTTTAAAAAATGCAATTAATATTTTAAAATTTAAATTATTCGGGGGAAAAAATCTGGTACAGTGTATTATAAACGCTCATAAATTCCTTCGGTGGATGAAATTTATAAAATAAATCCTGTAGAGCTTTGCAGAAAAGTTCAGGCTATCTGACAATACCAAATTTATTTGATTATCATCATTTATGTACCTGTAAATAGTTGACAAATATATATTTTAAATAAAAAATTTGGGGGCAGCGCTTAACCCCCCCCCCCCTATAGAGAGAGAGCCATTACAATCCCTCAAAATGTCAATCCTAAGGGGAGTGGAATTCTCGAACTGTCAACTGGACTCCTCCTACCACAAGAGTCTGCAAGAAGAGGAAAAGAGAAATACGATTTTTTTTCTTAGTACATAGCAGCCTTAAGCAGTAGGTCCAGATCTATGTAACTCTCGTGTAGCAAAAAATGACCGTAGCTCTGTAAAACAACCAAACCAAACCATTATAGTTACAGATGTAATGCACACCCTCTTCTATTCTCTTCTAACAATACGCTTCTACAAGCAATTGTGAAGTTCAGCGAAAATTTACTAAAACCCATTTTTAGCACTATCCTAAAGAACAAGCAGAAATTCGGTTTCTACATATGTGCTTAAAAACCCACGACTCTGAAGTTTGTGTGTCGACTCAGGAACCAGGAGGTAATCGTTGGGTACAGAGGCAGATGAGTACAAAGGTGTTTTAGATTGTCAGCACAACAGAACCCGCGATTGAAACGTGCACAGTTGAGCCATCATCTGTGGGACCGACTCTGTAAACGTCGCAGGGTGTCAGCCCCAGGGCTTCTTGTTGACAGTGTGTCTTTCATGAATAAATTGAAGATGACCTTTATATCAAAGACCTCTACCATGATCTTGCTTATGACTCCGAAGAAATTTCTACTTGCGTAGAGATGATGGGATTTTCCCAAGATTATGTAGACTATAAAACTAAACTATAACACTATCACATGGTTTGTAGCTGATAGTATTTAGTGTTCTGTAAGAGAAAAACGCTTAATTCGAAAGCTGGCTATGATATTAAATAGAAATCCTTTTTGTGTTGACGGTTTGGATATGTTATAAAACTGCACTAGAGGTACAATCTAAATACTACTTTTTCTAAAGTTCCCTTTTCTTTTCCCTTCAATAAAAATGAGATAATATATGCGAAGGACATAGGTTGTAAAAGCCCATGGCCATTATTATCGCTCCCTTTATGATAAATCGTAATGATTCATATCTGAATATTAGATTGCTTTAGATTGGTTTGATAGAATTTCAGTGAGTTTCTTAGCTTGCAGCTCAATCTAATCATGTTTGACCTTAGAAATTAAGGCAGGAAATCAGTGTCCATAGATCATTCTTATTTTTTTCGTACAAGTCGTTACCGTGAGCATTTGCTGATCATGTTTCACTGCATGTTTCATGTTGCATTTTTCCCTGATTTAAAAAATTACGATTAAAATCTTGATCTTAGGCACGATAAACCGTTTTTAATAAGTTTAAAAAAAGAAGGTGGAGGTAAATGCTGTGTTCGAACAGTCCTTCATCGCTTTTCCTCTTCTTATATGGAAATAATCATACAGAGATATTCACAGTTTCTTAAGACAACAAATATATGGGGAAAAAAGGGCAGCTGATATTAATCAATGAATGAGATTTCTAGCCTACTTATCGATTATTTAAAGCTTCATTTCACTAGCAAATGACTCAAATGTTTACTACTTTCTTCCAACATTAACGGTACTGCGTTCTAAATTATTGTATCTGTGTGATTTAGTTCCTGTAATGCTTTTAAACTGCGAAAATACTCTGACTCTAAACAAATATGGCGATTTTACACTGGTGTAAGAAATTAAGAGAATTTACAGACTTGGTCGATTATCTCTAGACCTACTGTACCGATTTTAATGAAATTTGATATGTACATACATTGATACAATACAAAACAAATAACCATTCAATAATTGTCATACACACGCATAATCGTGCGTTACACTCGTTGGAGTCGGAAGGTATGAAACAGCGGTTGCAGAATAAACAAAAAAATGGGTTAATAGATAGATTAATAGGGGGTATGGTCCCCTCTTACAGATATACAGGTCTCGCAGCGTGATTTCATACTAGAAATAAGGCAGTTTATCATTTCCTGTGGCAATTGGTCCCACTCACTCAGCAACGCTGTTTTCATTCCCTGGATGGTTCTCGGAGGGGGGTTGCGAGTTGCAATTACCCTCCCCAGAGCGTCCCAGACATGCTCTATAGGGTTAAGGTCTGGGGATCTGGCTGGCCAGTCCATCCGGCGAATATCCTCACTCTCTAGACATTCGTCGACAAGAAGAGATCGATGTGGCCTCGCGTTATCGTCGTTTAAAATGAACTCAGAGCCAACTGCACCCCTGAAAAGGTGAACATAGGGCTCCAAGACCTCATCCCTATACATCACACCAGTCACAATGCCTATTTCAAACACATGGAGAGGTGTGCGGCCATCCAACATGATACCTGCCCAGACCATTAAACCTCCTCCGCCATAATGGTCGATTTCGCGGACATTGGAGGGTAGGTAGCGGGTCCCTGGTTCTCTCCATATGCACGTACGGCGAGAATCGGTGTTTAGGCTGAACCGGGACTCATCAGTGCAGACAACGGTCGCCCATTGATCCATACTCCAATATCTATGCTCTCTGCACCATGATAAACGGATTCTCCAGTTCGTAGAAGTGAGCGGGACGCAAACAGCAGGTCTTTTTGCAAACAACCCTCTCTCATGAAGTCTTTTGGAAACAGTCACCCTTGATACACGGGTTTCTGTGGCTGCATACAAGTCACGAGAGAGCTGAGAAGCTGTAGCACTCCTGTTTCGCCTCGCTATAATCGACAAATTTCGATCTTCTTTGGCCGTCGTGGCTCTTGGACGACCTTGCCCAGGCTTTCTATTGATGGATCCGATATCCTGGAACTGTTTCCATAAGTTACACACGACGCTGGGCGTTAAATTGAACTCTCTACAAATTTGGACTTGAGATTGGCCTGCTTCTAGCCTCCCCACAATTCGCCCCACTCATTCCATCATATAAACGTTGGTAGTTACTCATTTTTACTGTTACAGTTTGAAATTAACCGATTGCTGCAAAATAACACCATCTATTTAGCCATTTTTTTGTTTATTCTGAAACTGCTGTTTCATACCTTCCGACTCCAACGAGTGTTACCCACGATCATGCGTGTGTATTAAAATTATTAAATGGTTATTTGTTTTGTATTGTATCAATGTATGTACATATCAAATTTCATTAAAATCGGTACAGTAGTTCTAGAGATAATCGACCAAGTCTGCAAATTCTCTTAATTTCTTACACCAGTGTAGGTAAACGAGATCTAAGTTGCGATAGTTATTCTGCCCAATGTTACTAAACGGTAATTATTCCATTGTAAGTCTAAGATATGAGAAAAACCTGTCAAAAGATTTAAACATTTTTAAAGGGGCTAAAAATAATGCAATTAAGTGGCAGTCATGTATCTTATCAATCATAAATGGTCATGTAGGCTACACACACGCCTTCATAATAAACAGACATTTACACGGACTTAAATCGTTCTTCATGAAAATAAAACTAATGTCATTTCAAAGGTTATCATGCGCTCGGCAAAATATCACAAAACCTTTTTGCTGTATGTAACTAATCATTCCTGGTTTAGAGTGAAATTGTAAATTAATACCTAGATGTAAATTGCCGTAATGCTAATGAATTTAGCTCTTTCTATAAGCATATGTAAGAGGAGTATTTATCAATGTAATTACTTCTATTATTTTCGAATAACACCCACTTATTTTATGGTGGTTAGTTCAACCAGCTACACATCTTGTGGTAACAAATTCAAATCCTGGCGTGTATGGATATTTCTGTTCTGATTTCTTATAGAGAACAAAGCTTGTTAAGTCAGTCGTTGCTCCCAAAATAGAGAAGCAAGTAGGGTTTCCTGAGTAAACGGATGAATCGTTTCTGGATAAATGTCTGACGAAAAACAAAATATTTTATACATACCTCAATACACAAATGTATTTAAACTATCACTTCTGTGTCTAAAATTTGAGGCTAAATAAAATTTTAGGTTCCTTCAAAGGATGCAATTTGCAATAATCGAGAAGAGAAAAAAACGACCTTCAACCGTAAGTTTTAGTTGATATTAGGGAAGAGATTATCACTGACTGGGATTTTTTTATGGATGTTAGTTAAAGGTTAAAATTTTTTATGGTGCGTGACATCGTGGTATAATATTGATAAAAAGAAGAGTAACTACTCTGATGTAATAGCATTGGGCTGAATAATAAAGAAATTTATACCATCTAGTTGATTAAAGGGCTAAATTTACCATGATACTCTCAAATGTAAATGCATAAAAATATTCTTTAATTAATTTATTTTTCCTGATGTTAAATTTTTGTGATAGCCATGCGTAAGTGTTTGCATTTCATGTGAAACATATTTATTTAATACAACACATTTCAATATTTAAAAATTGTGAGCAGGATTAAATTTTTATTACATTACCACTCAATAAAACTATTATATAAATTCTTACTTTTTTATTTCAGTTTCATCCATCAGAAGGAAGTTTTTTGCAAAATGTTTTTGAATATAGAAAGTTCATAGAAGTTAAGCAAATACTGGGCTATTTTATAAAACAGAGGATGATCTCGCAAGAGTATGAAAGCTTTATTCAATACTTTAACATGCAATAAGTACTGTGACTTGACATAACGATTGGTCTACATTAATTAACTTGCCCATTTTGATGTTCAGCGTATCAGAGATTTCAAATTAGAGAAAAAATGAAACCCAAAAGATCTTTTAAATATTTGTTCTTTCAATTTCTTATATACTAAATGCGGTGCACACATAATGCTTATAAATTCATCTCTCTCGTGTAAGAACGCACCAGTACGTACGTACACGCGCGCACACACACACACACACACACATATATGTATATATATATATATATATATATATATATATATATATATACAGGACATTATATTTTGTATAGGGCAGTTTATATTGCCGCATTCGATTAAATTTAATTTGCAAAATGTTTCGTTAGCTTGTTGAATGTATAAACTCTTATGATAAGACATATTACACAGAAAGCTTTCAAATTAGTATAGGAGGCCGTTTGTTAATAAAATCTTTCATTTGAAAATCAATGATTACGCTTGAGTGCTATGTCTCACAGGTAAATATATATAGGGAGTCAGAGAGAGACATGTACATGTAATTCAGCAGTGTAAAGGTTTGTACGAAAACTGAATCGAAGTGTTCTCACTTTGTTTTAATTTTCTTCTTATAATGTAAGGGTGCACTAAGAAAAATTTTTGAAAAGTTCTTAGATTTTTTAAAATAAAATTTTTAAGCTGTTTTTGTAACATTCTTTTAAGTTTGCATTTAAAATAATAATTTGAGAGTTATAAAATTTATATCACGAGAAAGATCATAAAATTTCCTTTAAAATTAAATCTTTTTCGAATCTTTACCTCTATTTTTTGATTTTTGGTGAATTTTTAAATATTAATTTTTAGAATTTAATTTATTAAATGTTGATCACGTGGTTTCTTTTCTTTTTGTGATACTTTAAACTAATGTTGCGTCACGTGTATTACAATGAAATAAATTGACAAATTTTTTTTTTTTTCTTTCTAATGTGGCAGACGATTGGACATTATCCAAAAAAATAATAAAGTACAGTAAAAGAAATGTTCCTCAAACTGTACTATATTAACTGTACGATATTCTTTATTATGCTTTATTAGATTTAATTTGGATATTTTCTTCTACATTATTTTGTCTATAAAAATATCCGTTGCGATTTATATATATATATATATATATATATATATATATATATATATATATATATATATATATATATTAAAGGGATGTTTTCGATCTTCTTTTGATAATTTAGTATTGAGCCAGACGTAACTCCCTCAATGGAATATACAACCCCCTCCCCTCCCATTTTTTTTTACTAATTTCATTTTGGAATGATAGTAGACCTTGAAAAGTGAAACGAAGTCTTAAGACGAAATAAAAGATTGATTTAAACGATTTTCTTTTGAAGCAATGCCATAAACGAATTAAAAAAAAAAGATAAGATCTTGCAATAAAAATGTTCATTAAATATCTTTCAGACTCCATAACTTATTTTATGTCAGATAATTTTTTATAGTAAAAGTTTAATTCGGCTTTACGAGAGGAAAGCAATGCATACTTTTGCCAGACTTAAATTTACTGTTTTCTTCGAATGGTTTTTAAACTTTTCAAAAGGCATGAAAATTTAAAGAGGAGGCAAAATATTTTGGTATAAATCGAACTTTTTTGGTATCTGAAAGTTAACCTGCTTATAATTTAAGGTAATTTAATGACCTAAAACATAGAAAACAACATTAAAAGATATCATGAAATCAAAGGAGAAAATAATATTTGGCTAACAAATGTACATATGCGTAGGGGAAACTCTTGTATCTAGGGCCACCATGCTTTATTTAAATAATTATTATTTTACAGCATTTTTACTCATTGCAGTAAGTGATAACACCGTTTCAAATTATAACAGCCATTTTTAATGAAAGCAAGAAGAAGCTACAGTAAAACAGAAAAGAAAGTCTTGATTTGATGATCAAAACTAAATTTTTTCACTTCAATTTGAAGTCTTATTTTGTGAAAGTAAGTGCAAACTTATGTTTTAATGTATAGTAGATAATTTTTGGAATCATTAAAGGAAAAAATGATATAAAAACAAAGTTTGGTTTCTGCAGGTCTTTGGCTATGGAAGCCATTTTGCCAAAAACAACAACATCTTGTACCTAGGGCCATAATCTTGTATTGTACCTAGGGCCATGGCCTCTGGTAGAAAAGAGGTGGACGGAAAACTTGGCAAGTGTAGAATTCTCACTGATACCCCCGAGAAAATGAAATTCAAGCATATTGAAAAAAGTAATTGTTAAAAAAAAGGTTACGAAATCTGTGTTTGAAACAGAAAATTTATGTGGGATCATTAAGAAGACAATGGAGAAAAAACATGCATTAGAAAGTGATGAAATAATAAACATTTCTTCCTTTAAGACTGCCTACAAATAACATTTCTTCCTTACGAAGATTTTAGAAGTTGTGCATGAAAGAAATAATGCATACAATTGTTTTTTTAATGTAAACAACAATTTCAGTTTTTGGAAATATCTGGCACTAGGTACAATAGTGTTATTGTACCTAGGGCCATTAGCAATTATTTTTAATTTTCAGCATCATTTATAAAAATTTTTTTCTACACTTTATGTGATTTTTATTTAAAGAGAATAAAGCACGTAATGTATACAAACCATTTTTATTATTGTAAGTTAGTTATAAGTAAAGATGCTGCCATTTGAAAATAGCCGGCCCTAGGTACAAGAGTTTCCCCTACATATAATAGGAGCATTACATTTGGTTTCATAGAAAATCATGCCTTTTACCGTGCAGAATTTATCTATTCCAAGAATTCAAAATTAACGAAATTTGTATTCCTGCATGGATGGGTAAATTATAAAACTTTGAAATAAATGCAAAATTTTGCATGTAAAAAAATCTGTTGTGTCCCTGCTAAAAAATGTATGTTCAATCAGTTTTCTCTTTTGTATAGAACCCTTTTTTTGCCACGAGCATCTGCAGGGGAAGGTATAATAAGTAAATATTTTGTTTTTATCTAAATTAATATAGCATTTTTATATCATTATTAATATCGCACAAATATCCAATGTTAAAATATTTCATTTTTGTATCATTTTCACATGTTTTCTGTTTTTCTTGTCTTATGATAGTGAAATAAATTTTGCATTATTTATGAACAAAAGAATGAAAATTATAATACTGTGTATCATAGAATGTGTCTGACACGAGACCAAATGAAGCAGCATTATGAAAATTTATCTGTGTAATTTATCTGTGATGTCTCACTGCTGCAGTAATAATCAAATATCTCTGGAGAATAATTTTGTTATCCGGCCTCGCACTTAGTCGGGCAGGAAAAAGACCAAATAAAACACACGCAGACACTTAGTTTAGAAGGTCGCAATGCAAAGAACCACTCTTCCAACTTATGCTTAAATTGTTAAAAAAAATAAATATTACAAAGTCATTGGAATGGGGAACAATACCTTCAGGCTGTGCAGTTTTATTAGTTTTATGAAGCGAACAATATCTCATGTCTATCCCCTCTTCCGCTAGTGTTAATTAAGGAAACTTAAAAAAATTGCTGATTTAACTAGTAATCGAAGATAATAAACTGATATTTCTCTGAGGAGCATTCATATATGAAAACTGGAAATTGAACTTATACACTCTGGTACAAACGACCTACTTCTGAGCCATCTGGCCCTTTGCAAGAGATCTCCCTCGCCCCCCCCCCAAAAAAAAAGTAAAATTAAAAAATGTATATCTCCACTCTGTCACAAAAAATATATGCACCCAGAAGAAATCGAGCTACTATCACGAAACTTGGCAGGAATGCAGTCTGGAAAGAGATATGCAAATGATTAAAATTTCGACGCCAATGAGACAAGGGTAAGCGCGTTATGCGCATATGAGATGCACAGCTGGGAGAGTTTAAAAGCATGATTGCTCGTGCCATAGGGTTATTCCAACAAATCTGTCGACTTGGATGGACGGTATTGTCACTAGAGAGGCCCCTGAGACGTAGCTGGCGACAGTACGAACAATTTGTTGACTTTGAGAGGGGACTTATAGTAGGCCTCACAGAAGCAGGTCGAACAGGCGTATCCGCCGCCACCACGGTCGGAGAGATATGATAGTTGCTCGGTGTTGGCAACAATGGATCACCGAAGGGATAGTCTACCGTCGCGGACGCTCAGGGCGTCCCAAGAACACAAATGCGCTCGAGGATCGCGCAATCATAAGAGCGATCACGTCCGCACCAACAACGTCACTAGAATCGGTTCGACGCCATTAACCAACTTCCAGACATCCGCTGGTATCAAGGGAAACCATTCGGAGACGACTGCCGACGCAGGTATAAGGAGCCGACGTTCATTAAGACGCCTACCACTGACTCCACATCATAGGTAGTGTCGATTGGATTTTTGCCAACATCGGGCAAGCTGGAGTGTGACCAACTGGACGCGTGTGATCTTCAGCGATGAATCCGGATTCAGTCTCATTGCTGATGACCAGCGCATACGCGTGTGGAGGCGTCCAGGCCACCGGTCAGATCTGGCATTTGTTGTCCAGAGACATACCGTGATTACACAAGGTGACAGTGTGAGGAGCGATTTGTGATTTGTTGGGACACACGATCACATCTAGTCGTCCATTAACGCACTTTGACGACACGCAGTTACATGGACGAGATTTTAACGCCAGTTGTACTGCCTATGCTATCAAGTCCCCCTGGTGCCATTTATCAACACGACAACGCTCGGCCACATACTGCGCGACTCTCCTAACAATGTCTTCAAGGATATGACGTACTTCCATGGCCTGCCAGGTCACCAGACCTCTCGCCAATAGAGCATGTCTGGCACGTGCTTGGAAGGCAACTGCAGCCGTCCCGGAATACTGGCGAATTAACTGCCCAGTTGCGAAGATTATGACATGATCTTCCGCAGGAGGTCATAGGTGACCTCACTGATTCGATGCCACGCCGTGTTTCGGATTGTAAAGCTGCCAGAGGTGGATTTACTACTTGCTGTTTTCTAACCTTTATCATGCCATATCTTCTTAATAAAACAATCTGTTCTTCTGAATTTGTAATCATTTGCTTATCTCCTCATACACTACATACATGTTAAGTTTCGTGATAGTAGCTAGTTTCCTTCTAGGTGCATATATTTTTTTTTGACAGTGTATATATATATATATATATATATGTCACATAATATCATCCAAGAGATCTTCCAAATATTTTTCCAATGCAGTGACGAAAAGTTTACAGTGTTTAGAGAGGGTTGATGATGAACCCAGAAAACGCATACCCTTCCGGATGATTGCAAAAGTTTATAGAGTTTAGAGGGTGCTGTTCTTTGACCCAATCACCGACTAAGCCTTCAAAAGAGGCGACGTGTGATAGCGCCTAGAAAATTAATATCTCTATCATGGACCCTGTGAGCGCTTACCCTTCAAGAAAATGGTCGAAGTGAACTGTTCTCAAAGAATTGACACCAGAAGAAAAATAATCGAATTTCTTGTCGACATCTTGGAGTGCGCTCCGTATTTATGACAAATACTTCTTAATGTCTGGGGAAGGATGTGAAATCAAAGGATCTAGAAGTTCTTCAGAAAAGGGGAGCGGTGTAGATAAGGGAAATCGACTGTCCTTAGACTAGAGGATGTAGGCTGATGGTAACTTCTACATAGGATCAAAATCGGTGTGCATGCATATTGTATTCCCGCTGGTAATGATAGAATTTAATGAATCTGCAGAAAATGACCTTCTTAGTTATAAAGTGTATATGTTTTTTTCCACGAATAATTTTTCATATTACAATAAATATTTTTTCATTTTTCTCAGCAATAGATCTTGGAATCCTGTTTCCCCCAACCTATACGCCTCGTCTTAACAGGTGAGTAAAATGTTTCGTACGATAAAAACATAGTAAATTTTACTGCAGTAAATCTAATAATTTTATAGTTATTATTGAGCGAGGTGTTAGCAAAGTCCCATCACTTTATCCCTACACTTACGTAAAATGTCAAAACGCTCTGTAATTTCATCATGTAATCCTACTACCCTTACACCTATTGGCTTCGTCTTCAGTGACGAATCACATGTTTAATTTACATACGATAAAAACAGAACAAACTGACTTTACAATTGATCTAGTGATATGGATTTTTTTTTAATATTAAATTAGCACATCCCAAACGGACTACCACACTTTACGTCAAATACAAAAAAAGCTTTAACAATTATTTTCTTAACGAAAAATTACATGAAAATTCACCTTATTTCTTAAAATAAATGGAAGATTTCGATGAGATCCAGGGCAGTTTGTTAAAGAGGGTGAACTGGTTGAGACCGTGAATTAATCACAGTTTGTTATCCTTATATATTTTTCGGAAAGTATCTGAAATATGAAATAATGGTAGCAGAGAGAGTCTGCAGAATTCGTGATGTTTAAATTTTTATATTTAGGATATTTACCACATAAATAATCGACAATGGCTATCTGCTACTTGAGAGAGATATGCCAAATATTTTTTATAATTTCCCTAAACATACATGTAAACTACTAAGACTATCACCAACCTTATATTTGTGAACCCCTAACCATACCGTTAAGCACCTGCCGATTACTAAGCATACCACAGAAACTAGCGGTTGATAGTAATTGATTTAATTTTTGAATTGCACATCAAATTTTAGTTCTATTTTGATGAATTTCAATTTTATTTAATAGCTTCATATACTTTTATTCCAGAATAATAAATCTGGTTTCTCTGGGTACAATAGTAGTGCATGAAATAGGACACGCCATGCAATTCTTTTTGAGTAAGTACATTACATTTTATTTTCTGTTTCGAAAACTGATATATTAATGTAATATCTGAATCACATTAAAATTCAAGAACACATTAGTTGTTTAGTTCGGGGTTTAATGATAATAGAATCAAATTTAAAATTCATTCAAGAGGACAGAAAAAGAGAGACCGCAACGCGGAGATCTTAAATAAAATACAGAAGGTACATTTCAAGACATTTCTTAATTATAAGATGAGCTAAAATCATGGCACAAAGACTTGGTGATCATAAAAAGTCCTAATTTCTGGTTTTCAATAGATTATAATTGTTTATTTAGTACGAATACATAAGCTTTATTTGGATTAGTTTACATCTACGTAATCAAGGGTTTAAAGTGGTTTGCGTTTAACATTCTACGGTAATTCATACTTACGGTCATTCACCCTACAAGTGAAATTTTAACTTGATCAAATGAAATAATTCTACTTCGTCAACAATATTATGTCTTCTCAAACAGCATAGCGCATCTAGCACTTTATTTCTTAAATGGCTTTGCCTCATACTCTATGATAAATAGTTATGAACTCTTCTGTTATTTATCTTCTGCTTTCTCCAAATTATGATTAGTTTAGAAGTACCTTTTAAGGGCTTATTAAATATCGAGGAATCCGTTACTTTTCATCGGGTGTGTTTCATTCAATTTTATCTTCGTCTGACTGTCTAGCTTTTGTACAATAAATTGTAGAAGATGCTTTCCACTGTGGGCTGATATGACTGCAATTAGTCTATCACCAGAAGATATTCCGTTTTTATTTTTTTAACATTTTCCTCTCTCAGCACATTCTTTGGCAATACCACACTGAGGAGTCCAAAGAGCCAGTATGGGTAAGTGACAACTCATATTAGGTTATTCCAAGCAATTTTATATTCGAAGAAATTTGTTCATATTTATGATTCATACTGCTGTTTCCCGTCTTTAATACTACTTTTAAAATATTGCTATACATAGATATTATAACAAATGGAATTTTGTGTGTATTGTTTTTCTTGTACTGTGTTTGAAACCATTTTTACAATATTCCATTTTCTTTATAAAATAATAAAACCATGTTAATAAATATTGTTTCTAAGGTACTGATAGTTTTTTACTTATTATTTTATTTTAGGACAGTCTTTATCAGATCAGAGCGCAAGAGATTACTATGATGAAAAAATACAATGCCTAAAAAACCAGTATTCCCAGTTCCGAATTGAGTCTATTGGAAAATATGTAAAAATATTAATATTTTTTCTTTACTTACTTAAAATCTCTGTATTTAACAAAATTATTGAATTTAAGACAATGCAATTCATGGTATACATATTTGCAAGTAGACTTCACTCTAAGTCGCTCTTTGGGGTAAAAGTGCCGCATATACTTTATATAAAGTAAAGGGGGGGGGGAGAAAGGTTTGATTTTACCATTCCTTTGAGAAAAAACTCTCTTAGTATCCCGTTCTCTCAAGAAAGAAGACTTAAAATTATTATTTTGAAATGAAAAAAGTCATTTTCAGAAGGCATGAACCTTTTCTGATTTGGAGGATACAAAAGATCTAATCAGTTGCCATTTTCTACAAAACCTTTAAATGAGATTTTAATATCAAATACTGTCCACAGTGTAGGATTGTTAACGTTTAAGGCTGTTATCATACTGGCCTGGATTGGATTTTGACTAAGGAATAAATTTTTTTGAGCAGTTCTTTCATGGGAGCCGATGGATGTGCGAACGGTTAGGGCGCTAGTATTCAGAACCTAATTATATGTAGATTCAAGTTTCTTGGATGTTTGTAGCCGGTCAGAGCAGACTTTAAACTTTTCGTCTTGTTATAATTAGTCCTTGTGTCGCAAAAGATGACCGTAGCGCTTTTGTAGTGAACAACATTGGTTCACCTATTGGGGGCGCCTTGTAGTACAGTAGCCAAGAAAACGCGAGGTGTGTACCGACAAAAGTTCCTAAGATAAGTATCTGCCGCATTGTGAAAAAAATATCAAGTAGTATTATTTAATAGGTATTTTCCAAACTTTAATCACGCTTTCAATTGGATGGTAAATCTAGTTTAGCGAAGAGAAATAGCACAGTAAGTGAAGGTTTTATTTGGAATATTTCTCAAACTGGTTTTAGTTTACGATTTCTACAGAAAAAATAGGAAACAGGCTTCTTTTATTTAATGAGGTTGAGGACCCGCGAAGTCTTAATAACAGTTCCTCAGAACTCTTTATTTGCTCTACCCTGAGCCCTAATGTATCTAGCATCAAAAGAGGATTGCCAGAAAGAAGACTTGAAGTAAAATAATAGTTAAGATTGATTCATACTAAATGAGGTTTGCTAAGTAACATTGCTGTTCAATGGTTTCAGTGTTTTGGATACAGAATTACACTAAGAAAGACAAGCAGATGCAAGCCTTAGATAAATCAACGTACTCATCTTAAGGATTGATTTTATAGTTAATTTTATTCGACAACTTTAAACATGAACTGTAGGCCAATACTTTCGTGCAGCACTGCATATATCATTTTAGCAATGTGGGTCGGGAAAATAGAAGTTTATTTTTATTTATGCAGTTTCCACTCCCGAATTATTCAGGTACCCTACCTTTCATGGCAGATTTATTTTAATGTCATTGAAACACGCCAATCTATTTGAACATAACGCTTGAGTCAGTTAAAAACACTTCCCCAGTCAGATTTCTCAATTAGTATTTTGTGCATAAAATGAAATCTATTTAACCACATTAAGTCAATATTTTTATAGCTATAGTAAAGCTGTAAGATAATTTTCTTCAAAAGCAATTCAAATTATTTATATTGATGTTTTTTCTAGCTTAATGCAAGCCAATATATAAAGGAAGACGAGGCTGATAATATTGCAGTTTCTATTCTTGACAAGGCAAGTACAAAAGCGGAGTATCAAAGAGTTCTAACGTTAATTAAAATAAACTTGTAAACCTGAAGGATCAACTCCCCTCATACGCTCGATAGATTCTTCATAATCTTTGACCTCAAATGATTTTTGTAATTTGTCAATGGCGAAGTTTGTAAAACTGTTAACAAAGAGCTGAGAGATCTCGGAACTCATTAAATGCCTTCCTCCCGAAAAAAATAAAATCAGAGGTCATTTGAATAATTGCCTGGATGGGTAATTATATTTAATCCTGACTGAAAAATAAGCTCACAAATGTTTAATAATGCCTGAAATCTTTTTCGAAATAGACGTCACTATTATAAAATAACTGAAACCCATTTCCAAGTCCTCTATTCACTGTTTAAAGTTAACGACTCTATATATCCTTACAATGCTAGTTGTAAGTGTAGAAATCTTTTATTCAACTTATCATTGACCGAATGTACACTGAAGTGCAACTGAATTAGGGACACCTACCTAGTAACGAGTTGGGCCTCCTCTGGCCTTGATAACGGCTGCCACACGACGAGACATAGATTCAACAAGTTTCTGGAAACGTTCCACGGGAATTGCTTGCCAAATATTGGCTAAAGCTGTCCATAATTCAGTAAGGTTCTTTGGTGCTGTGTGATGGCCTTTCACGCCTTGTTCCAAAACATCCCAAAGATGCTCAATAGGATTTAAGTCTGGGCTTCTAGGTGGCCAATTCATGACAGAGAAGTCGGAGGAATGCTCATTCAACCAGGCAGTAACCAACCGGGACTTGTGAGAGGTACATTTGTCTTGCTGGAAAACTCTATTACCGTGCGGATAACAGAACAGCATAAACGGATGGAGGTGATCACCCAGCAACTCTACGTACCGAATTGCATTGAGGGAGGTTGGTACACGCACCAAAGATCCCAAACTGTGCCACGAAAAAACACCCCAGACCATGATTGAGCCACCATGTCCTTGTACATTTCCAGCCAGGCATGCAGGATCCATGGCTTCATGAGCCTGACGCCATATTCTCAGCCTCCCGTCGGCGTTAAGTAGTCGGAATCGAGACTCATCACTCCATGCTACTCGTTTCCAGTCCTCTACACTCCAGTCTCTGTGCTCTCTTGCCCAGGCAAGACGTGCAGCCCGATGGCGAGTATAGAGCAATGGTACTCTCGTAGGTCGACGGCTCCCGAAACCCATACGGTGAAGCGAGCGTTGCACAGTCCGTTTACTGACTGTACGACTGGCACCGTTATTAAACTGGTTGGTAATTTGAGCTAATGTTTGGCTTCGCTGGCTACGTACAATACGCCTGAGCCGTCTCTCACCACGCACTGTCAAGGCTAATTGTCCTTTGCAGTTTGCCCGATCGCTAGTTTTTTTCTACCATCCATGTATTCTTGGTATACTCTTGACACCGTCGACCTTGAAAATCCTAGCTGTCTGACGATTTCGGAAATTGAATGGCCCATGCGTCGCGCACCTACGATTTGTCCGCGATCGAAGGTGTCTAAATCAGGTAGTTTACCCATACTGGCAATTCCAACAACTAATTCAGAACAACCACAGTACGCGCTATATATGCAGTTACCACAGCGTCCTCTCTTGCGCATACATGGTACGCAGCGCTACACAATTTGCATAGGCTTTGCTATCCCTAATTCAGTGGCACTTCAGTGTATTAGACGCTACCATTATATACCAGAGTTCGTGAATTTCGCTGCTTGCATGGATGCTTATAGACGTTCGCAATCGTCTTAAAACTGTAGGTTCCGGGTTATTGGTCTTCCTGTAGGAAAAGATGACCGCAGTGTTCATAAACCAAGCTATCATCTGTCTACGATTGTGCCAACTTGCCAAATCATATAATAAATTAAAGCATACTGAACTGGGACTCTCTTGCATTTTACTATCCTGACAATGCAAGTGGTAATTGATGAGGTCATCAATTACTTACGATTGGTCGAATGCATTGGACGCTTTCATTCGGTACCAGAGTTCGTGAGTTCGGCTATTTGCATAGTTGCTAATAGCTCAGAGTTAGCGTCCCAAAACTGTAGGTTCCAGGTTATTGGTCTTCGTGTAGAAAAAGATGGCCGTAACATTCGAAGACAAAGCAACCATCTGTCTACGATTGTCTCACCAGATTAACCGCAGCCAAATTACATAAGAAATTAAAGTATTCTAAACTGGAAATCTTTTGTATTTTAATGTGATCTTTTGCTATTACTAAATTCATAAACATTTGAATATCTCAGCACTAAAATATGTCTTATGAAAATTTCGTAAAATAGCGCGGTACTTTCATGGATTAGTTCGTGAGTCTCGCTACTTGCATGGATGCTGTAATCGTAGGTTCCCGGTTATTGGTCTTCGTGTAAGAAAAGACGACCGTAACCTTTTTATATCAAGCAACCATCTGTCTACGATTGTCCCATCTGATTATCCGCCACCAAATCGCATAAGAAATTAAAGTATTATAAACTGAAACTCTCTTGTATATTATTTTGATCCTTTGCTATTACTAAACTCATAAAACATTTGAATATCTCAGTACTAAAATACGTCTTATGAAAATTTCGAAAAATTGCACGGGACTTTCATGGAATAGTTTCCAATTCCATTTACAACTCATCTACCCGTGTAATTAATACCGCTTTCTATTTCTAGTAGAAAAAGACTGGGAAATAGTAATTTAGCATTAGCTTTGTTTATTCGCCATACTGCACATACAGTAATCTTTGTTGTTCTATAGCTTTGTTTTTCAAAGCGTACACGAATCTAATTTACACCTTACATACTTCGATGGCTACCTTACATTTTTTTAAGCTTAATAAAATTTTAAAGTATTATATAGAATAAATCGCAATTTTTGAAATCCGATGTTTACCGATAAGCATTGGTTTATCTGTAGATTTCTGTTCATCAGTACGCGAAAATCCCTTAATTTTTATATATTATTATGAAAATGTTTTTTCTTACAGTTAATTCAAAAGTATTTGATCAAAGAGGGAGATTTTTCCTTACCAGCTCTTCCTTATTCGACAGAACAACTGCTGTTCATTTCTGCAGCTCAAGTAAGTCATATCCTTGCGATAATAAACTTTTATTACGTTGAGAATAGATATATACGGAATACTTTCCTAAGTGACAAAAATACGTATAATGACTGTGTATATTGTTTATTAGATTTGGGATACTGGATTTAGAGACTAAATGACACATTTAGGGCGTAAATTGCAAAACTTTTTACTTTTTAGGGAAGTGTACGCGAAATTTAAATGATAATTTACGGATCCTGATGAAAATTTGTGGAACGTTTGGGAAAGACATGGCAATAGTAATATATCACAAGCTTTGTTTATTTCCTACTTAAAAAACTGATGCACATACAATAATCTTTTGCTCTTTTCCTTTTTCTCTTTTCAAAGTTTACATGAATCGGATTTACAACTTATATATCTCGATAACTATCCAAATTTTTTATAAACTTAATAAGACTTTAAAATATTTTGTTGTATAAATCGTAATTTCTTGAAATCAGACGTTTCCTGAGGAGCATTTGTTTATACGGTGCTTATTATTCATAAGTACGTGTAAATTATGAAATTTCTGTATAGTATTATTATGTAACTGTTTTTAAATCTTACAGTTAATTCAAAAGAATTTGACCACAGAGGAAGATATTTCATTACCAGCTCTTCCTTTTTTGATTGAACAACTACTGTACATTTCTGCTACTGAAGATTTACAATTGAAAAAAAAATATTCATTTAATTCAACCTTAACCTGTCATTAAGGAAGTGCATTTGGAGAATTTTAACAGTTCTATCAGACGCATATCAAGTTCATTTGTTGCAATATGAGTAGGATTGCTTCTGCACCCATCTTTTACTGCCCTTGGCGACGAAGCACTGGAAATAATCGTTCCGAAAACGAAGATGCTGATATTCAGTAACTTCTGTATCACGTTCTTTCCCTAACTACAATTTATCTCAAGCACAAAAATAATTTTCTAATTCGAAGATACTATGATCAGTTGAGTACTAGGCCCTGCATGAAAATGCGGTTCATATAGGAGCAATAGCTAATGATCAGGAATTCTGTTGAGTTTAATTAGCGTTCGATCTCTCTACATGATGCCTTGATCAATATGCGTTATATCATGGATATTTTGAAATTTGATATGTTACCCTGCGTGTGGGCAGTACCTATGCCCACTGTAGATAGTGCCCGCACGATAGTGTTGTCCGTATTGTTGAAACCTCCTTGATGTTAGGAACGTACAAAAACTTCTTTGTCCTGTTATATCAATGATATGTTTCCTTTCAAAATATGTGGGATAAAGGAACCTGATCGCCCTTACAGATAGTTTCCGCCGCCTATTGAGATTTTGTGATAATATATAGAAGCCATATGCTAGGTCATTTCTCATGATTATATTTATAATCTGTTTTTATTGATCACAGAATGTCTCGCTCTCTCTGTATATAAATATAAATATAAATAGTGCTCCCATAATAAAGTAGCCAATAGGACTTTACGGTGAATAACAATTTTTTTCCCTTCTAGGACTGGTGTTCTTCCTTCACGAAACAGTTTGATGAACGAGTTTATGAGACAGGCGATCACAGTCCTTCAAACTTCAGGTAATTATTTTACTTTTCTGGTGAAGTATTAGTTTTTTAATAGAACAAGATTACTCGTAGAGTAACAAAAATATGAATACATTAATTTATGTCTATTCTTATTGAGAATGCTTACTTTGTTACTTGGAATATAGTCAGACTTATATCGGAATGTTTTTTAAAAAAAGACTTGTTCTTTAAAGATTCCTGATAATGAACTAACGTTTCCATAGTTACTTTCTAACATTTGATATATTTTTAGGTTAATAGGAATGATGCAGAATTCGAAAAGATTTTCGAAGGCATTCAACTGTCCAGAGGGAAGTTACATGAATCCATCTATCAAATGTTCTATCTTGACCGGAACTGATTAAAACTACCCCCAGACTTATCCAAGAGCATGTATTAAATATTTTAAGCAGATCTTATAAAAGTTTCCATATATTTTTTTCTCTCAATAAAATATCACTGTTTCACTGACGAAGGTTCATATTCTTTTTTTATTTTTTACAACACATATTCATACCCTGAGTTCACACGGTGCTTAAAAGTTATTTAAATTTTAAGTTTATTTTAAGAGACTGCGAAACTCGCTATATTTTCCTCGAATTATTGGAATAAGAATTTAACTGAAGAACATTTGGTGAATTTCTTTGATAGAAACCACTGTTATCTGTATACACTTCCCAGAAAAAGTCTGCATACAAGCGAAACACAAACTTTCAAGCATCAAAGAATATAATATTACACTCAATTTATCAATTTTCTTTTCTTTTCTTGTACTGATCGAATCATTTATTATCTTTTAACAATGGTTTTAGAAATACAAAACACATAATTTTGTTTAGAAATCAAATTAAACAAAAAATAACATGAAATACACTATAAAAAGTTTCCATACAAATAAGAAGACCTGCAAAAATAGAACAGTCATCAAGTGTTACTGAAAGTTTAGTAACTGGTCGGACAGCCCTTACGTCTAAGGACCTCCATCAATCGTTTCTGCATAGATTGAACCAGTTTGAATATTTCATTAGGAGATAGTATATTATTCCATTCCATAATGATAACCTTTTTCAACATCTCTTTCGATGTTATGGAATGTTGACGAATCCTATGTTCTAGTACATCCCACAAATGTTCGATGGGATTTAAGTCAGGTGATTGTGGAGAAGTATGTAACTGATTTTTGATGTTGTACAAAACCAGAACTTCACATTGTGGGCAGTGTGCTTTGGATCATTGTCCTGCTGGAACCAAAAGTCGTTTCCAAGGCCCAGGTTTTGAGCACTTACTTTTAAATTTTCTTTTAAAATGTTCAAATATGCCGTATGATCTATTGTAGATTCTATAAATACCAGACGTCCCACGCCATTGGCTGCCACCCCCCCCCCCCAAATCATTATACCTCCAACACCGTGCTTTACTGTGGGCTCTGCGTTATTTGGCAGTCAGTCAGTCACGGAACTGTTTTATATACACTTGCCAGAAAAAGTCTGCATACAAACGAAAACCAAACATTCAAGGATAAAAAAATATAATATTACACTAAATTTATCAATTTTCTTTTCTTTTCTTGTACTGATAGAATCATTTATTATCTTTTAACAATGGTTTTAAAAATATAACATGCAACGTTTTAAAATAAATGAAGTAATTTTTAAAAATTACATGAATTCTTACCAGAAAAATTTGCGTGCATTTACAGTAAACTAATATACCAAATTCAGTTGTACGCGAAATACGCCTCACGATAGTCCCATAATAAGATATTATTAAATATCTCCCCAGAAGGAAGTCCCCTGGTGATGATGGTATCACACATATTATGCTTAAGCATCTCCCTCCTCATTATATTTACAAAATTACCATTCTCATTATTTCTTTCTTTAAATTTGAGTATTTCCCTCCTAAATGGAAAAATTCCATTATTGTTCCAATTCGTAAACCCGGCAAACCCCCTTCCTCACCCGATAGTTATCGTCCTATAAGTTTATTAAACACTATTAGCAAAATAACTGAAAAATTTCTTGCCCTCGAAATTAACAAACATCTGGAAGCCAATAACATCATTATTCCCTATAAATTGGGTTTTCGAAAATATCTTTCTTCTCTACACTAGGCCTACCGTATCTCTAAGATCCTAACCCAAGCTAAAATTAATAAAATGTCCTCCGCTGCCCTTTTTCTGGATGTAGCACGCGCTTTCGACCGAATATGGATTGATGGTCTTATCCATAAGCTTATAAACTACAACTCCCCCCCCAGCTTATTAAAATTATCTCCTCCTATTTAAGTAATCGTACCTTTCAAGTTAAAATCAATAATACTTTATCCGACCCCTATCCCATTTTTTCTGGGGTTCCTCAAGATTCTCTTATTGGTCCAACCTTGTTTAATATCTACATTAACGACATTCCGCAGTACATTAAGAACCGAAATTGCTATTTTTGCAGACGACACAGCTATTTTTGCCTCTAATCATAATCATAAATATGCAGTTAAAGCTATTAATGACCACGTTGCCCTTATTAATTTCTGGCTCGTTAAATGGAAAATAAAAATGAACTCGGATAAGTGCATTGCTACTATGTTCACCCATAAGATCGATAGAACATATGCTAACTGCAATATTAAAATTGGTTCCACCATTATCCCCTGGTCAAACACTGTTAAATACCTAGGGTTAACTCTTGATAAAAAAACTCACCTGGAAACAACATATCATTAATAATCGTAATAAATTTCGTAATGCTAAAAGACAACTTTATCCCTTAATTGCCCGAAATAGTAAATTGAACTTTAGTAACAAAATGCTCATATATAAATCCTTCTTAAGACCCTTACTTACGTATGCTGGACCAGTTTGGTCGTATGCAGCGGATTGCAACATTAAAATTCTGCCTGTTGCTCAAAACATGACTATTCGGCAAATCACTCCCCATGGTATTTTCGTAATGTTGACATTTATAGGGAGATAAATCTCCCCACTATTCAAAATTATCTCAAAAATCTTGCTATTAATTTTCATAAAGATTTACCAAATGATCTTATTAAAAATCTTGCCGATTACGACCCTGCTGACCCAGCTAACAAGAAACGGCCCCGTGCCATTCTTGCTCGTAACTTTTAATTGTTTGTCCTGTTTGTCCGCCCTGTTTCTTTTTTCACCCTTGTTTTAGCTTTACTTGTTCTATCGAAGCTATTTGTTTACCCCACTTTCTATTTTCCTTTCTACTTTCGTTTCTTTGATCACTGAAGTTTTATGCATTGCTATATCATCCCTAACTACAGTAGAGGGCCCGGCCCATGTACTGTAGTTACCACTACTCTTCCTGAAGTTCCTGAAGTTGTACGCGATGTTGTTCATTTTGCTAAAGTTTTGTAAAATATTTCCTCAATATTTGTTTCCAAAGCTTTTTTGAAGATAAATTATGGAAAAATTAAAATGAATCAGAGAGGAAAAGAGATCACTCCTGAAGAAAGGGAAATTATCTTGAAACTGAAGAATGAAGGCAAAACTCTTCGGGAAATTGGCAAGACTCTTGGAAGAATACATTCCTCTATTCAAAGAGTAATCAATAATTACAATTCAACAAAATATATTATCTGGAAGCCACGTTCTGGACGTCCCTATAAACCAGGGGTGGCCAAAGCGGTGACCGCGGTCGACTGATCGACCGCGTAACTATTCCTAGTCGCCCGCCTGTCTGATATGTAAACATCTCAGTTCCTCGTCTGACATATGCGAGACAAACCGTCCGACAGAGGCGACGTGCTACAATCTCGAAGTTAGCCGATTATCGGCGCCAGTCTGTCTCTAAAACCCGACGCACGGGTAAACTTGTGTTGACTTATAGGTTATACAGGGTGTCCCATAATGATTGGAACAAATTTTAAGGGGAGGTAGGGCATGTCAAAAGGATTCAAAATTGCATAGAAACCCATGGTCGCAAACGTTAGCGTACGCTGCTAGGTGGTGATGGAGCGGAAAGATCCCGAGGAGAAACATCTGATTTTTCGTCATTCGAGCAATTGTCGCCTTAGAGCATGCAACATTGTTCGAATAAGGAGATGGCAGACATGCATTTAGTGTATGGACAGGCCGATTGCAATGCACGAGCAGCTCAACGACTGTATCGCGAACGGTTCCCACAGCGAGATATACCGTACCGCCGTGTGTTTTCGAATGTCCATCTCAATTGGTGTGAATATGGTTCATTCAGAGGTAGTAGGAAGAGTGAGGGTAGACCACGAGTGACTAGTACTCCCTCCATGGAACAGAATGTGCTGGATGCCATAGAGAGGAATCCGAGTACCAGCATACGTGCCGTCGCTGCTGCCGTAAGACGATCTCGGAATATTGTACATCGTATTTTGCAAGCCGAATCATTATACCCATATCATCTTCAAAGGGTACAGGCACTGCTCCCCTCAGATCATCCTGCACGTGTGCATTTTACGCAGTGGTATCTCGGCCAATGTGTCCAAGATGTAAATTTTCCCTCTTACGTTTTGTTCATGAATGAGTTATATTTCACACGAGATGGTGTGTTTAACCAACACAATGCGCATTTATGGGCTCACGAGTGAGACTGCCTCACGGTGAGACTGCATGATGCCCAACATCACTTTTCAGTGAATGTTTGGGCTGGTTTGGTCGGTGACTACTTAGTCTGGCCTTACCTGTTACCATCACCTTTGACATCAGCAAAGTATCTTATATTTTTGGAAGAGGTTTTACCAGGGTTACTTTAGTCTCTGCTGCAAAATGTGAGAAGAAACATGTGGTTTCAACATGATGGGGCGCCTCCCCATTATGGAAGATGTGTTCAAAGCCATTTGAGTGCTTCGTTTGGTCAACAGTGGATTGGGCGTGACGGACCGGTTGCCTGGCCCCCACGTTCTTCGGATTTAAGCAGCCTGGATTTCTTTCTTTGGGGTGCACTTAAATGTGCTGTGTATGAAACACCCGTCGAGTCTGAAATGGATCTGGATGCAAGAATTGTTTGCGCTTCTGCAGATATCCAAGCAAATCCAGGTGTTTTCGAACGTGTCCGCCAATCCATGGTCTGTCGCTGTAACGCTTGCATCTCTTGTAATGGTGAAAACTTTGAGCATCTTTTGTAACCTTTTCAAATGGTATCATATACCACAACATATGTAATATTTATGAGCAATAAATATTTCTGATAATCTCTGTCTTGTATTCCTTCATTTCTTGTACATCTGATACCACTTTCCCATGACGTTTGCGACCATGGGTTGCTATGCAAGTTTGAATCCTTTTGACATGCCCTCCCTCCCCTTAAAATTTGTCCCAATCATTATGGGACACCGTGTATATTACTCACGTGGTGACCGTAGCGCATAGCGGACGTGTGTGTGGGCATTTCGGGTTTTAGAAGTTGAATTTCGCTATAATCGACTATCTTCGACTCTACAGGTAGTCTCATCCCCACGGTGGTTATTTAATACGGTTTAGTTTCGACGTGTTGTATCGATCATAACGAAAGTTACCAGGAGTGACAGTAGCCATCATTTCATGAAAGCTTCTGTTTTTTTCCGTGCTCTTTTATTTTATTTTTAATTTTTTTTATTTATTTTAGTTTTTTTACCCCCAATGAGTCCCCCGACCACAAGTTTCAAGAGGTCGAAAATACATCATTATAATGATGAATGGGAACAGGAGTTTTTTTTCACGATGAAAATCGGTTAAATGTATTTGCATTATTTGACTTTCAAGCGTAGCACTTCCAAAAAAAGCCAATGTTGATAGACACTTCAGAACAGTGCATAAACAATATGAGAATATTTATCCACTTGGCACCGAGTTACGGAAAGCAAAAGTACAACAATTAATGACACAATTAAATATGCAATAGTCATTTTTTAAGGGATTAAGCACGAAGTCGAAAACAGCCACTATGGCCTCATTCAAGGTAGCTGAAATTTTATTAAAACATAAGAAGCCTTTTGATTACGGTGAAATATGGAAGGACAGTTTTTATTAAAACAGGAGAACTATTATTTCAAAAATTTAACAACGAATCTGAACTAATTGCTTCAATAAAAGAAAATGTTGCTCTCGAGAAAACCCGTTATGCGTAGAACAGAAGCAATGAGTAACAATTTAGAAGAGATTCTGAAAGAAAATATTAATGAATGTAGGTTTCTATCATTATAATTCGACGAATCATATGATAGAAATATATGATGGAATCATATGATGGATGTCACTGATACCGCACAACTATGTATATTTATTCGAATGTTTTTCCAAGATATGTCTATCAGAGAAGAACTTACAATTTTACCCATGGAAGGACAAACGAGAGGTCAAGATATTTATAATTAATTTAAGTCTTTAATCAATAAAACCGAATTTCCCATAAATAAACTGGTATCGATTACGATTGATTGAGCTCATTTCTATGGTTGGGAATCATAATGGATTTATTACTCTTTGTAAAAGTGATGATGATATTCCAAGTTTTACAAACTACCATTGCATTATCCAGCAGCAGGCATTGTGCTAAAAAATATTGAATTCAGATGATGTGATGAATTTCGCATTTAAAATAGTTAATTCTATTCGTGGAAGAAGTTTGCAAAGACGCAGATTCAGAGCATTGTTAGCGGAATGCGAGTCTGATTTCAGGAAATTACTATTACACACTAGGGTGGTCCATGACATAATGTTAAAAAATAAAATTGTAAGAATCTTCCTTCCAAAATCCCTATTTTGTTCCTCTGTGTTCAAAATGTATGTAAATAAAATTTCAGGCCAATCCGATAATATTAAGAGGTCGCTCAACATTTGTGCGAAATATGGCAAAGGGCTAGAATACCTACTCAGCGGATAGACTCGTCCAACAGGAAACTTAAAAAACTATTTTAATAATATCTAGGTCTAAAAAAGAATTTAAATAGAAATTCAGGAAAAGATAGACTTAAAGAAAACATTTTGAAGGCTAAATTAGAAAAGTTATTTGATATATCTACCAAGGATGCCATCAGCCAAATAAGCAACAAAGAGGACAGAGAATTCTTTCAAAAGCAGAAAGAAGGTGTTTTTTGTTGTTCTATGAGTTGACATGAAAACTACATAAAAATAAATAAGAAAGAAATAATTATAAGAGTTAACGAAATAACGATATGAAGAAACAGAAGCAAAATTACAAGTTAGGATAGAAAAATTCATGTCAGAATTATCAGACTCAGAAACTTCACATTCGATAGAATTTGAAGTGAAGAAGAGTACCTGCCGCTGTCATCTACATCCCAATCCGATCTCAATACTACAACTACAGTTCCCGAAGCTGATGAAAAGAAATGTGTAAAAAATATATTTAAGTGTCCTGAAGTTGTAGGTGTACTAGATCGTGTTAATATTTCTGATCGGAAAGCTGTATTCGTGGCTGGGGCTGTTGCACGTGCACTGGGGAACGATATTTCTCCAAAATCCCTTTCTCGAAGCTCAATAAGGAGACACAGAAGAAAAGGAAGGCAACATGCTGCATAAACAGAAAAAATTTCTCTAGATGAACCTCTATTATTACACTGGGATGGTAAGATGTTACCAGATATTGATGGATCAAAAACAAAAGTTGATCGAGTTGCCGTTATTGTTTCAGGAAATGGTCAAGAGAAGTTCCTTGGAATTCCGAAGATTGAAAGAGGAACTGGAGAATTACAAGAAAAAGAATGTATTGAGACAGTCCAGAAATGGAATATTTTATCTCAAATTATAGGACTGGTGTTTGATACCACAGCCGCTAATACTGGTTTACACAATGGTGCATGCATCAGAATTAAAAAATATTTAGGGACAGATCTTACTTGGGTCATCACCATATAATGGAGATTGTACTATCCAGTGTGTTTTCTGTTATACTCTGCCCATCTGAAGGTCCAGAAACTGTAATATTTAAGCGTTTTAAGAATGTATGGCCGGAAATAGATAAATCTGCTTATAATCCTGCAAATAAGGAACTATTTGACAATGTAAACTTTACTAAACTGAGAGAATATATGTTAACATTTCTACCAAAAGCACTTAAATCTCCAACTATAAGGGATGACTATAAAGAGTTTATTCAATCATTAATTAATAATTAATTTATCTTGGTGGAGATAACAATAATCAGTCGTTTTGCGCTCCTGGACCCACACATCACGCTCGATGGATGGCTAAAGGTATTTATGCACTAAAATATTCCTTTTTCGAGAACAATTTAATCTGTCTTCTGAAGAATCTCGTTAGATTGCAGAATTGTGCCTTTTTGTGAGCCTAATATATTAAATATTGGAATGAAGCACCGCATGCTATTAAAGCCCCTTACAATGATATTCAGTTTTTAAATGATCTGAAGAAATATCCAAATCTTTTTGTAGCAAATATAGCATTATCATCATTTTCCAGACACTTATGGTATTTATCTGAGCACTTAGTAGCATTAACTGTTTTTGATAACAGAGTCAGCATTGACACAAAAATGAAAATGATACAAAATCTTGATCGCCCACTAAAACATACCCGTGATTATCGACTGGAACTAAAAAATGAAGAGCAAAATGTAAAGATCGAAGAACTTGTTACTGAAAAGATAAAACAATTATTTGATGCCATGGTTAAAGGAGGTAAAATTAAATCACAAGCCTTCATAGAAAAATCCCCATCTCAGTGGGAAAGTGATCCTTGCTTTTGTGACTTTCGAGAAAGGTGCTTAAAAATGAAAGTTGTAAATGACAATGCTGAAAAAGCTATAAGCCTAATACAAAAGTATAATTATACCCTTACAAAAGACGAAGAACAAAAAAAAATTGCTGCTTCGTATAGTAGCAAACCACCAAAAGAGCTTTCCCATTACTTTCAAGAAATCTTCGTTAATCTGAACTTTTAAAGTTTGAGCTTGAGCGACCTGTATATATTATTATTTTGGAGAAAAAAAATTGTGTGCATTATTTACATGTAAAATAATAAAATAAACCTTTTGGAGCAATATATTTCGAAAGTTAATTTTTTTGGACCACCCTATTACACACTGACGTAAGGTGGCTAAGCTGTGCTAAGTATTTAAAGAGATTCTTGGATCTTATGCCTGAAACAAAATAATTTAAGGCAACTGTTAATACATCATATCGTCAATTGGAAGATGATAAATGGTTGCGTGATCTTGATTTTCTCTCTGACATTACAGGAAAGCTAAATGAATTAAATTTGCAGCTTCAAGGAACGAAAAAGCATTAGCTGAAATGGTCAGCGATGTTAATGCATTCAAGGGGAAACTTACATTCCTAGAAGCACAATTGAGAAGAGGAGATTTAAAACAATTTGAAAATATGGCAGCTAAATCTACATATAAAAACACAAATGAATACTATCAATATACTACTAAGACGATGTCTCTGTTAAGAAATGAATTTGATAGAAGATTTAAATATATTTCTAAAATAGAGGATATATTATTCATGTCATTCCCATTCAATGATGAAATAAAATTAGAAGAAATATCAATAAAATTAAAAGAATTTTATGATGTGCATCAAATGCTAGTTGAGAATGAAATCCTTAACCTAAAATGCCATATATTTTTAAAATCAAGAGCTTCGTCTCAAAATAGTTATTGAAATTTTTCTTGTGAAGAAAAATATCCATTTTTATGGAGATGTGCAGCATATTTAACAACCTTTTTCGGTTCTACTTACCTCTGTGAAACAATATTTTTTTACCATGAATGCAATCAAAACAAAACATCGCCCCCGTTTGACAGATGACCATTTGCCAGCATGTTTGCGATAGCTTGCCGAAAATATGCAATGTCATGTTGCCAGCGTGTCCTTTCATATGAAATAAAAATAATAGTTAAAATTAATTTACAATAACGTTATTCGCATTAATAATAAGAAATTAAAAGAACATATTGTTTTATTTATAAACCAATTAGTCTGTAAGAAGAAAACTTTCTTTCTCTTATTAAAATAACTTGATATTGAATATAATTAGTGTATCTACCATTATTTTAAATTTAAACTAAATTTTGGGCTTTAAATTACTAATTTTCTTATGATCGCTCAACACATACGATGTTGGTAGACCGCCGCTTATAATTTAAATTACAGGTCGCCCGTAGTGATCAAAAGTTTGGCCACCACTGCTGTAAACTGACATCACGTGAAAAGCGTTTTATCCTGAAGTCCGTAGGCCTAAGAATTACTGCATCTCAAATTGTAAATGAAATTAGAGAGAGGTTTGAGAAAACGATTCATGAAGATACTATACGCAAGATTTTGAAAAAAATCTGACTATCATGGCCGTATATCACGCAGAAAGCCACACATATCGATCATCAATAGACAAAAACGTCTACTCTTCGCATATGAATATGTAAATAAGCCTCTGGACTTCTGGGTAAAGGTACTCTTCAAAGATGAGAGCAAGTTTTGCATTTTTGGGATTAAAGGACGTAACCTGGTGTGGAGAAAGGGACGGCTTACAAGAAGCAGAATCTCGTGCCCACAGTAAAGCACGCTCGTGGAGGTATAATGGTTTGGAGGGAGGGGGGTGGCAGTCAATGGCGTGAAACATCTGGTATTTATAGAATCTACAATGGATCATATGGCATATTTGGACATTTTAAAAGAAAATTTAAAAGTAAGTGCTCAAAACCTGGGCCTTGGAAACGACTTTTGGTTCCAGCAGGACAATGATCCAAATCACACTGCCCACAATGTGAAGCTCTGGTTTTGTGCATCAAAATCAGTTACATACTTCTACCCAATCACCTGACTTAAATCCCATCGAACATTTGTGGGATGTACTAGAACACAGGATTCGTCAACATTCCATAACATCGAAAGAGATGTTGAAAAAGGTTATCATTATGGAATGGAATAATATACTATCTCCTAATGAAACATTCAAACTAGTTCAATCTATGCAGAAACGATTGATGGTGCCTTAGACGTAAACGCTATCCGACCAGTTACTAAACTCTCAGTAACTGTCAATGACTATTATATTTTTTCAGGTTTTCTTATTTGTACGCAAACTTTTTATAGTGTATTTCATGTTATTTTTTGTTTAATTTGATTCCTAAACAAAATTATGTGTTTTGTATTTCTAAAACCATTGTTAAAAAATAATAAATGATTCGATCGGTACAGGAAAAGAAAAGAAAGTTGATAAATTGAGTGTAATATTATATTTTTTGATGCTTCAAAGTTTGGTTTACGCTTGTATGCAGACTTTTTCTGGGAAGTGTATTTTCAAGAGTGAAGCACATTAAGAGTCAAATTAGAACCTAAATATCGGATGAACATCTTGAGAACTCCCTGAGAATTTCAACCACTTCAATTGACTCAGATATTGATGCATCAGTGTCCTATATTAATGCTTTAGTATGACTGCTATAGTTATTTTTATAATTATAAATAAGATTTATAAGGAAATATGTTAACTTAATACTATACTTTTTTTACTTATTAACTATTTTTTATGTTAGGTATATTTTAGTGTGGCCCAAAACAATTCGTCTTCTTTCAATGTGGTCCAAGGAAGCCAAAAGGTCGGACACCCCTGCTCTAGAGCAAAACAAAATTTAATACCTGCATACACTGGTTAGACGTTTTCGGCTTAAAATCCTAATTCTACTATAAATTTTAAAAAAATCATATGCTAAGAAGACAAATTTAAATTTAAATATTAGGTCTGAATGATACACCAACATTCATACATTTAACCGTATTTCTGGATGAATCTTCTCAGTTTCACTGTTTTCTATAAACTGCAGCACATTACAGTTGCTGATGCTCTCTGCAACTTATGTCATATTTAAAAATTTTACTAGCGTCACAGTTCAGTTATAGAAGATAACAGACAATTAGATAGCGATGTGTAACGCTGTAAAAAATAATGCTTGGTTTTGCCAAGGTAAAAAACATATTTAAACCTCAAAATACCCAAAAATATTTTTATAGGTTATTTGTCGTTCAAATCTAATACTCTTGAGTCAATTTATTTTATTCTTTGGCCACTAAGGCAAGGGCAGCGGGCTAGTCATCTGAAAGTCACTGGTTCGATACTCGTCGCTGACAAATCAACTGTCGTGTACACTAATGGCGGCTGGTGCACGTAAAATCTGTCGTGGCTGCAATGTCATCAAAGTTCTCAAAATTACCTCCGGAGGTGCGGGGTCAAGTGTTCTGGTCTCGTCACTTGACTCGGTTCAAAATTACGGGACTGGTCCTTTGGCCAAGTCGGACTCCGGCCCTTGTGGTGCCACTCAAAAAGGGAGTCGCACCTTCATCGCCCATAGCCTTCGGAATTTGATCTGACGTTGCTGTCGGTCAAGTGCATAAGCAACAACAACAACAACTTAATCCTTTCAAGGAATACACGATTTAGCATATGAGGTCTCTTTTTATTTTTCGATTTTCCTGTTCATAAACCTTTTTCTACACTGCTAAAAACAATTAAGGGAGCACATGGTTTTAACGAAATTACGCAAATACTTACACCGATAAGTAACATAAAATAAATCATCCATAATTTAAAGCCTATCAGGAAACAGGAGAAGAAAACTTCATATGCAAATCAAAGTTCATGACGTCAAAAACAAGAAAAAGAACATAAGGGCGGAAATCGGGATGTTGCAATAACGTCTGTTTCACTACCTTAACTGTGAAATTCGATTGCTCAGTTATTCTTTTTGAGAAAAGGTGACTTGAAAATGTCTCAACAACGTGATTTACCGGAATCCATGGCATGGCGTATTATAAACAGACTTGAATCCGGGCAAACACAACGTAGTGTCGCGGACGCTGTTGGAGTCGCCAGAAGTGTCGTTGCAAGGCTGTGGAATCGATTCCGAGAAACAAGGAATGTTAGACGTCGACCAGGGCAAGGTCGGCCACGCGCCACTACAGCAACTGATTACCGGTATATACTGTTAACAGCTCGTCGAAACAGAACAGACAATGCTACTCAGCTGCAAAGACAGTTGCTCTTGGCAACAGGACGAAGGGTATCCAGCCAAACAGTACGGAATAGGCTTCATCAGGGAGGTCTCTATGCACGTAGTCTAATGGTCTACATTCCATTAACCTCACGCCACCGTGCGGCCCGAGAGATGGGCTGCTGAACATCCCGACAAGGATGAGAACTTTTATTTAGATAACATCAAGTATGTTAGATTGTTATTAAAACTTTAGGTAAACTTTTGCATTCTGTGTGTGTCATTGGTAAAATCTTTATTAAAAATGTGATAATGTTCTCAGTAACTGTCTATATAAGCTCTTTGTTTTCAAAAGACTTTAAGAAAGTCTTTAGGTATCATTCTGTTCAAAATAAATAAGAACTTAGCCCAAAGTTATATGTAAAGGGGTCATATTCCCCTTTTTATTTTAGTGATAAGCAAGTTTATAAAGAACTCTACTTTTCAATATTTCTTGGTTTGATAAATCGTTCAATTTTTATTATGGCATTATAAGAAAATATTGGTTTCTTTACAGAATTTTGAAAGTGGAATCTAGCTTCAGATCGCAGTCGTTTTGGAAGTCCAAAGCTTACTTGGATTCACCATAGCTCACTTGGATTCATAACCTGCGTAAGTTTGTGTAACTTTTTTTTCTCGACATATACTTTTGTTTTCAGCAGTAGACTCGCAGCCAAAATCACTGTTTTTAATATTTTTTAGATTTATTTTGAACTTTAATTTAAATTTTTCTATTTAAAAACTATAAAAATATTTATTAAAGAACTAAAAATTTCAAATTAATTTTTTTAACTTATATGCTAATCTCAACTTTCTCATAAACGTTGGTCTCAATAATTTGTGGATTGAATATTGATTTCCTTTATTTATTCTTTTTTAACTGTGAAGCTTGTTGTTAAGGTTTCAGGTGAGTGAGAAAGTGCAGTCCAGGGATTTCAGTTAACACGACTCTTGTGAAAGTCTTTTTAACTCTTGCCGAAAAAGAGGTTTCTACACTCATGGACAAAAAAATTAGCGCACGAAGAAATAATTGCGGGATCGTAACGAAACTTGCAATGAAGGTACGTGTCAGGGAGATATGCAAATGATTAGAAATACAGAGTGATTGCACATTAAGTATAGCCGGTAGAGGGCGTTGAACATCGTACTCTGTGGAGTATAAAACAGGTAACCAAAGCTTGTTTGAGTTTGCTGAATCATTTACAAAGGAAGAGCTGAGATAGACATGCCATTACGCCGTGTTCGAAGACAATATAAGCAGTTGTCGCAGTTTGAGAGGGGGAGAATCGTCGGGATGATGGAAGCTGGGTGGTCAGCTAGGCGAGTAGCTCGTCAATTACGCCGCTCTGATTGTGTTGAGAGGAGGTGTTGGGACCAGTGGACCCGAGAGATGTCATGTACACGAAGACCAGGCTCAGGACGCCCTCGACAGACCAGTCGTCGAGAAGACCGCCACATCGTAAGAAATGCAAGTGTACAGCCAACTGCTTCATCGGCCGCCATCCAGGTAGCACCTTCACTAGGGGCCTCTGTGTCTTCTCGAACCATACGAAGGCGCCTGGCTGAAGGACAGTTGGTATCGCGGCGCCCCTTACGTGTGCTGCCCTTGACGCCCACCCATCGACGCCTCCGTTTGGAGTTTTGCCGCGCACGAGGAAACTGGACTGCAGCGGAATGGAACCAGGTCGTCTTTAGCGACGAATCCAGATTCAATCTCGGCAGTGATGACAATCGTGTTCGTGTGTGGAGAGCCCGTGATGAACGCTTCAATCCTGCCTTTGCTGTACAGCGACACATCGCTCCCACAGCTGGTGTGACGGTATGGGGTGCCATTGCCTACAATACACGGTCACCCCTAGTATTGTTCCGTGGCACCATGACAGCCCAGCGGTATGTTCATGAAATCCTGCAACCACATGTGTTGCCACTCATGCAACGGCTCCCAGGAGCCATTTTTCAACAAGACAATGCTCGGCCTCATACGGCAAGGGTGTCACAAGACTGTCTTCGCACTGTTACTACCCTTCCTTGGCCTGCCCGATCCCCAGACTTGTCTCCAATCGAGCATATCTGGGATCATTCGGGACGACGAGTTGGGCATCCCACGAGTTTGAACGAACTAGAGGCAAGGTTACAGCAAATATGGAACGAAATGTCTCAAGACATCATACAGAACTTGTATGACTCAATGCCCGATCGTATCGCATCGTGCATTCGCGCTAGAGGGGGGAGTCCAACGGAATATTAACTCCTCCGTTCTTTTGCCTTTTTCTCTGAAATAAATTATCCTTTTTCTTTGATTTTCTTATCATTTACTTATATCAAAGTAGGCATTACGTATGTAAAATTTCGTTTCATTTTTATGACTCCTTCTTGGTGATGCAATTTTTTTGTCCATGAGTGTATTATAAAAGTATAAAATGCCAAGGTTTATTTAGAAAATATAAAATCTGTTCATGGACAAAGTTTGTTTATAAAACTGTAGCTAAGACATCCACTGTGAGTTGTGGTTTATTATATCAAAATGTGTGTTTGATAAGTGAATGAAATAACCCTTTCTTAATAATGGAATAGAACTCCTGTATAATCAATGAATTCACGGATACACGATACAGTTCCAAAAAGCAAAACGCCTGGTTTACAGAGTCTTTTATAATAACAGAAAAATGATATTTATATTATGAAAATGTGAAGTGCCAAGCTTTATTTATTCTTAATGGTTAACATTAAAATTTTAAAAATATTTTAAAATTTCCTGATAAGTTGTTAGAGGCTCGTTGATAATTCATTACAGAAGTAGTAAAAAGGAAATTGCTTTTGGATGTATTAGATCATTAGTTAATGGGCTAAGTAATTTTAAATTTTGGTAAAATTTAATTTTATGCATGTCATAATTTTTCTCTCTGTTAAATATGTTTATTCCATTTTAAGTCTTAATACTTAAATTCAATTATTCTAAACAAAGTTTTGGAGCACTTTCCCTTTTTTAATCATCCCTTTTGATTCCATGCATGTCTGTAAATGAGGAGTTTAATCAGATCTAATCAAATATCTTTAGGAATTGGTTGGAAATAGCTAAATATTTTACTGATCATAATTTTTTAACCCTTAACTGGTAATACACGTCTCAGAGACGCTTAGGTTTGCTAATATCTCGTATTTCATACTTTAGCGCTATTTTTCAAATGAAACCTTCAGTGTATGCTCATGGTAGATAGTCTAAACAACGCTTGTGAAGTTTCAAGCCAATCAGTTGTATTTTGTGGTTTCAGTAAGGTCATAACTAAAACGTACGACGTCTAACAGATGTGTATTACCTGTAACGTTCTTTTCTACTGCACGTGAGGTACGTACCTAACCAATAATGACAAGTTTTATGTTTGAATGTGTTTGCTCAGCACGTTGTTCTTCTCAATTTATTTTTATACATATTTTTATGTACTCTCCTAAATACCTTGGAGAGTTATAAATAATTCATGTTCTCAAAAATATTATTGATTACTAAATGTTTCCTCCTGTCAATTAAACTTTTAACTAATTTATTGATTTATGTTCTTGATAGATTACATTCAAGATCAATGTAATTATATTCAAAAGTTTTTGAAATATTTCATTGATTGCATACATTTTTTTCCTTTCTCTTTTCTCTCCATCTCCGAGATATGTGTTTGCAGAAAAAATAGTTACAGATTATTGAACATAATTTTGCGCCAGTATTTATTTATTTATTTATTTAATTTGGTATACGTCAAGTTTTTTTCTGCATGGTAGGTATATTTTCTGCTAAGAGAAAAAAAATGTCAATGGATGCTCTTGCTGAAGAAGAAGGTGAGCCGAGTGATGAAGAATTTGATTCTGATGATTACTATAATGCCGAGGATGAAATAGAACATTCTAAACATGTCACTGAGTCTGAATTAGATGAGCAAGACATTGAGGATGAGACAAATGAAAGGGTCGATGGAAATTCAGAGGAAGAGGTTATTCCTGGACCCTCTGGTGATGAGTCTTCAATGGCAAAAAAATAAAGCCGTCAATTTGATATCCTTCATGCATAACACAAAATTTACCAACCAATCCAGTAACAAACCAGAAATAATAAGTTTTTACAATTCAAGAAAATCAGGAGTGGATAATTTTGACAAAATTATCGTGAACTATTCGCCGAATAGAAGGTCGAGACGGTGGCCCCAGACAATATTTTACAATAAAGCGGTAGTCTTGACGCCTGTAATGACAGGTTTTGCCTTTATAAATTCATTAGCAAACAGTTTGTTAGAAAAACAAGTGCAACGTCGGTTTTCCATCCCAAACTTTCCGGATGACCTAAAAAAATAGCACGAGACATTCTTCGAGAACCTAAAGAAACGTGTAGCGCCTCTCAAGAAATTTCTGATAAGCTTCCCAAGATAAAAACGTGCCAATATTGTCCTTATCAAAAAAGGAGGCAAACTGCTAACAAATGTATAAAATGTGAAAATCCGTGTTGCCTAGAGTGCTCGAAAAAAGTGGGCAATTCTTGTGCTCTTGGATTAAAAAAGTAGTTTTTGTTTACGTGATTCCGATTTTAATTGTATTTTAGTTGTATTATTTTAACTCTATGTATAATTTAATTTTAATTGTATTGTGAACAATCAAATAAAACATATTTAGTTAATTTATATGTAGTTTTATTAAATTTCCACCTCTAAAATAAATTTTTGTTATGTACACGTCTCAGAGACGCATGTTACTTGCAATGAACATAATATGTATGTTACCAGTTAAGGGTTAAGTCACATCAGGAATGATTTATCATTGAAAGCGTATAGCTTACTGTTTTAAAATCCTATGTTAGACCAGCTCATAAGAAATATATATACAGTATTAAGTTCTTGAACTAAATATGTAACTATCTAGAAACCGCCCACCTACACTAGAGGAAACAAACAAATTAACGATGAAATATTTTTCTGATTTATAAGTTTTTTTTTGTTTTGTTTTTAGTGTATGTGTGTGTGCTCTGGGATAGTCTGGTTGCTGATTTAAACTATTGCTTAATATGTCTGTGACTTTTAAATCTTTCAAAAAGACATAAAGCAATTGGACATTTTGAATAGTATCCAAGTTTGGTTTTGTGATTTTCAAGGTTAAATTTTTGATTGTTATGCATCGTTCTTTGTGATATATTAGACCAATAGTGTAAAACAAAGTGCGTTTGCAAAAAGAAGAAAAAAGGGCAAATTATTGAAGAAAAATGAAAGTTCTTATGAATATTTATTTTCAGAATCCATGACAGCCATAGACAGCATTAATACAGATGTTGGGTCAGATTTAGAAATTTAAGATTTTGAATGATAATGTTTTATTTAGCATCCAATCTTTATTCTTGTGTTTCTTCACTTTTTTTTACAGGGTTGAATTTTCTATTGTACCGAGAGAGAATTTGGTGAAAAAGGGAATACTCATTTACAACTCTTTTCTATTACTATATTAATGAATCAAGTAAACATTTTTACATGACATAACTTTTACAGTATTTAATTAGTTTTACAAAAAATGTGGTAGGAAGTTACTTCATGCAAGTAGTTATCAATAAAATGACAGATTTAAAACTGCACCCATGTTTGGGTGCTGTTTTTCATGAAGTTTTTTTTAAAACTTCTGTCTCAGAATTTTAATTTCCTAATTGAATTTAATGAATTCAATTAGGAATACTTTATGCATTCTGGGAAGAGTTCCCAGAATCGAAATACTTTATGCATTCTGGGAGAAGTTTTTGCCTTACTAACATAAGCAACTCCTATACATGTTTCAATAAATTCTTTATTCTTCTTGTTCTGTTTTTTGGATGTGTAAAAGATATACAGTGTTCTTTAAAGTATATACAGGTTACATGAGATTACCTAAAGAGTCATTTCAGGTTCTCAAGGAATGTATTAAATAAAAACATTGTTTTGATCCATAAATTATATCAGGGGATGGGAGTAATTTTCCTTACACTTAAATTTATGGACTAATTTTTTTTCTTTCTTTTTTTTCAGATGCTGTAAAGATGGAAGAGAGGTACAACGAATTGACCAAGTTTTTATTAGAAAATGTAAAAATGTTATGTACTTCTAAATAAACTTTTATTTTAAATCACCTTTCTTTTTCTGTATTTAAAAAACATGTGTTTGTATAAAAAATAACTTTTTTTTTGACTTATCAGATATGTCAAAGTGTTTCTTGAACTAAGTCATAGTTTTCAACTATGAAAAAAAATGACTTGGCAAGATTTATAGAAAACTGCATGCAGTTTTCATAAAAGCGCAAAAGTAATGAAAATGCAAAAGTAAACTGCATGCATTTTTCATTTTTAATCATTTTGAAAGAAATCCTATAGTTAACTCATATTTTTCACACATGGATTACTTCTTATAACAACAGAAAGGAATGAAATTTCTCAAAGTTAACTATAGAAAATATAGTTTGCTTATCTGAAGAACATTTACCAACTCTACTTAAAGTATCATATACAAAAAATAATTTACATAAATTATTCTGAGCAAATTTTGATAAGCTGAAACTAAGGTTTGATTGTGGGTCTCATCATATCACTAAACATAAATTACTCCAATAAATGTATCAAATTTGTTATAATTAAATTTTACTGGGGAGAATACAAACTTTTGGGGTTAGTTATTAAAAACATGGATTTATGTTACATTTTTTTGGATGAAATTAAAAAACAATATCAATGGAAAGAAAAACATAGTATCCTTTTCCATACTATATCTTATTCTACATTTAAAAGAAAAAGTGGGGAACCTAAGATCAAATGGAAAGATAGATTTAGCTTTAAAGATTGGTTTTAATATATTGACTTCCAGTTTTGGGTAAATAAGAAGGAACAAAACAACTTAATATCGCAAAAATAGATGGAAACTCGTGATTCATATAAAATTTTTTAGGTAATAACAAGGATCAATATTTGGTACTGACTAAAAATACGTGAGAATAAGGTAAAATTAGAAGGTATAAATACTAGTAATTAAAAACCAAAATAAAGTGTAAAGGTAGATGTTATTCATCAAGATTACAAAAAAACCCCTGAATAATAAGCATATGAATAAAAGGATTCTACGCAAAACTTTGAAATAGTGTCACTATTCCGATTGCGGTTGAGTGACGGCACGTCGCCAAGATCACCGGCACATTGTTGGTTACGAGATGGGTGGATGACGGTATTTCGACACCAATTATTGCTCCCGTAACCGACCCGTGAACCTCCGGTTACGCTGCGGCTTTGTATCCGCATTGCCGGGTTACGCGCGGCTGGCTCGCGGTTCGCAGTCGGATGCACGATAGATCCATTCCTACCGGAAGCGGCCCGGCACTCGACGGGGTAGTCGCGGGCGAGAGGACACGCCCGTGACGGAAACGATACTGACCTAATGTGCCGGCCCGGCAGTGGAGAAATCGGCTGGCCGGAACCTTCCGACCCCGGCCCGATGCCTCTGTGTTTGTTGGGTAAACATTAATTTAATTTTCTAGGGACCCTTTTTGGAACTCAGAAAAAGTTCCAAAAAATTAATTTTTACAACAGATTTAATTAATGGTATATATATTTTCCTGTAAGCATTTTTCCCTTCTCAAATACTTTGATAAAATGTGAGAATTAAAATAATTAAAAGACCACAGAGACAATTTTTTTCTTCTGTTTATTAAGGATTTGGCTAAATTTTTTTCTCGACCAAAGCTTTAAAAAACCCATTTCATTACTAAATCCACCGAAATTTTTGTTAAACGTTTTCAAAAACACCATTTAAACTTGTTGACGAGGAAAAATTAATGCGTAGAAAAAACGAAACAAAATTCATTATGTCAAGATGCTGTCTGATTTTCTCGCACCGTAGTTGTTTATTCGTCAATCCCATAATAAATCAAGAGCTTAATAAACGAATATATTTTGTTGCATCGTTCAATATCTCCTACAACATGTAACTGACAAAATCAAACAGCACAATTTTATGATGCAAACTTGTTAAAAAATTAGACTTTGGATTTTTGCGGTCGGGGAGCAATGTTGACAACTCTTGATTCTACCTGTTAACTTTAATACCAGCGGCATGCTTTGGAACTGGCATTTAAAATAATCTCTTAATGGCTATACCCAATTGGAGGTCACGTTCTACCAGGCCAACATTTAGAGAACGAGACGAGGGAGGGGGGGGGTGAGATTGTAATAATTATCGAACCAATCCGAAAAAGAAAAAAAATATAAAGATCCAAAAAGGAAAGTCTGTGCCCGCAAAACTAGAATATCCGCAAAACTAGAATATCCGCAACTTCACACAATTTCAAATTTCAAAGCGCCGCGCATTGCATACTGGTTTTGCTAAACTTTTGAGTACAATACCTTTAATTTTTTTTCAGAAATTCGCCCCCCCCCATCAATATAGGAAATAGTAACTTTAATAATAACTTAAGAATTAAAATAATTTCATATTAACAATAGAAAGACGGCAATTTTTTTCTTACTTAAAAGACTGAACGCCGTCATTTTGATGGTTAAAAATAAAATCCAAAATTTTAAATATTTAATTTTTAAAAAATGGTTAAATACTTTAAATTTTGATCAATTTCATACCAATATATAATAAATAATCCGTAAATATATATGCATGGTTTGTGCAGTCCTTATTTTTGAACCCCAATATTTCCGAAGAGCCAATATTTCTGTTATTTGCAAAAGGGGGAAGAGACGAAAAGTAACTAACATTTTTTCGGTATTATTGTAAAGATTTTTGCCTGTTTTCTATATTGCCGTCAAACTAACGGCTTTCAGTCTTAGTAGTTATACAACACATTTTCTCCCCCTCTTTACTATCGAATATAAGTTTGTAAATGTGTGTGCATATTTCGCGTAAAATTAAAAAAAAAGTCATAAAATTTCAGAAGCCCGAGGACATAATTACAGACCTAGCGCTCAATAGTATGTTCGAAACTGTCAGAATGATGGCAGCCGTCTTTCTAGTGTTAATATTTGGTGTATAATAGAAAGAGAAAAATACAACTGCTTTATTGCGAGATACTCTAAATTTAAGACATAAAGATTTGCATAAAAGAAACGCGTACTTTTTTTCTAACATCCACTATATCCCGTCAAGAAATGGTGTTTACAAAGCTTCTATGACATTCCAATTATTGAAATTACTGTTCTAAAGGAAATCTCTAAATCAATGAAAAATGAGAATACTTTACTGAATATGCAAGGTTCTGTTTTTTGAAGCTATTCATACTATTAAGGAAAAATTTAGCTTTGGTAATTGTAACTCTTTTGTCATTTGTGTATACAATGCTAAGTTGTCTGATAGTAAATTTTACGTTAACAAATGAAAGAACTTACTTATTACCATGAAGAAAATGGCAGTAATGGCAGACCTTGCTTGATCTTTTCAGCATTGATTAATTTAAGAAGGTCTGTTCAAACTATTAGTAAACGTTACGTGATCTTTAAGAGAAAAATAGTTATTTGATCCTATTGGAGTCTGCGATATTTTAACTTCCTGTAACTATCTTTGATAAAGAGCACCTGCGACACAACTTTGCACTACTTTAGACAGATTTAAATATCACTGAAGGTGAAATATTATATGCAAAGATTGATCTCGTATTTTTGACTATTTGTAATTAGAAGGACTCTTAAAAAAACGCAAAACATCATAAACATTTTGAAAATTTGCATTCCAAACTAAACGTATATTTCCAATTGCTGTGAAGATACTGTTTTCTGGGGTTGTCCACACGGTTAATCTTTGCTGTTTATTTTTACTGGAAATTTCGCAGTGAAAATATTAAACATTTATATACAGTAGAGCCCCGATTATCCGCGGAATTGGGAGTCAAGGGCACCGCGGATAACAAAAATCGCGGATAACCCGAAAATGTCTAAAAATGAGTTTCAAACACGAAAAAAAAAATATTTCAACACAAAAACTATGTTTTATTGTACAAAAACATAATAAAACTTTTAAAACACTTACATATGTACAGTACAGCAGACACATTTGCTGTATGTCTAAATCACTAATATAAAGAACGGTAAACAAAAAACAATACATACAGGCCCAGCTACGCTCAAGCCATCAAAGGAAAACGATGAATGAATCAAGTGAATGAATGACTCAATCGTTGTTTACAACCCAGTGGGAGAATTTGCCGTTCTTCGCGTTTGAAGAACCGCGTATCGTTCTTTAAAATTCAATTAAAACTCGAAATTTTAAGATAGAGACTTGAAATGAGGTTTATATGAATGAAAAAGCTTTCATCTTTCAGATGATGTAAATATTTTCTTTGTAAAATAAAAACTCGAAGAGCATCGACCGTAGATCCTCAAAAGTGCGTAAATTTCTCGAAAAAGTGAGTTTAATATTTTGATGAAAATATTAATCTGTTTTAAATTATTTTTAAACAAATGAGGTCTTGTTTGAAGGAAAAATGTCTGTAGTCTTAGATTGTAAAAAGATAAAAATTATGCGATCATTTTTTGCCGAGATATCGTAATCTGAAGTTAAAAAAACATAAAATATCCTACAAAACATAAAATAATTAATTTTCTAGAATAAAATTTAAAATTCGGGCTTCGAGGTGCACTTTCCCATAGTCTGCACTACCCGTGTGCAAAATTTCATGGCTGTAAGTTTCATAGGCCGCACACACGCACACATTAAGGCGGTACACCCAGAGAGTGTGACCGACAGACAGATCCGGACCTTGCTTTATTAATATAGAAAATTGTACTTTCCTTAACATGATTTTTTCTTCCAGATGTGCATCGTCGTCTTGTTACTCTAAATATTGAAGCAATCCGTCTACGTGCTACAAAGCAGCTTCGTGTGTCCTTCGCGTAGGCGCCTTGTCTTCACTTTTATTTTGTGCTTCATTCTCGTCACTCCCATTGCTTTGTTCGTTATCTCTATGCCAGTCAGTCGTTCAAACCCCGACTCACTTGCGTCGCATTCCAGCAACTCTTCTATGTTCTCTTCGTCGACATTCTCCCCTTCGACGTTCATTTTCGACGTTCGCACTGCAGGGTCTGTTACGTAATGTTTGTCGTAATGTCTCCACCCATTTGTCTATGTGCGCCCTCTAGCCGCAAGAATGCATCAGAACGAACTTTGTATCTGTCTAGCACGGAGCTCCTGCAACAAGCGGAGTTTACTATGGCAAACAATGCCTCGCTATTAAATTTATGTTATATTATTTACAGTCCACTGTGCTTATTTTCTTAAACATCGCACACCTCTGTGCAGGGTCTATTGTATTTCTCTTCTAAGTTGTCTTGAATAAAAAATAAAAATTGGTTTTTTTGAGGTTTGTAATTAAATTTTTTTTTCGCGGCACTCGCACTCACGGGTAATCCGCACCGCGGATAATCCGCTCGCGGATAATCGGGGCTCTACTGTATTTCAATATGGCTGCATTTCAATATTCTAATAGTGGTTGCAACACTGATTTTTGATAAATTAAAAGAAGTTACTGAAAATACACTGCGAGGGATTCTTAAATATAAAAGTCACCCATGTTCATACAAACTGAAATTTTATTTAAACTTTTCTCTAAGGCGGATTTTACATATTTTCAATTACGCTTTAAAAAATAAAATATGCAAGTGAAGTTCAATGACTAGAGGGAAACTTTTATGTGGCTAGCCATTTGACTATTTGGAAAGGGGTTAAGAATCGAAACACTTTCGGATACACTGCTCTATAGGCTTCTGTAGCACTTTAAAAACATTTACCTTTGAAAACCTTTGTACTCCATTCGTATTCACTCTAATACGAAATGCATATTTTTGCACCCAGTTCTTGCCCACTTAAGTTTTCAAGTAAGGAACGCTAATTACCTTTAAAATGAAAATATTGTTGTCTTGAAATAGGCAGATTATAGATTAGACTTCACAACATTATGCAATATCATTGCTACTGTCGATTAAAGTACCTTAAAAATCGAATGTGGAGTTAATACTTTTATACTTAATATTATTTTTATATAAAACATTCTGTAAAAACTGAAATCCTTAGACTACAAAAATAAAGAATATAAAATTTTTATTTGTCCCGGTAAAAGGGCTGCAAAGATTGATCTCGTATTTTTGAGGATTTGTAATAAAATGGACACTCCAAAACGCAAAATATCATAAACTTTTCAAAAATTTGCATTCCAAACTGAACGTATATTCCCAATTCGCGTGAGGATACTTTTTTGTGGGGGGTCCACATCGTTATTCTTTGGGTTTTTTTTTTATTTATTGGAAATTTCACAGGTAATATTGCAAACACTTACATATTTCAATATGGCTACACTACAATATTCTAATAGTTGTTGTACCACTGATTTTTGATAAATTAAAGGAAGTTACTGAAAAGACAATTCTTGGAGGGCCCGGCCCATGTACTGTAGTTACCACTACTCTTCCTGAAGCTCCTGAAAAGACAATTCTTAAATATCAAAGTCACCCATGTTCATACATACTGAAATATTATTTAAACTTTTCACTGTGGCGGATTTTACATATTTTCAAATACCGCTTCCAAAATAAAATATGCAAGTGGAATTAAGTGACTAGAATAGAATTTTCAAGTGGCCTGAGGCTTGTTATTTGACTATTAGGAAAGGGGTTAAGAATCGATAAACTATCGAATATACTGCTTTATAGGTGTCTGTAGAACTTTAAAAATATTTATATTTAAAAACCTTTATACTCCATTCGTATTCACTCTAATACGAAATAACATATTTTTGAACCCAGTTCTTCCCCACTCAATTTGAGAAGTACGGAACGCTAATTACCTTTAAATTAAAAAATATTATTGTCACGAAAAAGACAGATTATAGATTGGACTTCACAATGTTATGCAATGTACAATTTACTGCTGGCCATTAAGGTACCTTAAAAATCGAACGTAGAGTTAATCCCTTTATACTTAATATTATTTTAATACAAAACATTCTCTGAAAATCTGAAATCCATAGACTACAAAAATAAAATTGTTCTTTGTCCTATAACCCCGCATCAAAAACATGTTACAGATCACAATCGCGTTTAACATACTGTTACTTTGTGACTAGGGATTACTTGATGAGACATCAACTTTTTTTCGGATTTTCTATTGTAACGAGGAATTCGTTCCAGAAATAATTAATTTGGTTGGGCTGGTAACGCACGTTAAATTAATATAAAATCTCTAATTCTAAATAGCTGTTCCTTAAAATAAAATAGTGTAATTTCTATACCGTTCCCTCGACGTGTGTGTTCTTGAGAATTTAGTCGTTTCCCATTTCTCTTAAACCGTAAAAGCTTCAACCGTAATTTGCTTAGCCAGGTGTTAGTCTCAGGATTCCCTTGTTAAGTTTGACTAAAATGCACTTTTTATGGCTGGTAATTGCAGGGTGTGTCATGTGAACATCCAACTAGCTTTTGTCCACGCATGCCGTGTTACGTTTGCTCCCTAAATTGGACCATAAAATCAGTTTTAAGTTAGAGATAAAAAGTGCCCTCTCCTATCCCTTTGTCCGAAAGAGTTTTTCCCACGAATGAACTTGGCGTCAGCTTGGCGTGAAAGCACTCTCCGAGTATGTCTTTCTTCCCTGGTTCGACCAATCGAGCAGAGGCGCATTGTTAGCAATATCGGGGCTAAACCATCCACGGGCCTCAGTTTCGCGGTGCACTAAGTTTTTTCTCCTCTTGGCGAGGTTTCGGCAGGGCCGGGTTTCTATTGTTGGCCATTAAGCGCTCGCGTTGTTGTTACGGTAATATTGCATACGCCGTGCACGTGTGTCCGTTAGAGTGTTTAATTGGCGCATTTCTAGCTATAGTAACCCTCGTTTTCCGCGTTTTTGCAGGCCTGTCCAGTGATAAGAAGAAATGGTAGTCAGGCATATTTTACCAAGAGAGAAGTTTTAACTTTAAAAATTGTATACGTTTAAGCACCCCTTCAGTTCTTGGCCCTGGCCTCGACTGTATTGGGGGGGCTATTTTTATCATGTCATGTTAAAGATATAACCGTCTAACTTTGATTTGGAATAAAATCCCTTTTTGCTAAAACCTTTTTTGCCTACCAAGTTGTTTCCTTTACGCCTACCCTAGATGATTTGACTTTTGGGTCTGAAGCTTCTGGGTTATTGTTCAGCGCATTCCACTATCATCATGTATCGATTCGGCCGTAAGTGAGTGTTTTTATTTCAACCGAGACTGATCCCGCTTCAACATCGTTTCTTCAAAATAGACTGGTTCATTTTCTCCTTTAAGATTTATTCTTCAATGAAGACTCTTCCTTTCCTCACCACCATCTCCTCCAATTTATCTTCGAGACACTTCAAGAATTCTACAATTTAGATTTGATGTCTCAACTGCTATAAGACTGATAGACTGATCCCGTTCTTCAACGTTCAACAGTACAGATATCATTAAGACTTTCAGCTTCCACTTAGACTGTATCCGTCCCTTCATTTCCCCTTTACAGAGGAGACTGTTTTCATCCCATAAGCATCAATAGCCCATAATCTTCTACATCACAGATATTAATCTACATTCAACAGTACAGATTGATCCCCCTCCATCCGACCTAACAGTATATCTATCTCGCGCCGTGTCTGTGATACCGGGAAAGTACTAAAGAGCAGCGCCAACAGCTTATCCGACATATAGACTCCTTTATGGGCCAGTGCCCGAATCTGTTGGGAGTCAGTTGTCTTCGGTGGCCAAAGTATTGTTGAAACCTGCTGTCACGCTGTTGACTGAAACTTCGGACACTTTCTGTGCTGAAACCTGGCACCTTATAGAACCAACTACCACAGGTAATTATTTTTTATTGTCAATATGTTTGTTGGATTAAGGATCAATATAACTTTTGAGTAGTGACATTTCCGAGACATATGAGAACATAACCGAAATATCGAAAATGACGAGGTTACTTTGTGACACATTGACACTGTCACAAAATAACCCACAATGTCGACCCACCTCCTGCAGCCGCTCGATGTTGCATTTTTCCGTCTTCTAAAATACCACTGGAGAGTAAGAGGTATTGACTGTCTGGGAAAAAAACTACCCGCAGGAGCAGAATGTGCCGAAGGACGAATTTCCTCATCTTCTCAAAGAACTGATGGCTGCTCTGGGCACCCGAGGTCTCTTCGATATAAAGATGTAGACAAAGCTATCCAATATTTGTAATATATATATATATATATATATATATATATATATAATTGTGTAACAAGCTTTTAATAAGCGTTTTACTGTCTAACTTTGTGTCATGTAATTTTTACACTTGGATTTCGAGGCGAAAACACAGATGTCACAAAGTAGCCCCACTCGGAGGGGCAACTTTGTGACACATTTTATCTGTAATTTTTCAATGGTAATTAAAGATCCGGGATAGCGCAATACATTACTACGTAGGGAAAGGATGTACCAATGTTTTTCAATTATTCGTTTTGGGCTACTTTTAAAACTGATCGGCTGGCATAGGAAAAAGCTTAAAATCCATTCCAAAGTAACCCCACCTTACGGTATATTTTTAAAACACACCAATATGAATTTAAAGAAATATCCCTTCAGAGAAGATGTGCAAATGATAATCTTATTTGCGATATCTTGAGATTTATTTTAAGAAATTAAATTTACAAGACATTTGAAGATCGCTTACTTTAATGCATACGTTAACATGTAATCTGAGACGCGAAGAAACTCACAATGTTTCGATTTGTGACGATGAGGTATATTATATTACAGCAGGGGTTCGCAACCAGTGAGGTAGCGATCCCCATGGGGGTCTCGAAATGTTTTCTCGGGGGTAGCTATGGTTTTATTCTGTTACAATAACATTTTAACGAATTTCCCCCAAAAAATATTTGTCAATATTTATTTAACCACTAAACAGTAGAAAAGTCATTTTTTTACGGCAAAAGTCTCTTTCAAAGCGTAAACTCAGTTTTTTTAAATCTTCCACCTTTATTTGGTGGCAAATGAAAATCGCGGTTACTACGTACAGTATCCAAATTCTAACCTTCAGTTTGTGTTACATTAGACCCTTTTGACATTACTGCTGTAGTTTCAGCAACGGAATAAAGCAATTTTTGTTTAGATGAGAGTTTTACTACTCTGAATCACTACCGTAGGGGGCATTATTTTTATTGAGATTCTGTTCTATTCTTGCGTTTACACAACTTTGACTGAGGGATGTTTCTAAATGTTCTCCGTTTCTTACAAATTTCATTTTTGTTGATTAAATATTTAGTTGGAATTAGATCATTGGAAATGTATTTTAGTGTTTTTTCTTCCTGTCTTTAAATGCCTTTTTAAAGAAAATATGCAAGGTGGACAAGAGGGGGTTCGCAGGATGCGTCGAAACCATTGAAGGGGGTCGCTACTCGAAAAGGTTGGGAAATACTGCTGTACAGCGATAAATATACTTAACTCATGGCTACCCTAATGTAAGGTATATTTTATCCCTGATCCCTATTTTCGAGAATCGACTCACCCAAGAAGATTCTTCGAGATTGGCTAAGGGATAAAATCCTAGGAGGTGGATTATAAAAAACTTTGTGTGGATAGGTATTTCAAGCTCGTATTTTTCGAAAGTACTTCCTAGGTACAGAATCTGTCTCAGCCCGTACAGAAATGGCTAACTAATATCGCAACAAAAATATGAATTTTCGTATCAGTTTATGAGTTTCAATATTATTCAGTAAGAAAATATAGATAATACAAAGTGTAACTTTTAAAATTCCAATTCAATGCTTTTAAAAAGAGTGCAAATCTAAAACACGATGGAAAGTATCTAATTCTGCAGGTGCATGGTATCAATTGTTTTGTTTTCCTTGCTCACTGCAGTTGATCAGGAATGATATTACATCCTTCATCCTTATTAGGCAAGCTTTTACCGTCAGCCATTCATTATTTTTCTTTGTATCAATCAAAGAAAGTTGGAAAAAGAATCGAATGGGATTAAATCTATATGCTTCTTTATGGTAAGTATGGTTATTTAAAAATAATATTTGTGTCAGAATATGTGCATGCTTATAGAAATGTTATTAATTAAAAAATTTTTAAATTTTTCTTATAATATTCTATAGGAATGAATCAGGTAATAAAAAATAGGGATGAGCTAAGAATGTTTCTTCTATGTTCGAAACTACTGTTCATGTATAGTAGTAGTACTGCTAGTTACAGCAGTAAAATAATAAAGCGAAATTTCCATTCTGAAAATGACCGTTTCCTTCTGCTCCTAGGTTTGCTAATAAAATACCTATAATGTGTCTTGCATTTTCATGTTGACTTTGAAAACTTTTAGATTACAAATGATGTTTAATGGAGGGAATATTGCAAAGTATAGAGTGTTCGACTATATCGTACACCGGCGAGAAAAGTGACAAAAGTTAAAAAAATGGCCATTTCGAGGTTATGTCATTGAAAAATGTGTATGAAGTGCCCCATCGTGCACGAAAAACGACAATCTCAATCTCGCAATTTGTCCACCTGATGGCTGTTGTATCAGTTTTTTTGTAATGCTAGTTCAAGCTGTATAGTATACTTTAAGCTGATTTTTCTCAAATGCTGCATTTTTCAGTTGTGTCACTTTTCTTGCCGGGGTGCGATATGTATTATGCATAATGAACACTTCTTAAATTGCACAAAACATTAAATAGGGGGTGACTACAAGTTTCGAACTAATCAATAGTTCATCATCAGGCCAACGAGGGTTGGTGGGATTGTCGCAATGAACAATTCACAAATATTAACAGTTGTAATTTTCAATTAATCAGATACTTGTAGTCAAACCCTTTTTAATTTATTGTGGAACTGAAGTAATATTCATAACGTTTTTCGTCATCCACGAGTTTACTGTTAGTGATATATAACTGAAATTCTATAACAACGTTTCATTTCAGGTTCATTTATATCTAAGACCCTAAGACATCTTTAAATATTAAAGTAAAAGATAAAAAGGACTTTTAAACAAGAAATCAGACTGCCTTTATATAGACATAGTCTAATCAAAAATTGGCAGCGTAGGTTCACATATGGTAGACTCTACTATGTCTAATGAATATACGTATCTACTGTCATATAAACTTTAACGTATGAGCATGTTTCATGCAGATTTACAGATTTTCCTTTTAGGAGACGTTAAAGAAATTTACAAACTATACGAAATAAACTTTCAAAACAATTAATGTCCATAACTTTATCATACATTTAGTGTTATCAAATTCAGATTATATTTTACTGATTCCTTCCCGAATACTGTTTAAGAAAACAACTTTCTGTCTTTTAAATGTTAATCTATTCAGGAGCTTTCTTTCCTTTGACTCTTAAATTTATAGCCAGAGTGACTTTAAGTAAGGAAATGGTTCAGGGCAATTGCCACTGCAAACTAAATCTGATTATAATATGAGAAATGAAAGCTAGAAACTCTGATTACTGTGAGTTTGGAGTGCGTATGCAAATATTTTGAATTTCGCTTAAAATACTTCATGAAAGACATTTCTTTCGAGAAGCCAAACATACAACGAATTCCATACTGTGTTGCAATCCCTCCTCCAAGGGTATTAAATGGTTATATGTATTAATATTTTGCCTTAATTGAACTGAATCTTAAATGTTTGTCCCAGTGTTTGAAAAAGTTGCAAGGTTTTACATTTCTAAATACTGGTTGTAAGTCCATGAAGCGGTTTATACTCTAAGTGGTATGAAAATTCACCAATAATAGTTATAACAGAAATTTTTGATTACTGAAGTATTGTGATTATTTGTACAAAAACCTTTCAATTCGTTCTTAGGCCTTAAGCATGGCGATTGTTTGGAACAGAAGAAAATCATCCCGATGCATATGGTCTTCTTTGGTGATTGCAACATTTGTACTGTGTTTTGTGTTTGTATTCATCGGTTTTTCTTTCGGTAAAATATTTTCCTACATCTAAGATTTTATGCAATTTTTTTCTTGCTTTTGCCTATTCGTAGTGAAGGGAACTAATGTTTTATATATTTACTCATTTTTACGAGGGAAAAATAGGATTGAGTTTTCAGAATATGATCTTTTCTCTCTTTGCGCATAAATATTCCATATTCAATTATATTAAATACATGGTATCGAATATGGAATTTTCATGATGTTGAGACCGTTAAAAATCACAGTAATGAATTTAATGTTCTGGTTTTAAACAAATGTGCTGAAATAAACAGATGATAAAAAATAAATGGAAGCGTCTGGTATGTGAATAAAATCACTTATTATATTTTTCCACTACCACCTCTGGCATGAATAACGTTATGAATGTTCTGAGAATAGATATATAAAACTCTTAAATAACTCTATTCAATGGTTAATATAATGCTATAGGATTCTTTATGCCTAAGGTCTTCAAGTTCTTTAAGAGATACTTCAGAACAAGTGGTTCTGAACTCTGTTTTCACAAACAAACCAGAAAGAGGTGAAGATGTTTAGGTTTGGGGATTGAGAGATCTAGGGAAGACGTTTAATTTCATGGTGAGAAAACCACAGGACAGTTCTAAAATGATATCTACAGTACCATCCTGGAAAATCTCCTATAGGAGACGATGTTTTGAAGTTCCTGTTTGCTCCAGATTTTCTTCTTACCTCTGAAGGCAATAATGGGTTCTGTTTATAACCAATACACAAGTGGTAAAACCCTGATGAATACCCTCTATGTATCATAAATCGGTTCATAAAATCCATCACATGTTCACCATATATTAGCTAGTTTATAGGTAGAAAACGTGATAGAAGTCTCAGATGAATTAATATCAGAGCGGTGCGGCTGGAATAAACATTAGGAACTATCGGTTGAGTACAACATATTAAGCTTGATGTATTGCAGGTCAGTTTGTGTGAACTTTGTGAAATAAAAAGAATCTGACTATACTATGCTATACAAATGTTTAGTTTTGTTTTGAATGCCCTTTTTGTTCTTTTGAAATCTCGTACGTTAAAAAGGATAAATTTAAGCTGCATACGATAATTTATTGCTACCGTGTTTAAGAATTTAAATTCGATACTGAACTTGTTCTTATAGAAACATCAATTTGTTCCTAGACAATTTTTTAAGCTCTCCTATTTAGGATTTTATATCAGAGTTATAAAACTATTAAAGCGACTTTTTTGCGCATCTTGAGGTCAGTTAGTAAAGTTTGTGGGCAACTGACTCTTACCTCCTGTTTTTAAACTGATTTTGTTAAACGTAAGAGGCCTCAAAAGGTGTTATCTTCGATTAAAAAAAATAAATAATCGTTCAGTTTTTCTATTAACAGGTCCACTGAAAAATTACATACACTGTAATAAAATGGGAGCGAAAAAGATTAAAAACAGCGAAAGAGATTTGTATACTAGATAAATTGTTTGATCCGCATAATACAGATTTCGGCAGAATTTACTCCCACATTTCTGAATGTCACTGGTAAGGCAGTGGTTGGGGGTAGGGCGTTGCGAGACGTAGCAACTGTTTGAACAGATTTTCTAGTTGTCAGTAGACACCATGAGTTGGTTTGGTGAACTTTGGGGTTTCTTTATTGAGGCATTCTTTAAAATCAACAACTCTGTAACCGTGACACAGAGGGCATTTAGGACGAGCTTCGGGCTCTATGCAACTGATGCCGTTCTTGATCGAAAATCAGTCCTGCGATGGGTTTCGAATGTGAGAGTAAGTGAGTCTGCATTACCAAGGAAACCAAGGGGTCGTCCTTGGAGCATTAGGGTTGGTTTGGTTTGGAGCGCTACGGTCAACTATTTGCTACACGGGGGCTAATTAGACCGGGACCTACAGTTTAAAGCCGATTCCGAACGGCTACAAACATCCACGCCAACAGCAGGACTCGAACCCACAGGATCTGAAACGAATACCAGCACCCTAGCCTTTCGGCCATCACCTGTCCTTGGAGCATTAGGACACCTGAAAATGTGAGACGAGTCCGTGAGTCCGCTATTCCTAAGGAAGTTGCCACCAATCCCCCAGAGATGACCAACAAAGTGATGGAAAACTTTAGATAACGGTTTCGGTAGTGCATCGCAAATGACGGATGACACCAGAATGATGTTATTTTCAAAACCTAATGAAGAAAAAAACTATATTGTTAGTACTTTTCGAAAGTACATGACTGGCCAAAAGTATTGCAAGTTTGAGAAAGCTAACATTTTTTTCAAGAATAACTCCCAAAAAATAATATTTTTTCAATGCAACTGATATTTTTTAATATCAATATGTTAAATTAGTTTAAAGACAAGATATGATTAACTTATAGAACAAAAATAATTTTTTAATTTTAAAGAAAATAGCATACAAAAAATGTACAGGTTAACAGAAATCGGCCCCCATTTTGGTTCCCCGCAATAAAATGAAATAAATAAACAATTTCAAGTTCTTCTGAGCAGAAAAGAAAATAAATGAGTGAAATTGAACCGAAAAGCATTTAATATGTTGTTGGGCCGCCTCTGGCTTTTATCACAGAAGCCACTCTTAACATATTGACATAAGAAAATATCAGTTGCATTGAAAAAATATTATTTTTAGGGGCTTATTCTTGAAAAAATGCTAGATTTCTCAAACTTGCAATACTTTTGGCCAGTAGTGTATAATGATTTTTACTGTAAATTGCTTCGTTCGTTTTTTAAATTACCTTATGAAATGGGGGATTCCATTCTGCCGCACCCTGTACTAAAATAAAGTTTGTTTTGTTGTAGTTAAACTCAGCAAACACGGAACACAATAATGCCTTCTCAGCAAGAATATGATACTCAGTACGGGAGATGTATGCGAATGAAATAGGTATCGTGAAAATCAGGCTACCATGGTTACCAAGTTATGATATTTTAAATTATGCTTCATAATATACTCATCATTAAATTCGAACACGACGACTAGAGAGGAATTTATTTCAGATTTCGTTACCGGATGAGAAATTTTTGTTTACAGAAAATCTTTTTAGAGACAAATTCCATAACTCATATTTTTAGAGTAAAAAAATATGAATCACTAATTTTCTCTGAAAAAGATGCATAAAATTAAGTTTAACTTAAATGAATATTTTCCTATTCGTAATGATTCTTTAATTACTAATTAAAAGGAATGTTTTGTCAAATCTGAAGTTTTAATTACATTCACCAACATATTTATGATACATGTTAAAACACTATGAATTTTTACTCGAAAAAGTAAAGCTTGTAAGGTTTTTTTTCTCGAAGGCTCACAAAAAGAAATGAAAATGTTCGAGAGTTTTTAAAATGTAGCATATGAACTACAAAATATTCTCATCGAAAGTTTTCTTCCGTGAAGAAGTTAGTTCCCACAAAAGCGATGTCTAATTAAATATAGTTCTTGTATTATAAATAATAAAAATGAATTGAAGTATAATTGAAATATTTCAAAATAAATCCTCCTCTCGGAGAAGTGTTTAAATCAGCTTGAATTCTCCTCATGTACTGGGATTAAACGGTTGGTCTATAGTAAATTAATAAAGCTCGCAATTAAAACTCCGGTAGGTGTAGTTATATGCATATTAAGATGAATGAAAATTTATCCCAATATTAAACTTGTTAGTTCCTTGAAGAAGTCAGTTACCACAAAAGCTATGTCTAATGAAATATACACAATTCTTGTATTATGAATAGCAAGAATGTATTAAAATATGCTTGAAATATTTTAAAATAAATCCTCCTCTCGGAGAAGTGTTGAAATCAGCTTGAATTCTCTTTAACGTACGAGTTGTGTGGTACTCGTACTGGGATTTAACAGTTGATCTATAGTAAATTAATGAAGCATAATTAAAACTCCGGTAGGTGTAGTTACACGCATCTTGAGTTGAACGAAATTTTATCCGTATATTAAACTTGTTAGTTTTTTATTTGATGAATTAAATGCTTTCTATTTATAATTTATTACAAACTTCAAAATGAAATCTGTTTCCTTTTTTAATCAGAAAACAAATATGGTTTGACAGCCCGAAATTCCGTCGGTTCCTCTACAGGTATGGTAAAGTATAAATTTACGTATTTCTATCTCTAAACAGGCTTCCATAGATTTCTCTTGAGTAACCTATTTGAAAAATATGTGTCCTCTTCTTTTACAGAAAAATTAACGAAGGAAGAATGTATATCAGTTTGCGATTCGAAAGAATGCGTGCATCATGGTGAGTATGAAAATACAAGGAATTCATTAGGAAAAGAATGTGGTACATTCAACATTAATCTATTGCATCTTTTGAAATTTCTGTTGGTAAGATAACTATTCAACTACTGAAATAAATGCTGAAAAATTCTCGATACATTCTGAATTTTCCAATTCTTTGATTTCTAACGTGCTGCTGGTACTACGGCGAAGTGTCGAAATGAAATAAACCACTGGCACTTGAAACACGCAAACGGAACATTTTATTTTACAAAAAATAGGAATAAGCAATTAATACAGCATCCAAAGATATAATTAGAGCCATAGCTACGAAATACAATTCAGATATATATTTAGCAAGGCAAACCCGCTGAGAAGAACCTTGCGTGATACTGAGGATCGGCTTGGTTATTTTATAGTAAAATCCAGATATGTACATCATGGGCCAGGGGCGATATTGCATACTACAAAACAGAAATCAAACAAATTGGTAAACTGGAATCGAATAACAGGCAATCGCTAATCGCAAGGTGGGACGTCTGGTATATATTGACCGCAATAGAATAGGCATGGCCGCAATAGAAGTGTGGTGTATTACACTTATCTCGTCGTTGTCCCACCATGTAGCTAGTCGTTGTTGTTCCCTGTTCTGCTAAGACTGCTACATTTATTTTCCTAGTATAAAGAGGTTGTGTTATGCTTTGGGCTCCCTTTTATTTAATTTTTGGGAGTAGGGAAATTTTCTTTATTTTCATAGAAATAAGAGTCTTGAAAGCTTCATATGGACAGTGTAGTTTTTCTTAGAAATGCGTCTTGCATCTGATTACAATTTAGTAGAAGAAAAAAAATCTTTTGAATTTCCATAAAATCGTTTCATTTGTCTTAGTGGTTAGAGCTTAAAACACCTCTTCGTTATTTATTGGCTTACTAATAGTTTCATTTATAACACATTTATTTTTCAGAGCTGACTAAAAAAGTAATGTTACGGGGGCTACTAAATAAGGAGGTAGTGCTTTTAAGAAGCGATTTCTACATTATTTGAAAGCATTGTGTGTTCGGAGAAGATCAAAATTGAATATGTCCTATTCCGATTAACAGTTCTCAGTTTAATATCGCTCGCTCCCTCATTTTCTGATCGCACACTTTTTGAATACTTTCTATTTTTACTTCAGGTTCTGAATATCTCTCAGTTACTCAGTTTTTAACAACGTTTTAACTCTTAATATTTATTGGAATTGGAAAAAAAGGAAAGTACGCTGAACAGTCATTCAGAGTGGGTTACGTGTTCTTGTGCTTGAATGATACAAAAGTTTCAATGTACTGAGGTCTTAAAATTTTTAAAGAGAATAACTCAATCAAAACTGACCAAAACATGTTAAAAATTGAGTGTATTGTTCGATATGCTCTCCGAATAATACCAGGAAGAGTTATACTGATTAAAAAAATATCCAAATCAAAGAGGCTGTGGTGTCGTGGACCACAGCAATCAAGAATCTCGATGAAGCATTCATATCGTATACAGCAAGGACAGAGACTTAATTTAAAGTATATGCAAGTCTTTTAGACCTCCTTACTTTTATATTACAATATGTACAATGTTAAAAATCCGATACATAGTAGTTCATTTGCTAGCAAAGGCAATGGCTAGCTCAAAATCAGCGTCTCTGCCTCAGAGTAGCAGCTCGCTGGTCAGTCGAAAATGGTCTCTGTTCTTCTCTCCTCCGAGAAACCGCTTTTATCTCCACTCTCATTCTTCCAGAAGGATCTCGAAAATTCTATTTCTCGAATCTTCCCGAAGAGTGGGAAGGCTCAGTCACCTGGCCGGTTGGCGGGAAAAGTCCCCCATTGGATCGGCAGCTTTCATCAGCGGGGAAGTCCGTAATTAGAACCTACGACAACACTGGTCAGGCGTCTTGGCTCCATTGTCACGAGGTTGCATCCACTTCTCTTATTGTCCACACATAGGCAACCGCTTGCATCTTCCCCGGCCATAGGGTCCATATTAGGACTTCCTGTCCTTAATTTCTTCCTTCGGAACGCTTATCTGGAACAGTACACTACACAGACAAGACCACACACATCCATCCATATAAATTAGATAATTCCTTCACGTTATCATAAGGCTACGGTAACATAAATATTATTTCCTCTGCAATCTCTGGATAATGCGCTACCAGACAGACCACACTTTGCGCAGGTTTTATTTCCCCCAATAACCATATTTCAATGCCAGAACAATCCCAGCACTCACCAAGAGTAGTTCCACGTGAAATTTTTCTACGCCCTGATGTTAAATCTGCAATCAGTGGGACTGTTTTGACATTATAATTGAAGTGAAGATTTAAATTATAGATGGAGGTCTTGAGTCAGATGATCCATTATGTAGGCTTTAGCACGGCTTTGACCAATGAAAAATGAGATTGTCGCTCTTTGTGTTTCAAAAAGGTAATTATATTTAAGGGGAAAATTTAAATACGATAAATATAAATAAATTTAAAGCTTGACATGAGTTTCTTTATGTAACAGCATCCGATCGTATAAAGAAATAAAAAAATCCCCAAATAATTTACTGTTAAAAATTAGGCCCCATGACATCTACAGTTTTCAAGAAGAAAATCTAGAAATTTGATGCAATTTATTCAGTGTCCTTATAATGTAACTTTTTGGCTTGATTAATAAAACCATAATTTTTCCTTTTTGTTTATAAAAACACTTTAGCAATTCAGGAATTCGGCTGTAAGTTTGCAAAAAAATTTTATTTGGTCGATCTGTGTTTTATGTAAAATACAGTAAAATGAAAAAATAAGCTGTTTGGGAAAAATTTCTGTTATGTGTAACTCAATTTTCATTTAATGCATAGAAAATGTGCTAAACATAAACTAAGAGTATTTCTTTTGTCCGTTTATTCGCAGCGAAAATTCTACTTGACTACTTGCAAGAAGATGTTGAACCATGTGAAAACTTTTACAACTATGTGTGTGGAAGGGTTTCAGAGACAAGTGACCCGGACAAAATTAATACTTTGAGTTCTCGGTATATAATTCAGATGAGGAACAATTTGAGAAGTAAGAGAATAAAAGAATTTTTATCCTCTTTTATGTGTGAGACTCTTTTCAGAATAATCAAGTGTTTGAAATTTATTGAATATAAATATCAAAATTAATATTTTGAAAAAACATTTCTTTCTATAAAAGCACCAGTATAAAGCATATCTTTCAACAGAGACATTGTTTTCAATGCATGGATTTTCTCAGTCTCCCCTAAAAATAGACTTGCCAAAAGTGCAAAATTAAATCAGAAATCCGGAGCACGTGGAATTTGATTCATTGACTGACATGAGGAACTGAAACTGTTCTCAAACCAAGTTAAAAAAAGTGAAATATTTTGTTTCACAAGGTCGTTATGTCGAATAAACGAATAAAAAAATTTGGTAGTCTCTTCTAACGAAACTACAACGGGTTATTAACGTAGGATCACTTATCATTGTTTACCTCTTTCTTTTAACGCATTTTGGTACTTTTCTGTTTAACTGTTCAATGCTACTGGGTTTGGAGCGCAGCCAAAATCATAACTCGCGACGCCGGACAATTTTTTTCTCTCCTGAGGACCGTTATTGAGAAACGCAAGTCTACGTTAAAAGAATAGCGTATTAAAGCAAAAGTTTATTCTTGGGACGAAAATTTTACCTGAGGCCTTTACATTGTTTTAAGATGTCAGTTATTCATAAAGAGTTTGGTTGGGGCCGGTCTTAAATCAGCAGTCAAAATAGCACAGTGTTCCTGCAGAAAAAAGAAAGAAAAGCCAATATAATACTAGAGAAAGTTTTCCTAAAAAATGTTGGGTAAAACTACGACAAACAGACTGAACTTACTTGGTGACTAGCCCATTTGGTTTGACCACTGAATTCATCTCAAATATACGCAACTATATATTTTAAAATACAATTGGGAGATGCTAAGAAAGATTCCGACATGGATTTTGGTGTAATCGGTCATCACACCTGTCCGGAAAGTAAAAGATCCTGGATCCACTGTCGAGATATCCTAGTTTGTCAGAAGTTGATGAAAAAATGTGAAGAGTAGGTTTGAAATTACGAGGTAGAATCATCGTTATTGTAGAGCAAAATTTCAAAATCATTGTGTCACGTTTAATCACAAGCTGTGTCGGGATGGATTTGAATGATTGCTCCTGAATTTACTCACAGAGCAAATTGCAAATAAGTACTATCTCAAATAATAATATAACATATGGTAACGAAATACATACACTAGGTGGTCATTTTATTATGATCCCGTACTCAGTAGATCGATCGACCAAATTTTTCTCTCAATACTGCTGCAATTCATTTTTGCTTGTCCTCTATGAGGTGTTGGTAGCTGCCTTGAGGGATCTGAGACCACATCCAATGAACTGCAATATTCAGTTTTCTAAGATTTGATGGTTGTGGTAATAGCTGACTGATACCCTTTTAGAACTCGTCCCACACATGCACATTAGAATTGAGATCAGGTGATTGTAGGAGACAACTAACCGAGTCTCAGTTATGCTCTTCAAACAATCTACAGAGATTATGAGCTTTATGGCATGGAGCATTGCAATGCTGGAATTATCCATATCTTTTGGGGTAATCATTTGCATAACTAAATGTACTTGGTCAGCCACAAAATTTAAAGATCCTTTGACATTCAGACGTTCTTCAACAGTAATTAAAGACCCCCTACAATGCCAGGAATACAGCCCCCAAGCTATAATACTGCTTTCAGTAGTTAAAAGGGTTGTGACAATACATCCAGGGTCCATGCTTTAATGCTGTTTTCTCCATACTCACGTCCAGTATGCTGTATGGTTCACTTGAAAACGTAATTCATCGGACCACATTACCCTTTTACATTCATTTACTGCCCAATCCTTGTGACCCTGTGAGAAGTGGAGATGTTTGATTCTTTTAGATGCAGAGAGCTAAGGCTTTCGAAGAGGCTTTCGGCTTCCTCACCCGACGCGCTTTAATTTGCGGCAAACAGCACGTTAAGAGGACGCGATCAGGATTAGTCCCTGATTAGTTGTAATTTTACGCACTGTAGTCCTTTTGTCTGGATAGACAACTCTGGAAGCTCTCCTTTGAAGAAGAGAATCTAGTAGGTGGTGACCTGGATTTTCGTTCGGTAATTCACTCTTTTTAAACTTTAAAGACAGCTTCTCTTGAACAATTCCCAAGCGACGCAATTTCGCTGATAGTCAATCCTCTGCTTGTAATACCCAGAAAAATTCCATGTTTAAATTTCGTTTGATCTTTATTTAAACTCAGTCTTTCCCAAGTAAAAGGCATCAGTTGTCTTTACAATCATTGAGCAATACCATTTTTTTTGTTAGTATCACCATTTTGCAACAGTAGAATAACGTCATAGCTGATTTGCAAAAAAACTGTCAGATGATCATAATAAATTGACCTCTCAGTGTATTTTAAACAAGAAAACGGGTCTTAAATCATGAACTTATCTTCGGAATTCCCTACGACAAAATCCAGTTAAAAACTTTTATCAAAAGAATTGGTATCAGGTCTTTTTAATCATAACACCCTTTCATGTTTCCCGGTTTTTCAGTTTAGTGGACAAAGAAAAAAACTGTAATTCTGAAGTATGAATTAATTCTATATAATTGTGTAAAATATTTTCTTTTTTAAGAACTTAATATGAGTTTCAGGGAATTCGAAATATAAAGAAACACAAATATTTCTATTATGTAATATTACGTATCGTGTTTAGGACTTATCATACTGTCTTTTATATTAATTTATTTTTTAGTCCTTCTAGATAATCTTGATGCCAGTTCAAAAAATGCATCCGGAAAAGTAAAGACTGTATATGATTCTTGTGTAAAATACGGTAAGACGAGTAAATATTAAAATAAATTTTCAGTTATTCTCATTAATGATATGGAACGTATAATTTAAAAGATGAACTTTAAGAGACCGCACAGATTATTTTAAAAGTTTTACATATGCAAATTTTTATTTAAGTTACTGTAAATGATTTATTTTTGAACATTTAGCTTATGTGAGAATATGGGACCGTTGTATTAAAATAGTTGAATAAACCGGAACTAAGAAATTACTCACATCTAGTTTTCTTATTAATACCTATTGTTTTGGAAGCGCGAAATCCTTGCGAGATGTGTGGAGGAAAATATGTCTTCCTTTCAATACAGGAGAACTGAGTAACAGACGAACGAATAGTAGGGGAAACCCTTGTACCTAGGGCCGGCTATTTTCAAATGGCAATATCTTTACTTATAACTAACTTACAATAATAAAAATAGTTTGTATACATTACGTGCTTTATTCTATTTAAATAAAAATCACATCAAGTGGAGAAAAAAAAATTTGTAAATGATATTGGAAATTTAAAATAAATTACAAATGGCCCTAGGTACAATAACACTATTGTACCTAGGGCCAGTTATTTCCAAAAACTGAAATTGTTGTTTGAAATAAAAAAGACAATTTTTATGCATTATTTCTCTCATGCACAACTTCTAAAATATTCGTAAGGAATAAATGTTAATTGTAGGCAATGTCTTAAAGGAAGAAATGTTTATTATTTCATCACTTTCTAATGTATGTTTCTTCTCCATTGTCTTCTTAATGATCCCACATAAATTTTCTGCTTCAAACACAGATTTCGTAACCTTTTTTTTATCAATTACTTTTTCCAATATTTGTGCTTGATTTTCATTTTTCTCGGGGGTATCAGTGAGAATTCTACACTTGCCAAGTTTTCGTCCACCTCTTTTCTATCAGAGGCCATGGCCCTAGGTACAAGACAAGATTATGGCCGTAGGTACAAGATGTTGTTTTTTTTGGCAAAATGGCTTCCATAGCCAAAGACCTGCAGAAACCAAACTTTGTTTTTATATCATTTTTTTCTTTAATGATTATAAAAAATATCTGCTATGCATTAAAACATAAGTTTGCACTTAATTTCACACAATAAGACTTCAAATTGAAGTGAAAAAATTTAGTTTTGTTCATCAAATCAAGACTTTCTTTTCTATTTAACTATAGCTTCTTCTTGCTGTCATTAAAACGGACTGTTATGATTTGAAACAATGTCACTCACTCCAATGAGTAAAAATGCTGTAAAATAATAATTATTTAAATAAAGCATGGTGACCCTAGATACACGATGGCCCTAGGTACAAGAGTTTCCCCTACTCAGACCCTCAGTACTCACACTCTTCGGGTTTCAATTCCGAGGTTGGAATGGGAGTTAGAAGCTGTTCGGAATCGGCTTTGAACTGTAGGCGCCATCTTTGTAGATCTCTTCTAGCAGAAGCTAAATATAACACTCTAGAAATTAAAAAATCAGCCACAATGCCACGGTAACTAGAATTTCTGTCTTGAGGTGAGAAGATCTGGTCTCGATTTCCTGTCGCGGCAGTTGATCATAATAGCTTTTCTGGCACCTTATACGTTATTATAGCTGCGTTTACATGGACAACAATAATACCCGGGATTTACCCGCTAATAGGGAAAACCTTCGAAGCCCGTTTACATGGGACCACATTTTCACCCTGCTTTTACCCGTCTTACAGGAAGTAAAGGCCGTCACATGATTCGGCGAAAGTGATCCTCATACACCATCATTCCTTGTAAATCACGTTATGGGTTCGATCCCAGCCGGTGTCATACTTTTCCAAATTCACTGTATTGCTATTTTTAGCTTTCCATCTTCGAACTCCGCATTTATCTCGTTACGAAGTGTATGGTCCTGGGGAAGGCCCTTTTTTCCCAATTGCTGTTCTTTTGACCTCGTATTCTTAAATTTTAAAAATAACAACAAAAAAAAATCATAAAACTTTAAAAATCCAAAAAGATTGAAAAACTTACAAAATTATTTTTTGTATTCTTATGATATCTGCTTTTCTGGGCCTCTTAATATTATTACTTTTTTTGTTTTCCGTGGATCATTAGTCTTATCTAATTTTTCTTCTAAATTTTCTTAACTTGTAACTCTATATTTTTTCTGTTAAAATTAACTTTTTTGTTTTAATTTAACTTTACTATTAATTTTTTTTTCTTTTACCCGCGTTATTCTTACCTTAATATTTTAATTCATTACTTAAAATTTTAACTACTGAGCACTCCCACCTTGATTACATATATCTTGCTTACAGGAGATAAAGTCGACACGACCAATGCACTCCTCTTCTAAAACACAATTATGTCTGCGTCTATTTGTTATTTAAATGCAGCACATGTCAGTCGCTGTTGATAATTATAGAACGTTTACGATTGTTTTCTGTTGTTTTTAAAAATAAATTTAGAAAATAGATAAGAAAAAAGGAATATAAGAACTAGAAGATTGATGCGGATATTAGATATAATCGTACGATCTATGGCTTCATCGCTAAATTTAGTTTTTCCACAACAAAAAATGTGGGCAAAATTACGAAGCTCTGTTTGGTGGGAAGAAATTGTTTTAAATTCCTGAAGTAATAAAGACTGGAAAGAAAATTTTCCAATCGATAGGTGCATTTTTTTAAATTATAAGATTAATTGTAAGATACTTATTGTTTTAATAAATCCTTTTATAAAATCAAAATGTAATTTTGATTTCAATTTTGTTTCAGTAATTTTTGTCATGTATAAATAAAAAAATCATAAATAGATATAAATAAATTTTTATCTGTGAATTCTAAAATAATTAATTTATAAATAAGTTTTAATGTTGCGTTTAATTATTGATTATACTTATTAAATTTATTAATTTTACCATAACACTTTAAATGAAAATGTTACTGAAATTTTATTGAAATGAAATTTTATTTCTTATTTTACATACCATATGGCAGTACCATTCTATTTATAATGTAATTGGGGATGGGTTTTTTTTAAAAAAACTAGATGGGCAGATCAAGAAATAAATGAAATCCTCTGGAAAAAAATAGGCACTTTTCTACTGTTTTCTTGAAAATTATGCGATCGTTAAGGGGTTCCAGATCCTTCCATCGATCATTTAGCTGCATTTTCATGGATTCACACAAGTTCAAACCCGCCATGTTATTTACTCCCAGCTTCGAAATGCATCATGGGTAATTAGCGGGTTTTATCCTGGGTCGAAGCAGGGTCGAAAATCCACCCTGCATTTTTCCCTATCGTAGGGAAAAAGTAAGAAACGACCCTGCTTTTACCCGGGTTTTTGGCACATGTAAACGGCACTTATATGAATCGGCAAACTCAGAGGTGCCTATTTCATTTTGTTAATATGAATTTTCAGGTATATATAGGTGGAAGATGGTCCCGTCATTCTATGGGGGTTAGCAAGCCACTACTGAATGGAGGTGTATTTGAATCCCAGCTAAGGCATATATTATATTTCTGAGCTACCCCATTTTAGGGATTAAAGTTGATTCACTCACTAAGTGCTCTCGTGGCCAACAAAACTAGCGATGGCTTTCCGGCTGAGCGTCCTCTATTTGAATGACCCTCGAAAATTTTGTCTAAAAATAAATTAAGAAAATTAAATCATAGATAGTAAGTCAAAGATAGCATTTTTCCCATCAGTTTTTTGTTAGGAATCTAGGAAATGCTACAAAATTAAGAGAAAATCTTCATTAGAGAGCTATTTTAAGACTACTATTTTTTCTTGCAGGTTCTTCTGAATTTCTAGCTGTTCCAACCTTTCTACAGATTTTAAACGATTTTGGGTTTCAAGACTGGCCATATTTAGCCCCACGCTATAAATTTGTTGAATCTGGTATAACAAGCATGGTCGCAAACCTTTTGATTTATCAAGAATATGGATTTGTATCTTTTTCTGATCCTGATTCAGAGAATCCTGCGTGTGGGGAGCCAGAAGAATATGATTACACAAAAAATTTAACCGTAAGAAATTTATTTTCAAAATAAAATCCATTCGTTTGATTCATGAAAGTTTAAAGGAAAGACAGGAAAGTTATTTGGTAAATTCTATAAATTTCCAACAATTATCATTTGGTTCTGCTTTGAAAATTGAACGTTTAAGAGAAACACATGACTCGTGTCAATGTACACACACTGGCCAATGAATTAGAAACCTGTGAGAGTCTTACAAATGCTCGCTAGTAGCGTGTTTATGCAAAACCTATTTATGACGTTGATGAAACGTCATTAGAATGCTAGTATAAGTAAGGTGTGTGGCTGCATTTCACGATAAACGCAGTATAATGGAAAAAACGACAGATCTTTAACCATTTAAAAAAAGGGCTTATTGTTGGGGCCCGTTTAGCAGGAGCCACGATTGTGAAGACAGCAGAACTCACTGGGTTCTCAAAATCAGCCATTTCTAAGGTGTTCAACAGTTGGAAGTAGAACCCACAATCTTTGTCCAAAAGATGCAACTGTGGTTCGAACACAATCAACCAAGACCATGGTCATCGTAGTCTCCGACGGATTGTACAGCAAAAAAGGAACTCTATCGTACTTCAACTGACAGAAATGTTCAACCAAGGTTTGTCCCAACCGGTCTCAGTGGAAACCATGCTCAGAGAATTTCAGAAGATGGAATTACGCAGTCGGATGCCTGTGAGGAAACATCTCATTTCAGCCCGGAATGCCAGAATTCGTATGCAGTGGTGTCTGAAAAAACGAAATTGGACGAAAGATGACAGGAAAAAGGTTATGTGGTCAGATGAATCACGCTTTAACTTGTTTTGCACTGATGGAATACGTCGATTTTGGCGAGAACCCCATGATGTCATGAAGCCATCTTGTCTTGCTCACACTATGCAAGGGTCTGGTGGGAGTATCATGGTGTGGGGCATGTTCTGCTGGTATGGAATTCGTCCCCTGGTGTTCGTTGAGGGTAAACACACAGCCATGCAATACCTGGAGATATTGGCAGATCAAGTGCATCCTGCATTGTTACATTTTTACTCCGCAGGTGACGGATACTTCATGGATGATAATGGAACTATACATCGTGGCAGAATCGTTCGAGATTGGTTCACTGAATATCAATCTGACTTTGAACAGCTTCCCTGACCGCTGCAAAGCCCGGATCTTATTCCAATAGAGAATGTTTAGGACATTTTGGAAAGGAATATCCGACAGCAGTCTCCTGATCCATCCAATTTACAGGATATTAAGGTCTGTGTAGCCAATACATGGTATTCTCTGGACGTAAATGCACTCCAGAAGCTTGTAGAATCGATACCTTCATTTATCCGGGCTGATATTTGTGCAGAACGAGGTCCAATAAAATATTTATCCTAGGTTTCTAATTCTTTGGCCAGTGTGTGTATCTACAAGCTTTTCCCCCATCTAATTTTAACAATTTTTCGGTAAATGATGTATATATAGTGATTAAGTCGGAATTTTTTTAATTCAGTTCCAGATTTTATTTAAAAAGAACGCAATTATGTGGTTCTAGATATGTTTTCGAAAGCTACTATAGAATAAGTTGGTGACCTTACGTTGAATGTGTGATTCTATTCAAAGCATTATGGCTCATCCTCGTGTTAATAATTCTACATGAGTATGCTGTCACCTGAGAAAAAAAAGTTAAAATTTTATACTTCTTTTGATAAATTTGATTTTAAAGTGAAAAAAGTTAAAATGGGAGATGGTATTGGCGGGAGAGTACAAATAAATAGTACTCGTGTGTGATATTTCAGTACGAATTATCCTCATAAGATCCAGTGCTATTTTTTTTAATTGACCGTCAATTATCTATTCCATTAGGCCCCTATACTTTTATGACATCAAATAGACGGTTGAGACTTTAAACGCATCTATTACATTATCGTTACATAATTTAGATTAGCTTGTCTGCTTTTTTAATTGCCAAAAATATTCTTTTGGCATTATTAATGTGCAAAAATAGTCAAATTATGGTAAACTATGAACCTGAAAAGGAAACGTGGGTTAACTTATTCAGAAATATATTCCATTGTATCGTTTTCGAAGACAACTTGAATTTACTTTTTTGCTTCTATTTTGAAGATTCGACATAATTTTCTTTTCTGCTGAGATTTATGATGTGTGTGGTTATGAACCTTGAAATATTAAATTAAAGGTCTCCACTATTCTGAAAAATTGAAAATTAAAATTGATATCTTATACCAACACGCTTTGCCATGACAATAAAATTAATACCAAAATTTTCAAACATCGAAAAAATCCCAAAAGGTTTCAGATAATAGGGTCGGAAATGATTCAAAACGGAAAATTAGTTTTGTCGGTATTGTAGAAAAGAGATAAATATGACAAAAGATATTTTCAGAAAATCTTTTAAAAATGAGGACTTTAACAAACTCATTGCTGTTTCACTGGTAATTAATTGGGAAAAGATATAAAAGATAGACTTTTTAATTCCAATTCTCAATATTAGCAAACGCGAAACAATTTTTGCAGATTTATTTAAGTAATCCACATGTATATAAACCGGATTTAAAGTAAATTTCTTATAGATTACACATTTTTAATTTCAATGATTTTTTAAATTTTGAAGTATTTAAAAAAGTTTGTGGACGTGAATGCTAAAATTCTCATAATATCGAAACATAAAGATAGATATTAGTATGAATATCAATGTTACACTGATTATATCGATTCATCGGTATTGATTTAGTTTGTAAAAATTTGCATGTCATAAATTAATTTCTACATCTTTAGTTCAACAGTCACTGCGTAAATGCAACTATCCCTAAGTATATTTAGGGGAATTATTTTAACTAATTGGAAAAATATTTTAGTATATATTTTAAATAATACTTTATAACAATCAAAAAATGATAATTTAGATGTAATTTAAGAATAAAAATGCTGAAAATTCAAACTCTCAGAAGTTGCTTTTCATCTCATTAATTTCTTGATAAGTTATTGATAGATTCTCAGATAAATTAGATTTCACCATACATACATAAATGGATTTATACATATCAGGCATTATAATTTCCTGTTGACCCCTTTCTCCGAAGTGAAAACATAAGAACATAATGACTGTTTAGACTGTATGTTTATTTTTCCCAACTTATTGCAATTCGAACTTTTGAAATCATTGCTTGTAAAATTCTGTAACATTTAATGTATTGCTTCATGTACCTTTAAATAAATATAATAGTGAGTTGCATGCAATAATATTTCAATTATCTTACAGTTGGGAATTGCTCAGAGTTCTTATGAAAAAAGGGAACTGTCTGTAAGAAAGTATGAAGTGGATCGTATATTCAAATATTTTAATCTTGATACGGAAACAATCAATAGAATCTGGGACGATTCAGAAGCTATTAACGATGCAATTCAAAATTTAAAAAAGGTAGGTTACTTCCTTATGATACATTTAGGCACTCTATTAAGGAACAACCGCGGAACCATATTGGAGGTTCGAAACAGACGTACTTTTATTAAAATAGACTGAGTATACAATGGTTTAAAATTTATTTCTCTTAAACAAAGTTATAAATTTGTCTCATACTAAAGAATTTTTGAAAATAAAATATGTGACAGCAAATTTATTAATTAAAAGTATAGAATAGATTAAATTTCGATATTTTTATACTTGCATGAAGACGAAGGATATATCTAGTGATTCAAATATCCAGATTCAGGTGACTGAATAAAATTGAACGTAGTTTAAAAGAAAATAATCATTCAAACACCATAAAGCTTGTGAAACTCTAATATATTTGATTTTACTCACAGCAAAGTCGAAGAATCTCTTACGGAGATGAGAATGCGACTGCCGTCTGTATGGATTGTACGATGGACCCTAGAGGAGAATGGGCAAGTATTAAATATCGACATTCTAATTTTCTGCATTTGTTTTAAACGGAATTCAAATTAGATAGGTTAAAAACAATGAAATCCCGTACATCTAATGAAAAGATTTTAAAACTTTTTTATGCAGTACCCTTTGGTCATGTCGAGAAATCAGTCACACCCATGATAAAGTCACTTCTAATCACTGGTTTATGAGAAACCAGAAAGAGAGCATTTACGAGAGCTTTCACGTAATATTTCTAGGAATATAATGATTGTACGAAACATTGTATGAGTGTAATTTGAAATCCCACGAGTCACAAAAATGTAGCCGGGTAAGTTTAATCAAAATTTGTCATAAGTAAATTCTGTATGAAATTTTCGCATTGCGATCCATATGTTTGGAAAAATTTGATATAATGTAATTGTTTTGTATCTTTTCTGGGTTCATTTAAGGTTAAAAATTCTTGTGTTAATGATTTTGGTATATATATATATATATATATATATATATATATATATATATATATATATATATATATATATATATATATATATCAATATTCATTATTTTTAGCAATTTCTTAAATGTCACTGTTGCATCTAATTTCAGAAATATTTGTGTGAAATTTTGGCATCTGTTATTAACATCTCAGAAAGTGGTGAAAGAGTTAACAAGAATTTTGCTAATATTCTAGGACATGAAATCTACTTCATGAAAAATTTTTTTCATGTACTTAGCAACTTCAGTGACAGGTAAGCAGAAGAAATAAAAATTATTGTTTTTATTTAGATATATCTCTATATCGAATAATGGAACTTCCATTAGTAAATATGAGTCACTTGTAAATTAATATTTTCAAAGAATATATTTTGTGTTATCAGTTTATATACATTTAATATCTTCATACCCCTTTCATAGGCCCCTAGACTATATGGAGCTGGTCTTGAATACTCACGGCCAGGGGACATTAGAAAAAACAACAACATGCCCCTTTTAAATTTTTCATTGGCATAAATCTTCTTAATGATTTATCATTTATACAGATCAAGTGTGATGTCTAACTAAATTTTTCTCTTAAATGGTCATTTTCTTTACATTTAATTTATTACCATATTCACTCGAATTACTGTATCAAAGCTCTTTGAAAGATCACTACTCGATTTTCAGACACATTCTAGTTTCTTTACTGATGATCATCGGAAATTTCAAATAATCTCTCTCTCTCTCTCTCTCAAATTACATGTACTATATATATATATATATATATATATATATATGCGATGCGGAGATGTTGCACGCGCCGCCTCAACCAACGATAGCGCCCTCTGTGGCGAAGCGAGGAATGAGCCAGTAGACGCGATGCTGCTGAATGAGTAACGACTGAGCAAGAGACGCGACCGCTATGACGAACTCTCCCCCTTTAAATTTCAAACTGTAAATGCTGCCCCACTGTAAATAAAGCCCCTAGACTAGATTTAGAGATAATTAAACGTTTCATATCGAGCCCGTGTCCGTGTCTCTGTGCTCACACACACACACACACACACACACACATATATATATATATATATATATAAATATATATGTATACATATACATACATACACACACACACGTGTGTGTGTATATCGCGATAGTATTTCTAACTCCGTACGGTTCATTCTTGTGTAGTGCAGTGGTGGTCCGAGTAACAACAAGTTCTTATTTCAACTAATCCCATTTTATTATTCATTAAAAAGGCCTCCAGCTCCGTTTATTGATTAATATCTTTATGCTATTCAACCCACCTCGCGACACGTCTATCTTCTGTTGCTTAATCCATCTCTCTGCCTTTGTTCTTTTGTTCGGACGTTCAGAAGTAGACGATGTTGACTTACGCAAAATCTGATGCAATTTTTCTCGTAGCTGCGAGAGATTAAATTGAAAGGCTGGCAAGTGCTGCCATCTGTCGACTTTTGTGATCACTAATTACAATTTCTTGCTCATTTTCCTATTTCTTCTTAATTTAACTTAACTTAATTTTCCTAATTTTGTCTATCCTTACTATTAATATCATGACTGATACACACACACACATACACACATATATATAATTTTCATAGAGTTAAAGCGCTTTAGAATAAATATATATCGTTTTTGTGAGACCTAGATTCTATTCTTATTTGCGTAAGTATTTACCAGAAATATTGTGTTACAAATTTATAACACTATGTATTAAACAACTAAATACTGCCGTACGAAGTAATAATACTATGTATAAAACAACTATAATGCTATCTAGTTGTCATAAAAAAACAGTCAATAAATATTAACAGCATCCAACATTGAAATATTGGAATTGCTTTTTTTATATATTTTCACGGCTCATTCATAAGTGAGTGTAAGAAATAAAAAATTACCAGGAAGGTATTTGTATTTTTGACATTCGACCATTCAAAGAAGCGAATATGTTAGCTTCATCATTACGAGAACACCATTTATTAAACAATATCACTTCCTATGAATTGACCACATAAGATTATTATTATTAAACAAATGCCAGGTCATTGACCATCAGGACATCAGGCAACGAGATCTCCAATATTTTTCAACGATACAATCTAAATCATTTCGTGCAGAACACTCGTCCAGATGAGCAGCAGTAATGTCTTGTCCTGAGTCACACAAGACACAATCAGGTGAATTAGTCAAATTAAAAAGAAAAAAATGGGCACTAAGACAATCGTGTCCGGTCAAATGTCTAAACTCGGCCACTGCAGCTGCGCGAGGTGAATCCGGGACGCTCAAACTGTACTTGGATAGAAGCCTGGCGGATAATGCGCGCTTGTCATTGGTTGCTGTTGTCCCGCCTCTATGCAAAGCTCCATAATGCGATCAAAGCAAACGCCATCTTGATTTGTTCTCGAGACGTATGGATGTTAGAAATGAAAACTCCCCTGTTCACTTTCAGAATGTGACTTGCAAGATATTTTTGTTTATTCTAAACAACCAACAAAATGTAAAATTAAATAAAACATTAAATAAACTGGTGTAAAAAATAACAGAAATTTAACTTGGTTTATACAACATGAAATATTTTAAAATTACTGTAATTTTATAGTGCATTAAATTCAAAATAAACCAAGTTAATTTTCCATTATAAAAAACAGCATATTAAGCATTTTTCAACATTCTAGCAGCTGTTTTAAAAAAAACACGAATAATCTTTCCATATTTCCTTTCGAATTGATCGATAACAGCGATGAGTTAGTATAAAGTTTAAAGGAGTTCTTAAAATTTTACTTTGTAACTTTTATTACTTTCCCTATCTTCATATAGATGGCACAACCGTTTTCGCATATAAGCATATTTTCATAGCTTCATTTTCGATTGCTGTGATTTCTTGGCAATTTTTTAACTTTTTTTCGTCTTTTTCAAAATTTATTTTAAATTTGTACGCATTTTATCTTGTGTTAATCGTATTTTCATCGTGGCTTTATGTCAAATGCGTTGTACTTATCGTCAAATTTCGTGTTTGTCACATACAGTGCAAAAGCCTTTTATCGGCTAGGAAAGTAATGCTATTTCCTATATTAAGTATTTTAGCATAGAGCATAACAGTATATTATTAAAAATTGAAGAGTGAAATCATCATGAGCGCATATACTCCTTAAAAGCGATACATCTTCGGCTTTGGTCGAAAGGAGAACTCTGATATGCCTTTCGCATATTGGAATGAATGACGGGATGAATCGACCAATGATAAGCGTGCATTATCCTCCAGGCTTCTATCCAAGTACAGTTTGCTTATATGCATCCGGGACACAGTGAGATCCACAAAGCACACTCCAGGACCTATCTCGAGCAGCATGGGAAGCGACGCTACGAAACGATTGTTTGAAGATTCTCTTTATGTCTAATTTAGTAGAATGGAGTGGCAGGTCTCTACAAGACCTTTGAAGAATATCAGTTCCCTTTTTTTTCCAAAAATTCCGTTATCTCGTTTCCCCAAAGACCACAATGGGATGGTACACGTTGGAAGGCAACTTTTCCCTGAAATGACCGCATAAGAACGCCCATGTTTTAGTCGGATTCAAACCCGGACCCACTCTTTGGAAGTTCACGACTCAAACTACTCTATGATGTAGGAGACCGTGCAAATATGAAAAAAACGATGTTTTCTGAATTTTTTTAAAATTTTTTCTACACAATCTCTCTTAACGTCGGTACATTTGGTCCAACGGTTTTCCAGCTTTTTTATTCCCTCCATAAACTAAGATTTGTCCAACTCTGCAAAATAACTGCTTGTTTCCCTAATCACTTCGGAATTAGATGTTAATTAATCCCTAGCAATTACCAGTCCGAGTGGGCCAGATCTGAAGAATACAAAGGGAGGTGATCTATTTCGTTGCGTTATTTTAACAATTTTGCCTCTGCAATCGCAGATGAATGAGCCAGAGAGTAGTCATGACAGTAAAGGACATTTTTCGCTAAACGAGGCATTTTATCTTAATTTTTACGTTTAAACTATAAAGTGAAAATGCATAATACTCTCTGGCGATAGTTTTGCCCTTTTCCAAGTAGTCAATAAATATCACACTTTGGGTATCGCAAAAATCAGTGGTCATAACCTTTCCTGTTGATGGAACCGTTTTCGCTTTCTTGGGTCACTTGCTTATACGAACTGTTTTGACTATTCTTTCGCTTCTGACTGGTAGTGATGTATACATGTTTCATCAGCTGTTACAGAACAATGGCATTATTCACCTGAATTTCATTGAAACAGCTCCAAATCGTGTTTTGAAGTGTTCGCTCGGTCACTGTTGATCGATTGTTGGCAAACGCAGCACCTATCTTGCGATAGCCTTTTCATATCTAAATATTCGTGCAAAATATTAGGTATGTTCTCAGATGGTATGCCAGCACTCTGAGAATTCTACCGCACTGCTAATCTTTTGTCAATCATCGCCATATCATGGATTTCTTCAATAGTTTCTGGCGTAGTAACTTCAACAGGGCGACTAGAATATTCATTGTCACTTGTGCTCATTAATTGGTACTCATTGTAGTGGGGTACGACATATAAAAAAAAAAGAAAATAGAAAAGGTGCAGAAAAACCAATTAACAAACGGGACGGAAAATGGAATAGTAAAATGACGCCAGACGATACGAGAAGAATGTCGTGGGGATACGATATGTTAGGAGTTTAAAAAGGGCAGACAACCAAATTAAAGCAGGCAGTCGCCGGTGCTATGAGAAAATTGGAATGGCAATTGATCAGACAAAAGAGCCGGATGAAGAGAAGAAATTGAAAGGAAACAATTAAGAGTCGAAACAGCGAAGGAAGACGTTGAGATGAAAAGGGAATTGTTGACAAAGAGAAAAGGACCCCACACCTAGGAGATGTTCTGGGAAAACACATTTCCTAGAAAAATAGGAATGAGTCAAAGACGGGATTGTTCGAGTATAAAACGCCCCTCACTCTAAATGGTGGAAGGAATGATTAGGGGAGGAACAAGTTAATGAATCAAAAGTGGAAGTATAAAGAAAAAGGTTGAACATGAGAGACGAATAAAAAAATGTAAAAGGCGGGGCGTTGAAAAGATAATAAAAAATAGAGAGAGTGAAAAAAAGAGGGATATCAGATTGATGGTGACTCTGAGAGTTGGCACCCAAAATAGAGAGTGGTAGCCTCGTAAGCGAGAAGGCAAAAGAATATATATGGGAGATTGCGCCCCGACGTAGCGCATCGCTGTAAGCCGGCAACTCAACGATGAAAGGAGCATCAATGAGCAGCAGAACCGATATAGATTGCCTGAACCCCGCAAGCTAGCCTAGAGAATCCTCGGAGCCGACATAGATTGCCTGAACCCCGCAAGCTAGCATAGAGAATCCTCGGAGCCGACATAGATTGCCTGAACCCCTGCAAGCTACCTATGAGATGATAAGAGGTGAGACTCGTAACCACGACGGAGTGCCTAACCCCCACCAGCAACGAATGGAGAACTGATCCGGCCGTTAAAGTCTGCCTATTCCTACGTTATTGAGCGAGTCCGAATAGAGACCCCAATAGATTCACCTGAATATGCCAGCCAAAGTCAACTTCTGCAGTCTGCAAAAATGGAGGTAACCTTTTATTATCTATTGCCAAATTTCACGAGTTACCCGAGTCTTATATGATAGGCGGAAATTAAGGAATAATATAGATATATTGCGTACCGAAATGATATTAATTTAAATAAATGAAATAATATAGGCAAATAATACATTGATATAATGAGAATGTCTGTAAGTTCAAATTAATAAGAATATAATTGAATGTATACTAATATTTGTATTGTGTGAATAAATTAATGTATTGTTTAAAATCAGAGTAATGGTATCATTGCATACCACTATAACCAATCACGACCCACCCAAAGAAAGACTACAACACTCATTCCCTTGTGCTTAGTCCTTATATCAATCGCCTTACCAATCATTTTATGCCAGAAAGTTTATAAGACAATGATGCAAATATAATGTAGCTACATTTGTTTTTGATTATATATTTCAATTCTTTTCCAGATCTATTGCTAATTACCTGGTGCTCAATATGTTTTTGAATCATTTAAATGACCTTAATTTCTATTTTCGCTTAATATATCAAAAAGACCCGTATGCTCATGATATCTTAGATAATATGTATGAACCAATCAGCCATTGGGAGTACTGTGTGAAGTGGATTGAAAGTCGTATGACCTTCGCTTTGGCCCACGAATTCATAAAGAAAGATTTTACAATTACGATGCTGCAGCAGGTAAGAAGCTTTATCACATTTTAGAGTTATAGGATGAATGGTCATGGAAATTTTGATATATTGAGTAATTGAAATAATTCATAAAGGTCATAAACACATATCCCAAGGTATATGAAAGTCGGTGAAAAGTCGGTTCTCAAGTGATTTGATGTTAATGAACTAAGATTTTGAATTTAACGTTTGCATTTTCCTTTTGTTTTTCTAATTATAATTAAGTAATTTTCCTTTTTTTATTTCTAATTACTGTAGACTATAGATAAGTAAGAGATTCTAATTATAGAACCTCGAAAAACGAAGTTACGCATAACTCCATAACAATCGCAAAATTCATATGCGTGTTTTCTCCTCTTGTCTACAGTTGAAGATACTTTTAATGGACCTACCGAGACATTAAACTACTTTTTGACTAAGAACTTTCTTTCTACACTGATTTTTATTGGTCGAGGAGAGAGATTCTTGTGATGCTGATACATGACGTGTTTTGCACAGTTCATATTACATAATGTATTATGCATTATATATACATACTAGCATTATTGCCCGGCGTTTCCCGGGTAGATAAAGAGATATAAAATTTTTCATCATTCCATCAACAACAAAAAAATACTGGGCTGCACCCCCCGCTCTTCATGTTCATATGGCCATACAGAATGCGCTTAGCGCGTTTCTACTGAAATGATATACAAACAATAAGAAAAAAAGAAACTTTGAGCCTGCGGACCTTCGTCTGATTATGCGTCTGATTTTATTGAGAATTAATATCACAGTCTTGCGTGATTCACAAGTTTGGATTGAATAAGTTTACTGTTTATTTATACACTGCTGGCCACTGTAAATGCAACACCCTGAAGGAAACATGCAAATAACATGAAATTTACAACATGCATTAGAGGAAGTGAGATATGCAAATGATTAGAATTTCAGCGCAGACGCACATCACGCGCGCCTGTGGCGCCACTTCAAAGCGCTATTTAAGGCTTGGAGATTTCAACGATTTCAAGTTCGGCAATTGTGTTTTTCTTGTGGTTTTTTCAAAAAACGATCAATTATGCCTCGTCGAAAACAGCGATCATCTTTTGATCAAGTATCCGAGTTCGACAGAGGAAGGATAGTGGCCTACCGAGATTGTGGATTATCTTTCAGGGAAATCGGTAGTCGTGTTGGACGAAACCAAACAACTGTAATGCGGATATGTGATCGTTGGATGCAGGAGGGTACGACGGACCGGCGTGTTCGATCGCATCCACCTCAGCGTACCACTTCACGTGATGACAGGCAAATTGTGCGCATGGCAGTGACGGATCGCTCAGTCACATCACGAACCATAGCACAGCACATGCAGTCTGTAACGCATCATCCAGTGTCTGCGCGTACCATTCGACGCCGTTTACAGCAGAGTGGTCTGTCCGCAAGACGTCCATTGCTTTGTCTACCCTTGACGCAGAACCACAGACGTCTCCGCCGCCAATGGTGCGATGACAGAAGGATGTGGACGGCAGAATGAAATGAAATTGTCTTTACTGACGAGTCACGCTTCTGTCTGCAACACCACGATGGTCGCATTCGAGTCTGGAGACACCGTGAAGAGAGGTTGCTGAACAGCTGCGTTATGCACCGCCACACTGGTCCCGCACCGGGTATTATGGTATGGGGCGGTATTGGATATCACTCTCGCACACCTCTAGTACGCATTGCCGGTACTTTAAACAGCCAGCGCTACATCTCCGAGGTGTTGGAGCCAGTTGTCCTTCCTTACCTTCAGGGCTTGCCCACAGCCATATTTCAACAGGATAATGCGCGACCACACGTGGCACGCATTGTCCAACGGTTCTTCGTCAATCACCAGATTGAATTGCGTCCCTGGCAGCCTCGCTCTCCGGATCTTTCGCCGATAGAAAACATGTGGTCCATGGTTGCTCTACGATTGACCCAGATTCCATCCCCAGCTGCCACAGCAGATCAACTTTGGCAACGTGTGGAAGCTGCTTGGTCTGCTGTACCCCAAGAACTCATCCAAAGTCTCTTTGAATCAATGCCGAGGCGTGTGGCAGCGGTGATCTCCAACAATGGCGGCTACTCTGGCTACTGATTTTGGCAGGAACCACACTTCACAGAAGTCTATAAATTTAATCATTTGATACTTGGTCAACATGTTATCTATAAAATAAATTTTGTTGCGATATCTCTTGTCTTTCTTGGTGTTGCAATTTGTGTGGCCAGCAGTGTATTTGTTAGATACTGTTTAAGTCGATTTAATTAGATTTGTTTGATCCACTGTTTAATTAGAAAGAAGTTTTATAATTTACATTTGCCTTTATTATTTATTTTCCTCTTAAAAACGCAGTTTTTTCCACATCACCCAAGAATTAAAGTTCAAGATGCGTTATCCCTTTATTTAATCAAAGTAAGGCGAGATTCCGCATGAAGCCTATTTTTCTTACTTTCGTGATTCGGTTTTTTATTGTCGACAGGCCAAAAACCGTATAAAAAGCAAATTATAAATCGGTTTTTAATTTTCCCAAAGACAAAAACCGTTGAAAAAGCGAATTGTAATTCGGTTTTTAATTTTCCTAAGGCCAAAAACCGTAGAAAAAGCAAATTGTAAATCGGTTCAAGCGATGAGAAAAACTGCAAATAACAAAGGACACAAAGCAGAGCCGAGAAAGTTTTGTCATTGTATCAACCCTCTTCTCCCCCGCGCATCGGAATTTGACCGATAACGCAGCGCCCAGCTTTTAATGTGCATAAATACTCTTATTGGTGAATAAAGTGTTGTTGTGAAGGGGCTGTATCCACATTTAAGTTGTACGCGCACCCCTTAGGGGCACAAAAATCATTAAAAAATTAATTAAACAAAAACTAATTGAGCCCCAAATTTCATTTTTGCTGCGTTACCCTTCTAGGGTCCTAAACATTAACTGTGCAGAATTTGGTCCCGGTAGGTGAAACAGTTTGGGATTCTATAGCGGACAAACAAACAAACAGACGAGCTCTTATATATATAGATAATACATTATATGGCCTATAATATTATATATAATGATTTAAAATTACTCATATATATATAATGTATAAATAACCATAATTACTGCTATAGCTTTACGTTTCTGTTCTTATGCTTCTGATAATACATTTAAGCATAGAATTAAAGTCATTTATTTAAACATTTTGGACTATTTTATGAATTATTAAACTTAGTCGTATTGAACTTACGAAATTCTGAAGATAATACTTTAACTTGTGAGCTGGTGGACGTACACTGGTGTCCAAAAGTTAAGCATAATTGATGTTTATGTGAATATTTAAGGAAATCTAAGTCAGAATGGCGGGAAACGTGATATGCGAGTGTAATACGGTTATACCATAAGAAAACAATGCAAATGAAGGATATTAATCACTTTTATTATCCAAAGAAACAGTTTGGAAGAAAACAGCGAAACCTAATAGTTTATACTTCAGTGAAACAAATTAAAATAAAAAGTTTATTTGGCAGTTTAATAAGGTGTGTGGTCGCCTCTGGTAGCCACGCATGCTATACAACCCATATGTGCTATGAGAGTGTGGATGAGTTGTGGCTTCAAATAGTTTCAAGCATTGAGGAGAGCTCTTTACAGTTCTGGAACGGAGTTAGATGTGTGCGGAAGGGCTGCAGTTTGTCTCCCGAGCATATCCCACACATGCTCAATAGGATTAAGATCAGGAGAGTGAGCAGTCCGCTGCCCGTGCTGGATATTTTCACTTTTGGATTAAGTTGTCGGCCAGGATCGCACGGCGACAAGGCGCGTCATTATCCATGAATATGAATCCAGAACCGAAACAATAGAGAACAATGCTAACAGTGGATATTAGTAATTATGACTGCAAACTTTGCACCTGTTATTTATTGATTGTAAAATTTAAATGAAATTCATGCGTAATTTATTTTCATATAGGTTCAAAGTTTAATCAAAGAACTGCTTCAGGAAACTGCAGAAACAGTTTCTCAACAAGAATGGATTTCTAATGTTTCATCAGCAACTATATCAGAAAAGGTAATGTTTTACTCAGATCACTGAAATTCTAACATATTAGGGATTTTTAAACATCCATATAAATTATTCAAGATATATGCCTTACTGAATATGTAACGAGAGGGGACAAAAATTGTATGATAGTATTGAACTCTGCCTTATATTTGTATGTTTGACTATGTCTGTGGAACCTATATTTTTCCATGTTGTGTAAGCAGACACAATTTTAATAAAATTCTTTACTTTAAATACTCTCAACATTTTAAGGGACTTTAGCTACGAGATGCTGGAGTTACTTTACATATAATAGAAAAAGTAAGAATGCTTTCAAGTTTACATGATGACAAATTTAGTTTTATTTAAATGAGCTCTTATGATCTATTTGAGCAAAGATTTCTTTTAGTAAATAAATTGTGGATGTAAAATTCGGCCATTCTGACATAGACCATAATGAATGGAACAAATATATATATATATTGATGAATATGTGTGTAAAACATTGATCTGTTATCTTTATAAAATAGTTCATTTAAAAAAAATTCCGGTATTAATCAACAGGATATGATGTGCTCTATATTCCAATATTTTTTAAATTCCAGGAAATTTTTTTTTTCATAAAATCGTTATGCAACCTTTTGAAGGAAACTCAAATCAAAGGGGAAATCATAAAAAGTTTATTATGAAATACGGCACAAAGAGCCATAAAGTGAGAGAACATTCCCGTGCTTTCAAATGGCCAGAACTCATAACGTCCCATTTATTCTTCGTGTAGCGCTCTCAGCCAACCAACCAACCATAATGGCCCACAAGTAACAAGTGAGGTAAAATCGTGCTAGAAGCTTTTGGCTAGAAGCGAAGATTCTCTAAAACTATGACTGGCTATTTTTTTTTTCCTTTACAACAACTTTTGAGAAATAATAATGTGTTTTTAACACCTCTTGCAAATAGGTCGTATATCACATTTTAAGTGTTGTAATATATTTTTTTTTTCAGATTATGCATGCTGATGACCTTACTTTAGCGTATCCACAAATGTTTCCAGATGAAGCATTCATAAACAAAATTTTTGAAGAGGTATTATTTTATTTTAGTCAAGATTTCGAGTTTGACGAGAAATACTTTCTGTGATATTTATTAATCTGAAAGGGCAAAATATTACACATGAGGTAACATCCAAAATTTCTTGCACTATGTTCATAAGTCGAAAAATCATTATAGCTACAAATCTGAAGCACATTCTCTTCAAAATTAACCGTCACTTCTAACAATAGGCTTTTACAACCGAATCTAAAGTTCATCGAAGCTTTACTAAAACCCATTTTTAGTCCTGCCCTAGAGAACGACCAGCGATTCCGTTTTTAGAAATCTGCCCGAAAATCCACGACCCTGAATTTGGTGTGTCAACTCACGAAACAGAAGGAAATTGTTGGATGTTAGGTCAGATGAGTACAAAGGGATTAAGAAGTGTACAAGAGAGTAGAAGTGAACATCAGTGAAACGCCCGCAGTTGAGCCAGCATCTGCGGGCGGTCTCAGTAAACGTCGGAGGGAATCAGCCGCAGGGCTCCTTGTTGACAGTATGTCTTTCAGGAACAAAACTGAATATGGCCTTTATATTTAATGACCTCTAGAATGATATTGTTAATGATCTTGAAGAAATGGAGATTTTCACAAGATTATTCAGACTATAAAACTAAACTGTCACACTATCTCATGATTTGGAGCTGATAGTATTTAGTCTTCCGTAAGAGAAAAAACATGCTATATTTTAAAGCTGACTACGATGTTAAATTGAAACCCTTTTTGTTTGGACGGTTTGGATATGTTAAAGATCTGCACTAGAGGAACAATCCAAACATTACGTTTTCTAAAGTCCAATTTTCTTTTCCCTTCCATAAAAATGAGATAATATATGCGAAGGACATACGCTGTTGAAACCAATTGGCCATTATTATAGCTCCACTTATGACGGTAAAACGTAATGTCTCATACCTGAACATTACATTCATTCGATAGAATTTCAGCGAGTTTCCTAGCTTTCAGCTTAATCTAATCATATTTGACCTTAGAAATTGCATTAGGAAATCGGTGTTGACAGATCTTTCTTATTTTGTACTTACAAGTCTTCACTGTGAGCCTTTGCTGATCATGTTTTCTATGATTAAAAGAAATTACGATTTAAATCTTGATCTTAGGCACGATCAACCTTTTTGATAAGTTTAAAAAAAGCAGGTGGAAGTAAACGATGTGTTCGAACAGTCCTTCATCGCTTTTCCTCTTTTCAAATGGAAATAATCATACCGAGATATTCACAGTTTCTTAAGACAGCAAATATCTGGGGAAAAAAGGGCAAGTGATATTAATCAATGAATGAGTTTTCTAGCTTACTTATCGATTATTTACAGCTTCGTTTCACGACCAAGTGGATCAAATATTTACTGTGTTCTTCCTAGATTAATGGTACTGCGTTCTAAATAATTATATCTGTGTGATTAAGTTCCTGTGATGCTTTTAAACAGCGAAAATATTTTTACACGAAATAAATATTACGATTGGTAGATAAACAAGACCTAACCTGCTGTAGTCAGTCTGTACAATGATGCTAAACGATAAGTATACCATTGTACGTCTAACATATCAGAAAAATCTCACAAAAGACTGAAATGTTTTAAAAAGAAGCTCAAAATAATGTAACGTAGCGGAATTCATGTATCTCATGCGTGATAGATGGTCATGTAGGCTATACGACACCTTCTTAATAAACAGACATTTACACGTACCTAAGTCGTGGCTAATGAAAATTGAACTAATGCCATTTCAAAGGTTATCATGCGCTACAGTATGATATTATAAAAAAGAAATTGCTATGTGTAACTAATCATTCCTGGTTTAGAGTAAAATTATAAATTGATACCTAAATGTAAATTTCCCCAATAATAATGAATTTAGCTCTTTCCATAAGAACATGTAAGAGCAGTATTTACAAGCATAAATACTTCTATTACTTTTGAATGACATCCACTTATTTTATGATGGTTAGTTCGATCAGCTACACCTCTTGTGGGCAAGGATTCAATTTCATGGGGAGTATTGATAAATATTACTGTTTTGATTTCTTCTAGGGAGCAAAGCTGGTTAAGTTAGTCGGTGCTCCCAAAATAGAGAAGCAAGTAGGGTTTCCGGTGTAAACGGATGAAATTTTTTGGATAATGGTTATAGAGATGGCTGACTTCTACCCTTACTAGAGTATATGTATATTGAAGTTACCCTCTAATGAAGTATAATCGACACTTAATAGATACGCAATAAAGTTTATTCTTCGCTTGACACATATACTTGTGGTTCAAAACAATATTGCGTAAATAGTAGTACAACATGTATAAACACTATGCAAGGAAAATAATGATCGATTATTGTTAATCGATTCTTAGGTAGACCTTACATCGGCCTCCCTAAAAAAATTTAGGTAACTTAAGCCTGAATGACTTCAGTTAGCTAATTGAAAACAAGTGCTGGTCTGACTTTTTACAAGAATGGCCGGCAAAGCCAAATACCTCCACAGGTGGTGTGGAGGAAAAACGCCGGTCTCATTGTACAAGGTTAACCCCTAGGGATCCAGGTGACACCTGCATAGGTGGTTTTGCTGAGTTGAAGAGACTGGCCTGGCCAACTGCACCCTAGAAAGGTTATTTTAATAAGGTATCTAAACGAATACACAGTATGCCATTTCTTTGATTGTCTGTAGCTGTTCTCCCACAATTCATAGCGAACATGCGTTATGGTTTGTGAAGTTAGTTAGTTTAGTTAGTTTTTTGTGTGCTTTTATGTTCTTGATCTATCCACTACATGTCCTTTTCAAAAAAATTTACAATAAAGCAGTATACCGATTTTTTTTCACGTAGCTCACCCTTTCCTCTCAAAATATGTCACAGTATATACAATTGGGAATTTCGAACCAGTTTGGTTCGATTTTATTGAAGGGAGTGGGATAGAGCAAGAAAACTGATACTAGACTTATTTAGCATGAAAGCAGCAACTTTGTGGCACCAGTCTGTTCATTCGGTAGAGTCTTTTTGGATGGCTGTTATCCTTGCAAAAGGGTTGGTGGACTGTGTGGGCATCCTTCGTGGGGTAGGGGGTTGGTCCTGTGGCGCTGGTCCAGGTTGATGATGGAGAGGAAGTCTCTTGGGAGGAGGCGGCTGCTCTTGCTGGGTGGCTGAGGTTTTTTGTTTCCTTTGGGAGGCCTGTCCAATTTGAGTCTGCTTTCCTCATGCGGGTCATCACCAGAATAATGAGTAGGGGGAGGACTTTTTTTGCTGATGACCTCTGTAGGTCCAACATCCTGTGAATCTTGTGAAACTGGTTGAACTTGATTTGCAAACAAGGGATAGTCTTCACGATTTATGTATTTTTTTTTATCTGATCTATATTTGCGGGGACTTACTGTTGGCCTTCTTGTAAGGTAACAACTGGTCCTGCTACCTTTTTTATTTGGTACGGACCTTGAAAATTCGGGCAAAATTTCCCAACTACGTTTTTGCTTGCGTTAGATAGTGGATGTGTGGCTTTTAAAACACATTGACCAACTTCAAATTTTACCTCTCTATGATTTTTATCGTAGTACATCTGCTGTTGCTTTCGCATCTGGTCATTAACTTGCTTGACCTCACTAAGCATCTCTTGAATATCAGCTTGTTGAAATTGAGACGTTTGCCCCGTTACGAAGAATAAACTTTCTAAAGGTGTGATATGCTGCTCGAAGTAATACTCAATTTTATGTAGAAATTGGCTTGAGGGGCCGCCATTGAAGGTGGCTTCGAATGGCACACTTTGTTGAACCATAATTATATTTGGTGCAGCTTCAGCAGGGTTTTGCCTTATGTCGCACATTTTCAAACGCTGGATAGGTAGAATAACAAAGTATTTGCAAAATTTTATCAAAAGCACAGACAAATAATGCCCACAGTTCAAAATTCAATTACGTTGTTTTACGAATGCAAACGACGTGTAACGAACGTGACGACTTCGTAATGAATGTTGCGACTTCTCAAGTAAAGCCAAAATTAATTCACTCTACTATCAGCAGAATATTTTAGAACCAATTTTTGAAGAAGAAATTCCAGTCTTATATGGAAAGGACATTGATAAAGTTGAGCGCCATATGGACAAAGCCCCTAGTCACATGTCTGAATCAACTGCCGCTTATTTAGCAAAGAAAGAATTAGAACCAGGAATAAAATGTATCCCATTTAATGAAATACCTGTAAAATTACCTGTCTCTCCTCCAATGGACTTTTGCGATTTCGGTTTTTTAATACGAGCCTTAGGAAAACGGCGTCTAAGAACACTGAACGGACTTAGGAAAACGGTCTAAGAGGAATGAGATAAAACTGACATAACAGTACTAAACAAAAATTTACTTTCATGGACAATTCGTGCTAGAACTATTGTCAAGAAACATGGCTATAATATAGAAGCAAATCACCGCATAAAATATGGCATTTATACATAAAACTTAACTATCAAAATCGTTTCCATAAAGTGCGAACGACCTTCTGTATTTTAAATAAAAGATGGTTAAGTGTAGGCAGCAACGAGAGGCTAAAGTTGAATAATAATTGAAAGGTTATATATGAAATTGAGAATGAATGTGTAAGAGTATAATGTTAAATAGAGAATTGGTAGTTATGGCATATTGCATTTACATTGAAGTGTGTAGAATTAGTAGTAAAGTTGAATGTTTTCGATGTTAATGTATTGTCATAAAAAAATAAGTGCGCGCAGAATTGGTACGCAAAATAAACTGCAATAATACAGTAGAGATGATAAGTTAGAATACAATATTAAATATAGGAATAATTTAAGATTAAAAAAGGGCACGAACCGCGAAGGAATTATTAAAACAAGAGGCATTTAAGAAAATCAAACAAAAGCCAGGCCAGAAGATAGATGATGTAGCAAAGCACATTCATGGTGTAGTAATTGGGTATTTAGGCATTAACCAAGCGGAAGACCCGGCAATAGAACAAATAATGTATAGAGATTTTGAACACTTCTACCCTACCTTGGTGTATATAATTTGAAGTGGCACTCTAATGAATTAGATTCAAACACAGCTCTAATTTTAATAACATTGTTTATTCAAATATTCGCTTTTCAACATGAAGCATACGTACTACTAGTACGAGATATATATAACATTCATGCAAGGGATATTATTCCCGTATAGATACTTTGCAAGAAAATACAGTTTGCAATACTCACAATACTTGAAAGTCAACCAGCAGTGCTGCCACGTAAACTTTGGGCTTAACAAGAACTCGCGTAGGTTAGCATCAACTTAGCTCCTCCCTCAACACTTCCTTTCACTTCCTCAACACTTCGTCCCACTTCGTTTCGCATCTCACACCTTTCACTTCGTTTCTTTAATCTAGCTGCTTGGTTTTTTGGTATTTATATCAACCGCGTATGCCGCAATTAGCATATCTTAAGCGGCTTCTTTAGATTTATTGACTTAAAAGTTCAATTGTTGGGAATCGAATCTTATGTAAACCTTACAAATGTTAAATATATTTGTAAAATCAATACGGAAGGATATAAAAAAGGAGCTAATGACGTTTCATCCGCTAATGTTTCAAGAAACAATAGGCATGGCAAAGGAGATTGCCGGGGATATAAACGGAGAGGTTCAAGAATATGACGCCATGATAAATAGTGTGGCAATTAGTGAAGAGGCACAAGATAAGAAACTGACTGGCAGGAGTCACACTGGAAACAATGAATGCAGTACTGAACAAAAAAAAATTGAAAACATCAAGCAAAAACCCAAACAAACTATTGCTCATTTAGCATCGGAGGTAGAGCAGGTTACTCTTGACTATTTTGGTAGACAATATGCGGGACAGAAAGCAACGGAGAAAGTAACGTTAATGAAGTTTCTACAGGCTGTGAGTAAAGAGATGAAACGGGAGCTAAGCCCATTGTTGTAAATTCAGTTCATTCACGGGTTGCATCTACCCGATTCTAGGTGCCTTGGAAATAAAAGACAAAGTCCTTCAAGAAGCACAAAAATCATAAATTTATTCCAACGACAGCAATCCTGCATCACAGTCAGCGCTCATTCGCTTACAAAAGACATAAACTCAAGTGCCAGCCTGGCGTTATATACAGCGGCGTGCAGCGAAAGTTCACTTCACTTCGCGCAGCGCCTATTTTCGCTTCACTTCGCAACACCCATTAAACATACAAGATTTAAAGGAAGCAGTCAAGAAAGCAACAGACAGAGGTCCAAGTATATGAATCACAAATTGATAATGCAGGAATTGATAAAAAAGCGGAAGAAATTGAAAGTTTGAGATACTCAGATGTTGAGGATAAGGGAAATGAAATAAGGATACATAATATATCGCTGAGTGAGGAATTATCAGAGATACACAAATTAAAATCTACAATACAGAAGTTAGAGAGTCAAATGGTGGGAATATCCCATGAGAAATGTGGCAAATTTGCGGCAAAATTATTCCGACAGGAGAACAACGAGGTGGTTTAAGGATCAGTTAAAATATAGGCACTATAATAAAAATAAATTTATGAAACAAGGAGATTTGGTTACGTTACGAGATTTGTTAGCTGTCAAAGCTTTGAGAGGTCAGTTTCCAGAGCATTTTGAAATTATACGAGTTCTCAAAAATCAAAATGTGCTATTAAGATATTTACGCAGTCCACAGGCGATTATAAAAAGAAATTTAAACAAATTTCATGTGAAACACAGATATTTGATACAACTCATTCCAATTCTTAAAACTTGTGAGCAGGATTAATTTTTTATTGCATTACCACTCTATAGGACTATTATATATCTTCTTTCTTTTTTATTTTAGTTTCATCCATCAGAAGGAAGTTTTTTGCACAATGTTTTTGAATATAGAAAGTTCGCAGAAGTTGCTAGACTGCGAGACTATGTTACGAAAGAAACGCTGACCATGTACCAGTATGTAGAAATTTATTCCATGCTTAAACATGCAATAAGTACTGGGTTGAACTTAGGTTCAACGTATCAGAGATTTCAAATGAGAGAAAAAATGATATCGCAAAATATCTATTAAAAGTTTTGTTCCTTCAATTTCTTATATACTAAATGCAGTGTATATATATATATATATATATATATATATATATATCTTTGTATTAAAACCTAGCAGACTGGCCATTTCTTTTATAAGGCAGTTCATATTTCTACATTAGATTTAATTTCAATTTGTATAATTTTTTTGGTGCTTGTTGAATGTGTAAACTCTTAAAATAAGAAATATTACACAGTAAGCTCTAAATTTAATTTAGGAGGGCGTTTTTTATTTAAATATTTCATTAGCAGGTCAATGATTATACTTGAGTGCATTACCTAAATATACTAATTTATGACAAATAATTAATATATATACACTGCTCAAAAAAAGTAGGGGAGCAAGCAAAGAAGTTAAGAAAACCGTGCGAGACAGCCACGTATTGGCATAAAATGGATAGTACATGCGTATCAATGCGCAATACAGAAAAAAGACGTAAAAAAATTTGTAATTAAGTTTTAATTCTTTGAAAATATGGAAAAAACATGAAAAGATGATTTAGACCAACAATTTGGCTACATGTAAACGATAAAAATAAGTATTGTTTAGAAATGATGCAAGATTTTTAATATGGCTTGTGGTCTCCTAGAACAGCTAAGACTGCTGCACACCTGTTTTCCATGGATGCGATGATGTTATCGATAAGACTTTGGGAAATACTGTTCCACTCCTCAAGAAGTGCAATCTCCAAGTCTCGGAGAGTAAAAGGAGGCCTTGGTCTCGCAGTAATGCGTCGTCCGAGCATGTCCCAAATATGCTCGATTGGATTCAGGTCAGGAGAGCACGCTGGTCATTCCATACGCTGTATTGTTTCAACTTCAAGCATGTTCTCCACAAGACGAGCTGTATGCGGTCTGGCATTATCATGCTGGAAAACAAAGGAATCTCCAATGGCTGTAGCGTAAGGTATGACATGAGGTCTCAGTATCTCGTCTGCATACCTTGGGGCCGTCAAAATACCATTCCGAATGATAGGCAGGTCCGTACGTCCACCTATTCTGATTACACCCCATACCATAAAATCAGCTCGTCTGTATTGTGACCTTTCACGAACGAATGTGGGGTTATTTCGAGTGCCCCTTTCCCTCCATACCAAAACACGTCGGGTGTCACACTCCAGACTGAATCGGGACTCGTCTGTAAACAGCACTTGGCTCTAATCATGTTGCTCCCAATCTCGATGTTCAGCAGCCCATCTTCTTCGGGCCGCACGGTGGCGTGAGGTCAACGGAATGCAAACCATTGTCCTACGTGCATAGAGACCTCCCTGATGAAGCCTATTACCTACTGTTTGGCTGGACACTCTTCGTCCTGTTGCCAAGAGCAATTGTCTTTGCAGATGAGTATCATTGTCTGTTCTGTTTCGACGAGCTGTTAACAGTATATACCGGTCATCAGTTGCTGTAGTGGCGCGTGGCCGACCTTTCCCTGGTCGACGTCTAGCATTCCCTGTTTCTTGGAATCGATTCCACAGCCTTGCAACGACACTTCAGGCGAATCCAACAGCGTCGGCGACACTACGTTGTGTTTGACAGGATTCAAGTCTGCCTATAATACGCCATGCCATGGATTCCGGTAAATCAATTTGTTGAGACATTTGCAAGTCACCTTTTCTCAAAAAGAATAACTCAGCAATCGAATTTCACAGTTAAGGCAGTGAAACAGACGTTTCTGTAACATCCCGATTTCCGCCCTTATGTTCTCTTTCTGGTTTTTGACGTCATGAACTTTGATTTGCATATGAAGTTTTCTTCTGTTTCCTGCTAGGCTTTTAAGTATGGATGATTTATTTTATGTTACTTATTTGTGTAAGTATTTGCGTATTTTCGTTGAAACCATGTGCTCCCCTAATTGTTTTGAGCAGTGTATATATATATATATATATATATATGTATATATATTTTATATATATATATATATATATATATATATATATATATAGGGCAACAGAGAGATATATGTACTCGTACGTGTAATTCAGCTGTGTCTAGGTTTTTTGTATTAATTTAAAACAAAATTTTCGTGCATCTACGGTCAAAATTCCTTCATTTAGATTTTGCGTGCGAAAATTGAATAGTAAGATTTTTCATTTAATTATATTTTTGACCCAGACGAGATTCAGTGAGCAATTACCGGTGGTGTTGCGGATTATCATGCATTCGCAGTTAACAGAATTTCAAGTTTTACATGAAACTGTAAGTTTGCTGAATGTTTTAAGCACATTTTTTTATAAAGGGACGTCAGAGCATTTTGGAACTTCTTTTGGTAATTTAGTATTGAGTTAGACGTAACTCCCTCACTGGAATGTTCACTCCCCCTACCCTTTTAATTCTAATTTGATTTTGGAATGATAGTAGACAATGAAAAGTGAAACGAACGCTTCGGACGAAATAGAAGACTGATTTAAGCAATTTTCTTTTGAAGCAACGTAATAAACGAATAAAAAGGAGATTAAAACTTGCAACGATAATATTTTTCAAATGTCTTGCAGTCTCCATAACTTATTTTACAGCAAATTCACTTCTCCCTCTTTCAATGTGACCACAGTCCTGGTGGACGACACATTGCATCCTGAACACTATGTTCTCAACGGCCAAGCGTATCATGTCACCAGGAATGTTCATCAAAGTCGGGGATATGTTGTCCTTTAGGGCCGCCAAGTTAGAGACTCCACCAAGGTACACCTTAGACTTTAAAAAACCCCACAGAAATATGTCCCAAGGGTTAGGTCCGGGGAGCGAGGTAGCCATGCAAGTGAAGAAAAGTGACTGATGACCCTTTCTTTTGTAAAGCGAAGGCGCAACAGATTCCGTACCGATCTTTATAGCCCGGAATACTGGCGCTGCTGTCGACTACATAATCGTCAATTTGTATTTTGATGTTTTACTTGCCTTTTATGCATATTCTTGGGTGCTCCGACAACAAAAGCTCCATATCTTCCCCTATCGGCGACTTTTGGAACTAATTTTTTTTCACGGAAACTCTTTCTCATGTCGTCTGTAATCCCTCTATCAATTTTGGTGGAATTCCGGCTGACGGATCGCGCTACAGATGGCTGTGAGTAGTGTCAGTTTAAAAAAAAAAATCACCCTGTATATATATATATATATAATAAAAATCAATATCATACCTTGAACAGACTCCCTAAGACTTACTAAAATGCATGTAATACAAAGATTTTTTAAAATTATACATATTAGTATACTTTTAATGTGTTAAATGTATAGTATATAAAAAAGATGAAAACCTATGGCCCAGTTGCCCTAACTTACCTTATTTGAATTCATGCGGCAGTTAATTAAATTATTTTCATTGAATGAAAGTTGCAAGAATCTGTTTAACGTTATGAATATTTTCTTCATAAAGAAATTACTGTTTTCGACCAATAGCTTTTAAACTTTTTCAGTAGGCAAGAAAATTTTTAAAGAGCAGGCGAAAATTTTTTGGTGTAAATCAAACTTTGTTAGTATCTCAGATTTAGCCTGGTTATATTTTACGGAAACTTAAATTAAATGATCTAAAACATTCAAAACAGTATTAAAAGATATCATGCAATCAAAGGAGAAAATAATTTTAGGCTAACAAATGTAGATATGCGTACATACAGTGGGGGGAATAACTATCAGTTGGATAGGAAATCATACGTTTTTCCGTGTCGAATTTATCAGTTCGAAGAATTCAAATTTAACGAAATTTGAGTTCATGCAAGGATGCGTAAATTCAAAACCCGTTGAAATAATTATAAAATTTTTAATGTAAAAATATGTTGTGCCTCTGGTAAAAAATATATATTCAGTAAAACTTCTTTTTTTTATAGAACTCTTTTTCTGCCTGTAGCTACTGCAAGCAATAATTTAATAAGTAAATATGCTGTGTTTTTTCTAAAGATTATAATATATTTGTATTACCATTATTATTATTGTAAAAATATCCAATTTCAAAATATCTCATTTTTGTATCATTTTCGCATGTTTTCTCTTTTTCTTGTCTTATTATAGTTAAATAAAAATTGCATAATTCATGAACAAAAAACTTCAAACTATAATACTGTGTATTATAGATAGTTTCTCATATTAGACCAAATCAAGGAGCATCAGGGAAACATAACAATCGCAAACATTTTATTATGCGTAATTTATCTGTGATGTCTCACTCCTGCAGTAATAAGCAAATATCGCTTGAAGATAAATTTGTTGGTCGGCCTCGCACTTAGTCAAGCAGGAAAAAGACCAAATAAAACACACAGAGAAAAACTCAGTTTAGACGGTCGCAACCCAAATAATCAACTATAAGGGCGGATAAAATGAAAACGGAACTGTGGTTATAATTTGGTTTATTTTCGTATGAGTATGGTGTAATTTTGTGTAGAGTTAGAGCGAGAGGTAAGGAAAACAACCCCTACTGCGGAAATGGACTTGCCCTGTGTAGTCGCTCAGAAGTACGTGATATGCGCTAGCGGTAGGCCAACAATATCGTCCAGCAACAGTATGTCTTTACAACAGTATGTCTTTCTCAGATATCGCGCTGAGGACAATTTTCTAGACAGTATTGTGGCAGGTGAGGAATCTTGGTATCACTTCCAATTAGAAAGCAAACGACAATGCCAACAGTGGAAACATCCGAGTTCCCCAACGTCGTGGTCAAATGATCAACGCTGCTCAGTACTGCAATACCCTGCACCGTTTGCTTGCAGCAATCAAGGCGAAATGGCCTGGCCTGTCCTCTAGAGTGATTTTGCTGCATGAGAACGCACCGCTACATATGGGTGCTTTTACACAGAACACTTTTGGCGAAGTTTCGGTAGGCAATGTTGGAACACACAACGTATATTCTGGATCGATCGCGTGACATTCGCATCTTTGGTCCTCTGAAAAAGGTATTAAAGGGTCGCTGTTCTTACTCGGACGGTGCGAAGTCCACGACAATGTTCGAAACTGGATCCGATCTCAGCCAAAGGGCTTCTATGAGAAGGGCATTCACCACTTGATGAAACAGTGGGGCAAGTGCTTGTGTAGCTTTTTAGATTAAGTTTGAAATAAACTATGTCATTTCATTCTGTGGCTCCTGTTCCGTTTTCATTTGAACCCATTTTCCCTTCCATGTTTTTAAAGTTAATAAAAGTAAATCTTATAAACTCACTGGAATTGGGAACAAAACCTTTAGAGTGTGCAGTTTTGTTTATGTTATGAAGCGAAACATATCTGATTGCCTATACCTTCTTCATCTATTGTAGATTAAGGAAACTTTAAGAAAAATAAAATTGGTGATTTAACTAGTAATCGAAGTTAATAAAATGAATTTTCTCTGAGGGTCATTCATATATTAAAACTGGAAATTGAATTGAAGCTGTGGAACCCATAGAATCTGGCACGAACACCATATGCCTCGGCCATCTGACCCTTTGAAAGAGATCTTCCAAAATTTTTTTTTAAATATATGAAGCAAATATCATATCATCCAAGAGATCTTTCAAACAAATTGCCAATGTATTGACGAAAACAAGTTTACAGTGTTTAGAGAGGGTAGATGATGAACCCAGTAAACGCATACCATTCCGGATGATCGGAAAAGTTATGGGGTTTAGAGGGTGCTGTTCTTGTACACAATCCCCGATTAAGCCTTCAAAAAGTGAGAGTGCTAGATATATGATATCTTTATCATGGACCCTGTGAGCGCTTACCCTTCAAGAAGATGGTCAAAGTGAACTGTTTGTTCTCAAAGAGCTGACAGCAGAATAAAAATACATCGAATTTCTTGTCGAGATCTTGGAGTGCACGCTGTATATATGACAAATACTTCTTGATGTGTGGGGAAGGACGTGTAATCAAAGGATCTGGAAGTCCTTCAGAAAAGAAGGGAAGGGGAGATAAGGGAAATCGACTGTCCTCAGACGAAAAGGTTTAGGCGGATAGTTACTTCTTCAGAGAAGGATCGAAATCGGTGTACAGACATATTGCCATCACGCTGGTAATCATAGAATTCAATGAATCTGCTGAGAAGGACTCCATTGTTATATAGTGTATATACATATAGTGTATATGCTTTTGCATAGAAAATGTTCAGATTGCAAATGTTTTTTATTTTTTTATTTTTCTCAGTAATAGATTTTGGACTCCTATTTCCCCCAATCTATTCGCATGGCATTAAAAGGCAAGTAAAAATGCTTCGTATTTGTACAATAAATACATGGTAAATTTTTACCGTAGTATATCTAGCAATAACGTAGCAATATTGTATTCAGCGAAGTGTTAGCAAAGTCACATATTGATCCCGACACTTACGTAAAATGTCAAAAAGCTCTATAATTTGCCCATGTAATTCGACTGCCCTTATACCTACAAGCTTTAACATTATATACATATTATTGCTGTATTTAAAATTCGTTATTTTATTTTAAAAAGAGGTATTATATATAATATTTTATTATTTAAAAGGTAATTTATATTTAATTTAATATTTAATAAAGAAGTCCTTAAAGTAATTGAATATTATAGTTAATTAATAAATGAAGTTGTATAAAGGTTATAGAAAGTACGAGTATTTAAAAATTATTATTAATTATTGTTAACTTATTTCTTATTATTAAAACTGGATGAGTTCTTAAATTCTCTTTTATTAAAATCAATTTCATTTCTTATAACAGATGAAGTTAGTAGAATCTTTCTCTCATTGCCTTAAACTTCAATATAGATTCAACATACAAATACATATTAATAACAACTCTCATTCTACCTGTAACTATAATACTATCAAATAATATCCCTCATATTAAAATTAATGAGTATCACCTTGAACATCATTAAGAAAAAAAATTGGCCCATAAAAAATAGAAATAGCAAGATAGACGATTGACTGACAAAAAAATATTTATAGAACAAAAAAAAACTAATTTAAATTATGCCATGGCTAAAAAAAATAAACTTATTGATAGCATCTTTTTTCGACAGATAGATGGTCGCTATTCGTCGTAGCATGTTAGATTAGCAGTCTCCTAGAGAGAGGCCAAAGAGAGAGAGAGAGAGAGACAGCCTCAGTTTTTCGTGTCAACTCTTTATATAATTTTCTTCCAGCCTTCTACGGGGCTCCCCTTCAATTTTCCCCACATCTTCTCCTATTGGACGAAACCATCTAAAGGATTCTTGAACTTTCACTACGGGGACCGACGGGATCCCTTATCAGTATATTCCTGGCGTTAAACGGGCCTTTTTTCGTTAACAGTGAGCAAAAAAATTGTCACTTCTCTTCAATGAAACTGATAATCTCTCATCGCCATTTTCTTTCTGTGTCGTCTGGTTTTTTGTGGACACTTCTGGGTTTTAATTCATTTCGCGATAATTTAAAATTTTTGTATTAAAAAAAGGAAAAAAATTAAGTGTATAAAAAATCTTTAAAAATATAAGGAAGTAAATAAATAAAAAAACTAAACCAAACTTAATTCTTTAGAAAAAAAAAACTTTACCTTGAGTCCGTCAATAAAAATGAAAAAGAATTAAAATAAATTGAAAATTGTTAGTCAATCAAATACCAAAACAAATTAAATAACTGTATGCTACATTTATCGTACATAAAACATGATTTATTATTATTTCCTAATTAACTGCTCAACTTTCATGAATGCCACCACAATTAATCCGCTCGAAAATTAATCTAATGACACTCATCAAACTCAAACAATAAGTGGAGAAAAATATTATAAACGTATTTGATGGTCTGTATAATTAATTTATAATATTTAATTTATAAAGTGATACACAACATTATTTTTTAAAGACAAAATTGCATGAAATTTTGACTAATTTATTTTATAAATGGAAGATTTCGAATAGATCCAGGAAAATTTGTTGAAGAGGGTGAACTGGATGAGGTTGTTAATTAATCACAGTTTGTTAACCTTATATATTTTGCAGAAAGTATCTGAAATAGGAAATTTTTGCAGCAAAGAGAGTCTGCGTAATTCGTAGTTTAAATATTTCAATTTCAGAATAAGAGCCACTTAAACAGTCGGCAATGACTACATGCTACTTGAGAGAGATATACAAAGTATTTTTTGTAATTTCTCTAAACATACCTGTGAACCACTAAGCCTAACACCAACCTTATTTGTGAACCGCCAATCATACTACGAAGCAACTGCTAATCACTAAGCATACCACAGAAACTTTCGATTGGTAGTAATTGGTTTAGATTTTGAACTCTATATCAAATTTTGTTCTATTTTGATTAATTTCAATATTTTTTCTAGCTTTATAAACTTTTATTCTAGATTAATAAATCTGGCTTCTCTGGGTACAATAATAGGGCATGAAATAGGACACGTCATGCAATCTTTCTTTAGTAAGTAGATTCTATTTTCTTTTCTATTTTAAAAACTGATAAATTGATTTAATATCTGAATCATATTAAAATTCAAAATTAGTTGTTTAGCTCGTGTTTTAATGATAATTTAATCAAATTAAAAATTCATTCAAGAGAAAGAGACCATAGAAAAAGAAAGACCGTAATGTGTCCGGAGATGTTCCCAAATAAAATTCTCAAGGAACATTTCAAGGCGTTTGTTAAATATAAGATGAGAGAAAATTATGGCACCAAGAATTGATGATCAAAAAGAGTCCTAATTTCTGGTTTTTAATTGATTATAATTGTTTATTTAACATGAATAAATAAGCTATATTTGGATTAGTTTACATCTACGCAATCAAGGATTTAATCTAGTTTGCGTTAAACAGTTTGCGGTAATTCATACTTCATACACTCTACAGGAGAAATTTTGACTGATCAAATGAAATAATCAATTCGTCATCATTATTATGTATTCTTTAACAGCATAGTCCCTCGAACACTATTTCTTAAAAAGTTTTGCCACATACTCAACGGAAAATAGTTATTAACGGAAAAAAGTCTTCCGGTGGTTATCTTTTGCTTTCTGTCTCCAAATTATGATTAGTTTAGAAGTACCCTTTAAGTGCTTATTAAATATCGAGGGGTCCGTTCCTCTTAATCGGGTGTGTTTAATTGAATTTTTCCGTAGTCTAACTGTCTAACGTTAGTACAATAAATTGTGTATGATGCTTGGTTGTTACCACTTTGGGTTGAATAGACTACACTTAGTCTATCACCAGAATATATTCTGGTTTTTGAATATAGTATTCCCCTGTCAGCACATGCGTTAGGAATACCATACTGAGGAGAAAAAAGAACTAATATGCGTAAGTGACGACTCATATTAAGTTATTCCAAGCAATTTCATATGAAAAACAATTTGCTCATATTTATTATTCGTACTGCCATAGCGTTTCTTCTCTCTGAAAAAAGTGAACATGGATTTCGATTTGATGATAGAAAATGAAGCACTATATAAAAGTAATAGTACAAAATATCTCAGTGTGGTGCTAGACAACAAATTAAGCTTCACTGACCACGTGAAAGCCACAAGGGAAAAGGTTGAAGATAGAATCACTATGATGAAAAGACTTGCTGGTGCCAAATGGGGAGGCACGCAAGAAACCTTGAATAAGACTTACAACATATATGTGTCACAGTGGGCTTGTGTGATGTTTTCCAACGATTCCAGGTTTAGCTGGCAGTCTGATTCACGTCGGACTTTCATATGGAGAACGCCAGGTACCCGTTACCACTAAGACAACATCATTGAACGACACCGTTACGGTGGTGCAGGATTGCTCTTTTGGGGTGAAATTACACTGGGCTCCAGAACAAATCTGCATGTTCAAATCGGAACCATGAACGGCCACCTTTATCGGGACATCATTCTGGAACAACATGTACGTTTATTTAGGGGTGCCATGGCACAGAATTTGAGTTTATGGATGACAACGCCCGTCCTCACCGAGCAAACATCGTAAACGAATGCCTTCAATCTGAGGTTATCACCCGTATTGAATGGCCAGCATTCTCACCTGAGTTGAATCCGATAGAGCATGTGTGGGACATGCTTGGCAGACGAGTTGCAGCCCGTCAACCACCTCCTACATGTGTACCGAAACTTGGGAGAGCGTTGCTTGCTGAGTGGAATAAGTTTCTCCAAGATCAGCTCGATAATTTGATACTCAGCATGCCTAGGCGTTGTACGGACTGTATTTTATCGCATGGGAGACATACGAGGTAGAGTCAATAAATTCCCGGAATGGTCGCCTACATCCACGCAGGTGTTCGTTGGAGGGGAAATATCTTTTTTGGATGTTGGCAGCAATAATAAGGAAAACACTCAGCCGTCTGGAATTCATTTCTGGTACTGTCGGCGTTAGCTGCAGATCATTTCTGACAAAGAGAATTTTTTATTCGTCGGATATTAAAATGTCGTCTTTAGAGCAACGTGCAAACATCAAATTCTGCGTTTTGCTCGAGAAATCACCTTCTGAGACGCTCGAGATGCTGGACAAAGCATACGGAAACGATGCCATGAAAAACACGGCTGTGTACTAGTGGCATAAGCGTTTCCGTGAAGGTCGCACGAACATCGAAGATGACCCTCGGACTGGGCGCCCCACCTCTTCCGAGGGAAATGCCGAGGGAAATTGATGTTGGAGGTTTGTTTCGATTATGATAGCGTTATTCACTACGAATTTATTCCTGAAGGCCAAACTGTCAATAATGAACTTTACCTGGAGATCCTTAAACAACTATGAGAGGCAAACAGAAGAAAACGACCTGAAAAATGGGCAACAAATGATTGGTTTCTTTTACACGACAATGCTCCACCATATCGCGCTCTGATTGTGAAAAAGTACCTTGCCAGACACAGTGTTACCACTCTGGAACACCCTCCTTATTCTCCCGACCTAGCACCAGTGGATTTTTATCTGTTTCCACTGCTAAAAATGAAATTCAAGGGACACCGTTTTGTGGATTCAGATGAGGTGATCGAAAATACGACGAAGCAACTGAAGGGCCTCTCAAAAAATGCATTCCAGGAGTGTTTTGAAAGTTATACGAACGCTGAAAGAAGCGTGTAGACGCAGGAGGAAAGTAATTTGAAGGCCAATAAGGTAAAATTATTGTTCTATTTTTTAATAATTTGTAATTGACCTATTCCGGGAACTTTTTGACCCTACCTCGTACAATGTATTAACCATCATATCAACCATGTGATATTACGTTTTTGTAAATCAAATATTTTTTACAATTGCTCCACAGAGCAAAAATCGTAGTTTTTATGAATGGTATCATACATACACCATCTTTTTTGTTCTTTATCTTTTGTTTAATAAATGGGCTTTATGAATAAGTCACGTTTGTTTTGTTTCTGAACCTTTATTTCTCGGAGATGAGGATAATGAGAACCTTATTAAGGATAATGAGAACCTTTATTTCTCATTATCCTTAATTAATGGACATGAGTGTATATGGAAATTAAGAGGCAAGCGGTCGGAGCTAACATCAAAATGTTGGTCCCTCACAGAACGGAATGGTTACAAGACCATCAACCTAGCTCTCTAAAAACGCAAATTTCTCCAGTAGAAGTAAGCCAAAAACACTTCAAGATTTTAATGCTAACATACCAATGGAAAAGGTGAAAAGGCTGATCAACCCCTTTGATTATACTGAAATCGAAAATAGACTGACAGTACAAGATTAGGGGGAAAAGATATCCCAGAGACTGTTTTGAAGGCAATATCGTTGTGTATGATCAACGAACAATATCCGGAAGATGAATGGACTCCAGTTTATACAGATGGGTCTCGGATTCAAAACACAGTGGGAGCTATTGTCTACAGTACACTATTTTCCCAGAGTGTCCCTGTCGGCCGATATATGTCCAATTTCGATGCCGAGATCTTCGCAATTCATTTAGCACTTGAAAATTTAAAAACCAAAACCAATATGTTCTCCAAAGTGGTTATTTTAGTTGATTCTATATCTGCCATCGAAGCCTTTACGAAAAATCACTGCTCTGAGCCTAGTATATATGGTCTTAGCGGAAATCAAGCAAACCCTGAACATTCTTAGAGGCATGGAGAAAATTGTCTTTCAGTGGATTCCATCACGTGTCGGTATTGAAGGCAATGGACAGGCAGATTTGCTTGCAAAAAACGGAACCCGAATTCAGCAAGATATTATACCTGATACACCGGATACACTCAAAAGACACGTTTTTGAAATATTTAGAGAGGTAAGCAACTCCGATATGGTGGAAAAATTGAAAGGTAAAACCTGGGAGAACATTCAGGACTGTTGGAAATCGTATGGCCACAAATCCCGCAAGGAAGCTGTAGAAAAATTTCAGGCTACAGACTGGACACGACTGCTTGGCAGACGTCTGTTCAAAATAGGTATACTTCCAACCAACGTTTGCCCGATCTGCAGGGCAGACGTTATAAGTTCGGATCATCTCCTAACTTGCCATGGACTTGACAGAATCTCCCAGAGAAACGGAGACATCAACAAATTGTATTGGGATGCAAGGACCAGTATGAACTCTCTTTGTGACTGAACTTTTTGATTGTGTATATTTTCCTAGTTTATTTTGTTTCTAGTTTTTATTGTTGGTTTCTAGTTTATATTGCTGTTTTGTTTTGTTTCCCGATCTTTTGTAATGTTTTGGGATGCCTGATCTGTATGGATTAATTTCCGGAATAAAGACATATGTAACACATATTATTCGTACTGCGATTTCTCTCTTTAAATACTGATTTAACAAATTGCTACAAACAAAAGATATACTAAACAAAAAGATAGTGGTAATGGGAGATCTAAATGCAAGATCTAACCTGTGGGACCACAGACCTACTAACAATAGGGGATTGAATATTGTTAATATGGTGATTCGAAATGATGGAATTATAAGAAATAATCCATATAGTAGGCCAACATACGACGGACCGTTCGGTTAAGACTGGACTGATGTCACAATTACATTTGGTATTGATGAGTGGACTGTTAAAGATGATTATCAGAATACAGATCATAATGCGATTACATTTGACATCGGAGATAGTAGTGGAAATAGAACTAGTGGCTATGTTACTAGATGGAAAATCCAAGATTTAAATTGGTTCGAATTTAGAATTGACCTTAGTTGGAGAGCCTGAAAATGGTAATTTCTGAAATGTCTATTGATGAGAGTATTGAGAAGCTAAATGCGATAATAAATGAGCTTTGTAAGAAACGTAAAAGGAAAGTTAGAAAGGACACTACATATAGAGCACCATGGTGGAATTAAAAATTTACAGCGAAAGGAACCAAGTTAGGGCCCTAAGAAGAAGATACCAAAAGATAACAGATAAAGATGAACGAGAAAAGTGGATGATAAAGTATAAACGGGAGAGAAGAAAATACAAGAAAATGATTATAAATGCAAAGAGAACCAATTTTAAAGAATTCCTAGAAAAATTTACAACATGCGTTAAGGATACGCATGGGGTGGTTAAGAATATTATCCAAGATAAAAGACAGAATGTAATAGATGCGGTCCTGGATTGTGATGGCACATTAAGAGAAACAGAGGAAGAGATTGAGGAGGTGTTAGCTAAGCATCACTTTGAGAAAGAGCAAGTAATGGAAGATAGTGATGAAAAAAATTTGTGGTGGATAAAGGTGATGAAATTACAGTTGAAGAAATTGATTTAACCATGGAAACCACGGCTAAAGATAAAGCCCCAGGCTACGATGGCCTAACATTGGGTATCATAATGGCCTTACATGAAACAGATAAAACAATACTGTGCGATCTTTATAACAAATGCCTAAAAGAGGCTTACTTCCCAAGAGCATGGAAAACCTCAAGTGTGATCTATTTCCCAAAGGAGGGAAGAGATAGAGCACAAAGCAGGGTCATACCGTCCAATCTGCCTTCTTCCCATAATGGGTAAGATATTGGACAAAATTCTGACAAATAGATTGGTAATGCATCTGGAAAATAAGAGCTTACTCTCAGAAGGACAGTAAGGATTCCGTAGAGAGAAAAATACTTTACACGCACTAGGTAATATTATGAATAAGATAAAAGAAAACAAGGAAAGAAATGAACATGCGTGTCTTATCTCTTTGGACGTAAGAAATGCCTTTAACTCAATAAAGAATACCAAGCAGCTAAATTAAAGAAACGAAGTGTTGAGGAAGTGAAAGGAAGTGTTTAGGAAGTGAAAGGAAGTGTTTAGGAAGTGAAAGGAAGTGTTGAGGGAGGAGCTAGGTTGATGCTAACCTACGCGGGTTCTTGTTAGGCCTAAAGTTTACGTAGCAGCATTGCTGGTTGAATTTCAAGTATTGTGAGTATTGCAAAGTGTATTTTTCTTGAATGCTATATATATATATATATATATATATATCGTACTAGTAGTACGTATGCTTATGTTGAAAAGCAAAGTAATATATGTGTCACTTTGTAATAAATATTTTAATTAAATAAGAACTGTGTTTGAATTTAATTCATTAGAGTGCCACTTCAAATTATATGCATCCAAGTTAGGGTAGAAGTGCATAATTATCTATACCATGTTAATAAATTCTCTTTCATTTTCAGTAGCACTGATAGTTCTTTTTTACTTATTATTTTATTTTAGGAGATTCTTTATCAGATCAGAGTACAAGAGATTATTATGATGAAAAAATACAATGCCTGGAAAACCAGTTTTCTCAGTTCCGAATTGAGTCTATTGGAAAGAATGTAAAAATACTAATATCATTTTCATTTACTTACTTGAAATCTCTATATTTAGCAAAATTACTGAATTTAATATAAAAGAAATTCATGGTATACATATTTGCAGCAGACTTCATTCAAAGATGGTCTTTGGTGTAAAAGTACCGCATATACTTTATATAACGGAGAGGGTGAGAAAATGTCTCATTTTCCCATTCCTTTGAGAAAAAACTCTTTTAGTGTCATATTCTCTCATGATGGACAGATTTAAAATTATTATTTTCAAATGAAAAAAGTCATTTTCAGAAGGCACGTAACTTTTCTGATTTTTAAGAGAGAAAAGTTCTAATCAGCTGCAATTTTCTACAAAACCTTTAAATAAGTTTTTTATATCAAATGCTGTCCACAGTCTATAGTAGTCAGCGTTAAAGGCTGCTATCAAACGGATCTAGATTTGATTTCTTCTATGGAACAGATTTTTCTGAGCAGTCTTGTCATGGGAGCCAAATGATGACTGCTATGCTAGGGGGGGGGGGGGTAGGATATTACTCGGATGTTCGTGGATTCCAGTTACTTTGGAATGGATGTTTCTAGCCGTTTAGATTTGGCTTCTGACTTTATGGCTTCGTCAAATAAACCCTTTTGTCGAAAAACAGTAGCGCTCCTATTGGGAAAAACGTTGTTTCACCCATTGCGAGTGCTCATAGTAGAGTAGCCAACAAAACATGAGGTGAGTACCGTCAAAAGTTCGTAAGATAAGTACCTGCCACATTAGAAAAAATGTCAAGTAGTATAATTTAAGTAGGTATTGTCCAAATTTTAACCATGCTTTTAATTGGAACGAAGAGAAATCACACAGTAAGTGAAGTTCGCTTTGGAATATTTCGCGAACTGATTTACGATTTTTACAGAAAAAAATAAAACAGGCTTCTTTTAATTAATGCAGTGGATGCCTCAGGAAGTCTTAATAACAATTTCTCAGAACTATGTATTTGTTTTCCCCTCAGCTTCAAAACATTTAGCATTAAAAGAGATCTATCAAAGTGAAAATCCAAAGGGAGATAATAGTTTAGGTTGATTCACACTAAATGAGGTTTGTAAAGTAACATTTGTTTCATTGTGTTCAATGGTTTTATTTTTTTGGATGCAGAATTACACAAAGAAGGATTTGCAGGCAGATTAAAGCTTTAGATATAATTAATTTTATTCGACAACTTTAAGCATAAACTGTGCACCAATACTTTCGTCCAGCACTGTATATATCGTTGAGTTTCAGTTAAGTGGGTCGGGAAAGAGGAAGTTTATTTTTGTTTATGCAATTTCCATCCCTGAATTGCTCAGGTACCTTGCCTTAAATTGCAGATTTATTTTAATGTCGTTGAAACATGCCATCTACTTGAACACGGTGCCTGAGTAAGTTGCAAAAATTCCAAAGTCATAGTTCTTAGTCATTTCGAAAGAATTTTGTGCATGAAATTAAATCTATTTAAACGTATTAAAAGTCGATATTATATACAGGTGTAGTATAGCTGTATGATAATGTTTTCAGCAACAATTCAGATTATTTTTACTGTTTATTTTTCTAGCTCAATGCAAGCAAATATATAAAAGAAGACGAGGCTGATAACATAGGAGTTTCTGTTATTGACAAGGCAAGTACAAAATCGGAGTATAAAAAAATCTTTGACTTTTACTAAAATAAAGTTGTAAACCTAAGTTTTTAAGGAGTTATCAAAGAGCTGGGTGATCTTGAAACGCATAAGTCTCCGTCCCATCTCCCGAAAAATAAATCAGAGGTCATTATCAAGAATTTCCTATTTGGGGTAACTATATTTTTAGTGCATGAAAAATAGACTCACAAATGTTTAATAATGCCTGAAATCTTTTTCAAAAAGAGGTTCCTAGTGCAAAATAACTCAAACACATTACCATGTCCCCTATTTACTGTTTAAAGGTATCGACTCTATCCTTATAATGCAATTTGTAACTGCAGAAGTCCTTTATTCAACTTACGATTGGCCTAATGCATTGGACGCTATCCTTTTGGTACGAGAGTTCGTGAGTTTCGCTACTTACACGGATACCGTAATCGTCTAAAAACTGTAAGTTCCGGGTTATTGGTCATCATGTAAAAAATGACGACCGTAACCATTTTAAATCAAGCAACCATCTATCTACGATTGTCCCATCTCCTTACAATCATCTCCTTATGTTTTAAGGAGATTATCCACTGCCAAATCACATAAGAAATTAAAGTATTCTAAACTGAAACTCTTTTGTATATTATTTTGATCCTTTGCTATTACTAACGCCAATGTTGTGTCCTTCACGATATTTAAAAGCGGAGGGCGTGACGTATATCCGGACCGCAGATATTGTCATTTGCATGGGTGTCCAAATACTTATTGGTAGATAGTGTAAACTGAGCTCTCTTTTATATTATTGTGATCCTTTGCTATTACTAAACTCATAAAACACTTGAAAATCTGAGTACTAAAATACGTGTTAGGAAAATTCGAAAAACAGCACGTGACTTTCATGGAGTAGTTTCCAGTTCCATTTACAACCCATCTACCGTGTAATTAATACCGCTTTCTATTTCTAGTAGAAAAAGACATGACAACAGTAATAGAGAATTAGCTTTTTTTATCCTCCACTTAAAATACTGGTGCACATGCAGTAATCTGTTTTCCTATAGATTTTTTTTTCTCAAAATTTACCCGCATCTGATTTACAAATTATATACATTGATGGCTACCTTAATTTTTTGTAAACTTAATAAAACTTTAAAATATTATGTAGTATAAATCGTAATTTCTTCAAATCAGATTTTTACTGTGCAGCATTTGTTTATCTGTAGCTTGCTCTTCATCAGTACGTGAAAATCATGTAATTTTTATATGATATTTTTATAAAAATGTTTTATCTTACAGTTAATTCCAAAGTATTTGTCCCAGGGAGGAGCTATTTCCTTACCAGCTCTTCCTTTTTCAACAGAACAAATGCTGTACATTTCTGCTGCTCATGTAAGTCATATCCTTGTGATATTATTCTGACATTACGTTGAAAATAGATATATATGGAATGCTTTCTTAAATGACAAATTTACGTCTTATGTTAAGTATATTGGCTGCATGTATTATTCATCACGTTTGGAATACTGGCTTTAGAGACTGAATCATACATTTAGAAGCGAGCAAAAAGCAAAACTTTGTAGGAAAGTTTAAGCCAAATTTAAATGACAATTTAGGGATTCCAATGAAAATTTGTGGAATATTTGTGAAAAATATGGTATTAGCAGCTTTGGTGCTTCTCCATGTAAATAATTGGTGCACAAACAATAATCTCTGTTGCTCTTTTTTTTTCAAAGTTTAAAGGAATATCATTTATAATCTATATACTACTTCGATAAATACGGGAAAATTTTAAATTCTAGACATGATGTTGTTATTGAATTTAGAAATTTCGAATGCCTGCGTAATAATCGTCACGTGTACTGAGGGTAAATATAAAATATCAATTAATTTATTTTGGGTTCGCATATTGGAAAAGGGATTGTGCCTTATTAAAAAAAGATTTTGGAATGTGTATTAAATGTAATTTAGGATTACGCGTATAGTCGTTACACACACATATATATATATATATATACTTCATTGATATATGTCATTAATCTCTAGTCGAGGGGGTTTTACATGCCAGATGTCTTATATTTTACGGAATTTCAATACCTACGATTGTTGTTGTCTTTTTCAATAAATGATATATTTGAAAAAACTACTATTTACTAATTCTCGGAAAGAGTAGGGTACTTAAAAATGTGTGAATGAATTTGTTTGTTTTAAATGAATGGGAAAATGCATTTAAAATGTCATATTAAGACTAATTAAGAGAACATATGTAGAGAAAATATTTAAATTTGTATTTTGCTTTGTATAGCATCCCTGTATCAGAAAATCCCTAAATAGACAATATTTTCTATTAAACCGGATTTTTTGCCATAAATTTATTTATCATCAACAAAAGCTGTTCCGCATAGCAGCGGTGTTACACACTGATTCTATTTAGGTTTTGCTGATGGTGATAAAATGCAACAGTTTAGCTGTTGTTTTCTCATAACATATTTTCAGCTTTTTTTTTAAATGGTTTCTTACTATGAATATTAAGACACACTTACTAGGAATTTAAAGAAACCTAGCTTGTAAGATTTTCAAAACGAAAATATTTTTTTTTTTCTTTTAGAATTGGTGCTCTACAGTCACGAAACAGCTTGATGAACTCGTTTATGAGTCAGGCGATCACAGTCCTTCAAACTTCAGGTAAAAGTTTACTTTTTGGTATAATATTAGTATTTTAATGGAACACGATTAATCGTACAGTATCAAACAATATAAATCTATACTTAATTTAAAGTTCTTACTTAGTTACTTGGAATATAGTTACTTATAATGGGAATTTATTTTGAAGCGACTGTTGTGTTTTGATGATTTCTGGCGATGAACTAACTTAGCCATAGTTACTGTCTAACATTTGACTTTATTTTAGGTTAACAGCAATGATGCAGAATTCGAAAAAGTTTTCAGAGGCATTCAGCTGTCCAGAGGGAAGTTTCATGAATCCAACTGTCAAATGTTCCGTATTCACTGGAGACGATTAAAACTACACCATATCTGACTGGCGACAAGAGCATGCATCGAATATTTTAAGCAGATCTTATTAAATTTTCCATATATTTTTTTGTTACAATAAAATATTATTTGCTTCACTGACGAAGGTTCTTGATATTCCTTTTATATTTTTTTACAACACATATTCACACCTGAGTTCACACGGTGCTAAAAAACACTTTAAACTAAAAATTTATTACAAAACAATCAATACATGTAATGACCATGCCGTATATGGGCACGTTAAATCAATATACTGGAACGTCCTACTATGAAGTTAGTGTGTGGGGAAGGTATAACCAGTTCAGTTATACCAGTTAGGTGCCGAAAAAACAATAAAGTCGTACAGAGATTTCCGTGACGTCATCGCTTTCTCGAGTAATTTGAAACCTGCTCCCCCGTGTTCCTTTTTGGGATGCATTTGGCAGACCATAGTTCTCTAGGACTAAGAAATGCTTCAGGAATGACTTTCCCGAAGTCTTCAGTGGTATGACGTCATACAGCGACATCGCTGGCTTTGCGGACATGGCGAAGACAGTATCGCCACATTCTCCTCGAGATTTTAAAAATCTCACAAATTGGAGAATCCTTGAAGCTTTGCGACACCAGACATACGACCTATAACCTAACGTGACTGCCAGGAGGATGAGGAATTTGAAGAGCAAAGATGATAATTTAAGGAAGGTGCCTGTAGGATCTATGATATGTGAGAAAACAAAATGAGCAAAGAAAATTCTGTCATTTAATTAGAAGAAAGTTAAGGAATAGAAACTAGGAGAAAGAAGAAACACATATTTTTTTCCTTTAAACGTAGCAAGATACGTATAAAAATTTTGAATTTTTTAAAAATGATTTTTATCCTGCAAACACTTTATTTTTGTACGGACAAGCCACACATCAAGGAGAAAGAATGGCACGAGGCCTCTTTCGATTGCTTGCGTCGGCTGGATTATAGTCGAAGAGTTCCATGATTAGTTCGTTTTAAACGCTATTGAAAAAAATTGTGCTTAACTTTTTAGGATAATTTGAAATAATGAGAAGTTTTAATTCATTGGGAAGATAAATTTTACGGAAGGTTGTGTAATTTGTTTGACAGTCTGCTGACTTGGTAACAAGCCTGGAGCTTAAATGCTATTTGGCAAGAAAAAATCTGCGCACTTCGACTTGTGCAGTTGCACGAGCCGTGAAAAATTTGAATGTTCAGAATTTGTCTTCGTCTTACGTATGCCCCCCTTATATATATATATATATATATATATATATATATATATATATATATATATATATATATATATATATATATACCCCGGCGTTGCCCGAGTAGATATATAGATATAAAATTTTTCATGCATTCCATCAAAAAAATACTGGGGTGCACCCCCCACTCTTCATGTTCATCTGGCCAGACAGACTGCGCTTAGCGCGTTTCTAATGAAATGATAGACAAACAAGAAGAAAGAAAGAAACTTTGAGCCTGCGGACCTTCGTCTGATTTTATTGAGAATTAATAACACCGTGTTGCGGGATTCGCACGTTTAGATTGAATAAGTTTACTATGTAATTGTATTTGTTAAATACTGTTTAATTAGAAATAAGTTTTAAAATTTACATTTGCCTTTATTATTTACTAGCTGAATACCCGTGCTTCGCTACGGAGTACATTAAAATTGCATACATTCAACGGTCAATGTATGCAATTAATGCCAAAAAAACAAAAAACAATATATTTATAAAAAATCGTAACAGATATTTTAATAGACAAAATAATGTAGAAGAAAATATTTAAATTAAATCTAATAGAACATACAAAAGAATATAGTATAGTTAATATCGCACAGTTTGAAGAAAATTTCTTTTACTATATATTAATATTTTCACCTGAAGTTTACCTGAAAACTGAGATTAAAATCAAAAGGGCAAAATTACAGAAAAGGAAACACAGTATAAATAAAAACTAAACACAACTTAAATGAGAACTATAAATGAAAGACCCTGAAATAAAACTGAGATTAAAATCAAGAGTGCAAAATTACAGAAAATGAAATGAAAAGCATGTTTTGAAATTATAGAAATACAAAAACAAAATAAATGACTGAAAAAGTTTGCCTTAAAACTGAGATTAAAATGAAAAGTGCAAAATTAAAGAAAAGGAAACACAGTATAGCGAACAATGACAAAACTGCAAACGTGGCCACTCACTGTCGTTTTATGACGCCACTTCAGTCAGTTGTCACAAAACAACCGTCAGCGGCCACGTTTTGCAGAAGCCTCCTCTACCTGATTTCTTCATGTCATAAAGGCTGAAAAAAAATGTCAAATGGTTGAATGTTTGTTAACAAAAATCAATTTAAAAACTAAACAGTGTAAATAACATAGAAAAAAAGCATGTGAAATGTTATACACATCTCAGAATTTAGGTAGATTCAGCCTTTTACCACCAAAAGCTGAAAAGAAAAAATTTCAATTTTGTTAGCCAAAATAAATTTATAAATTAAACAGAGTATAATAAAAAACCAAACAAAGTATTGCTTGAATTGAATTTAAGTAAAATGTAAATAATTCAACAAAAAAATAAAGTATCAAAAGCATGTTTTGAAATTATAGAAATACAAAAACAAAATAAATGACTGAAAAAGTTTGCCTTAAAACTGAGATTAAAATGAAAAGGGCAAAATTAAAGAAAAGGAAACACAGTATAGCCAAAGATGACAAAACTGCAAACGTGGCCACTAACTGGCGTTTTATGACGGTACTGCTGTTTTCCACACCACGCTAGGCGTACAGCAAAGGCGCCTTATCTTCCTTTCGCAATATTTGCAAGGCGAGGATTCCCCAGTAGGGATATGTTTCCTTAAATGTTATTATTGTTAATCGTTTATATATCCTTAATCATTTATGAGTTGTAAATAATGTAAAAAGCAATAAATTTTTATAATATCAATAATTTTTCAAATAAAAGAAAAATTAGTCCCTGCAAAAAAACATTAATATTATCTCCATTAATTTGAACAGAAAAAAAATATTCAGACAGTGAGAAAAAAATTTAATTATACAAATAGAAATTAAACATTATTATTCACTACAGGCCTAAATACACTAACAAAAGTTGAAAGCTTTTATATATCTACATTTAAACTGTTTGTGAGTTGAAAATAATGTAAAAAGCAATCAATTTTTATAATATCTGAATCATTTTTCAAGTCAACAAAAAAATAGCCCCTGTAAAAAAACATTAACATTATGTCTATTAATTTGAACAGAAAAAAAAGTATTGACAGTGGGAAAAAATTTAATTATACAAATAGAAATTAAACATTATTATTATACACTAAAGGTCTAAATACACTAACAAAAGTTGGAAGCGAGAAAAAACAAATGCTCCTCTTATTTGTGTCTTACAAAACGCTGATATAAATTAAATTAAGACTTCTTGATCTGTGGCTTGTCCATTTATGCTGCTGGCTTGAATGATATATTAAAGTCTGTATAGCGTTGATAAAATTCACTTTCACTTCTTCTTTCACTTTTCTTTCTTGAAATATCAGTTTAGAGAGCCTCAGGATATACTATATTTTTTGTTCTTCCATTTGGAGCTAGGATGTAGAGAATTTCGGCTTTTCCAACTGCAGAACAACCCACATAAAGTTGACCATGGGAGAAACAGGGTTTGAGAAGATCGAGTCCAACTACTTTTAGCGATTGCCCTTGTGCCTTGTTAATGCTCATGGCGAAACTTAAACGGACAGGGAACTGAAGTCTTTTAAATTGAAATGGTATATCGGAAGGGATGATTGGTATCTTGAGAATAAATACGATTTCGCCTGCAGAGTGTCCAGTCATAATGGTGGCTTCAATCACATTCGGCATCAGATTCTTTACAGCAAGTCTTGTTCCATTGCAGAGTAAAGGTGTATGCAGATTTCTCAGCAGCATAATTGGTGCACCAATCTTCAGCTCTAATATGTGAGAGGGTACTCCAGATGGTTCCAACGTATTTAAAAATTCTGTGGTGTAGTGTACCGCTTCTTCTGTATCACAGGTGGTGTCAATCGATTTGTAAACTTGAGCTTTACCTTGCAATTCTTGTAAAAGCTGCTTATTGATGACGTTGACATTTCTTGGGGCATGGTTTGCTCTTTCGCACAACCATGTGTGATCAGTGAAGTGCTGGGTCACATTTGAAAACACCGTCTCTTTCAGCTGTTGTTGAGGTGTCACAATCATTCCAATCGTTCCCATGGCTATACATCCTGTATTATCAGCAGTAATGGCTCCATTTCCAAGTTGTAGAAGGTTATCTGCAAATTTCTGGGTTGAGGGATCACCATTGACATGAACTCGCATGTTTATTGAAAGACCAAGTCTTTCGATGTCATTCCACACGTAAGACGATTTTAAGCAGGTCTGCATTTTATTCGCCCTGGTTCCACGTAGAATAACCGGTAGTGTCTGTCGAAAGTCGCCAGCCAGCACCATAGTTACGCCTCCCATTCTAAAATTGTTACCTCTGATGTCCTTCAATGTGACATCGAGTGCTTCGAAAGCGGCTTTGTGGGACATGGTGCATTCATCCCAGACAATTAACTTCCAATGCTTCAGAACTCTTGCCTTTCCTGAATTTTTTGAAATGTTACACATTGGAGTCTCTGTGTTTCCCATATTTAAGGGTAACTTGAAAGCTGAGTGAGCTGTCCTCCCTCCTGTCAATAGTGTTGCGGTAATGCCAGAAGAAGAAACAGCCAGGGCAATCTCGTTTCTGTATCGCACTTTAGCCAAAAGAACATTGATTAGAAAAGTCTTCCCTGTACCGCCCGGAGTATCCAAAAAGAATATTCCACCGCGACCATTGTAAACTGCTGTTGTGATCTTGTCAAATGCTTCCTTTTGATCTGGGAACATTTTCGGCTCATTTTCCTTTATGTATGTTGCGAGTACATTCGTATCATAATTTCACTCCATACGTTCTTCACTCGGCAGGACTGAATCAAGGTTTCGATTAGGTTGTGGAAGTCCAAAGCGTTTTAGGTCCGATCCACCCATCAATATAATCTTGTCCTCAATGTCGATTAGCGCTCTGTTGAAGATGTCGTCATTGTCGTCCAGATCCATATTCTGCTGCTGCATGCGTGCTTGGTGCAGCATGTCATCGGACAGGTTCTCCTTATGATTCATCCATAACTGTTCGGGAGATGACATGGAGCATGTATGTAGCATTACAGCAAACAGATTCTGTAAAACCTTTGGTGAATGAGATGCAGCTGCATCTTCGAGTGCATTGTTCCAGTGGTCATCGTTCTCCAAAAGGCCTCTAAGCTGGCAGGCCTTTTTGTAAGTTTCACAGAGCCATCCCTGAAATGTTTTCAAATATTCAAATGATTTTGGGCCTGGTACTTCATGCAGCAAGAGGCGCAGGTGAATGCACTCTGAATTGTTCGGATGGACGGTGTACACCCGACCTAGTGCATCGCTTGACCTTATTCCTGTTTGCTCAGGTACAACGTGTCCTTGTTTTTGACGGTTCCATGTCTTGTTTTCATTGTTCCAAGTGTAGTATTTAGGAACTTGGTTGTACAACAGGGTGCGTGCAAAGTCATCTTGGGTGCAAAGTCTGAAGAAAGACGTGAGTATCGTTTCCTGATGTGTTTGGGCACGTTCAGCAGCGTTTTCTGCTGTGAAGTAGACTCTCTGTCCATTCTCAAGGTGATCGCTCAGATGAATCACTGTGGGGTGGCGCTCATGAATAGGAAAGTTGAGTATTCTCCATACTCCTTACTGCTGCTGATATATCTTCCCATTTGATACTGGACAATTTCATTTAAGTCATTCTCTCCACTGTTCACTTGAAAAACAGCCATGTCAGATCCTATGTTAATATACTTACAGAAATACTTTATAGACTTAACAGAATTGTAATACTCTATGTTGATATGGGCATTGAAAAGTTTTGTTAGTAGAGGGCAATACGGGACAATCCAAGTATTGTCTATAGACACTTGCGATCCTTTATAAACGGTGTCAGCCTTAAATTCCCCGTCTTGTGGTGATCTGCGCCTATAAAGTGGATATCCGTTTCGTCCTGTTTGCGTCTCTTTCAAAAATTGGCGCGGGTATCGTTTAGTGCAAATTCCATCTTTCATGCATGGAGAGGTTGGATTTATGGATCCGCAGGGGCCGTGCACCATCTGCTTAGTTACAATTGAAAAAAGTCCCGGGTCTTCTTGTTCATTAGGGATTTCTGCACTGATAAAGTCATCCACGCGGTGAACGTGTACGGAGTCCTTGAGCCAAATCAGAATGTGAGCATGAGGAAGTACTCGCTTCTGCCACTCTATCGTGTACATATGACACTGAACTTCTCCAAAAATCTTTGCCTTTGTGATGAGACTTGTTGCGAAGCCGAGAAATTACGACTCCAAAATGGGAAGCCGTATCGGAACAAGTGGTAGCAAATTAGCGAATAGTTAAGCCAGTAAAAAAAGGTGAAACATGAAATGCGTTGTGTATTAAATTAAGTTACAGAATTAACTTCAAGTAACAATGCGACATGAAAGATAACCCAGATAGGTTGTCTCAGGTAACATAGATTAAGAAGAGTATTTACTTAGGTTAACAGCATTTAGCTTAGCAAGAAAATACATAACCCTACATATAGCCTGACCCACGTGCTAAGCATATTACAATATTCAATAAATTCAGCTCTACCCAAAGAAACATTATCCACTACAGTAAATTAAATTACAGACAAGGGGTTTAAGGAGCAAATAAGACAATTTATTTTACTAAATATAATGAAAAAAGGGAATACTTAATTGTACACAGCCATGCCATGCTCCTCGCTCCACACTCAACACACGCTCCCAAAGTGCACCCACTTCCAACGAGTCCAAGGGCTGTCTGTCGTTACTTTTCGACGCTATCCATGACTTGCGCCAATCTCTACTTCGCGCCTGCGCAATACAGGCTCAATACACCAGATTTGGCGTGCATCGCCTTTTTTGGCAATAAATCATTTTTCTTTTCAGCCAATATATGGCGGTTATGAGAGACAGTTATAAAGACCTGAATATTAATGGATATACTCCATGAGTCTTTATAACACTCTCCCCCTTCACCAAGTGAAGAAAAAAACACATGAGGGAAAATTTCCCAAAGAGAGTTGAGTTCAATGTGCCAGGAGTGGGAGTTGGCAGGCTTACAAAAAGTTACATTGAAGATCCTTTGGAAAAATGTGATTACACCAGTGCATTACAATGTATTACATTGAAGACCCTAGATGAGGGAAAAATATCATTACTGCTCATATTGAGTCTAGTTTACAATGGTGTACATTGGAGATCCTAAATGAGGAAAAAAATTTACTCCTAATTTTGATTACATGATTATAAAATTTACACAGGGTATGTACATTATACAAAAGAACACTAAACACTTCACGTCGGCTGGCCAGCCATTGAAAAAACAAAGAAATAAACACAAAAAACAACCCTGTAAAAATTCACTTAGAAAAAATTAAAGTTACATTGAAAAGCGATGAATTACAATTACAAAAATTATGTGTCCTAGATAGGCAAAGTGTCATGGATAGACAAAGTGAAAGCACTAATAACAGTCAACATTGTGACAGAGAGCATGGTGTCATACACAAGAGTGTCATTACTATGAGAAAAGTTTCAAGATACCTTGGATGAAGAAAATAACTTGTAACACAGTGTATCACACTGTACCATGAATATTACAAACAGTAAAAACAAATGTGCATAAAAACTTAAAAAAACAAGTGCAAAATTTGTGTTGGGATATACATTATGGTGAGTATATACCCTAAAATCATAAATTGTAGGACACTATAATAACATTATTCAGAAACAAATATACAATATAACACAAAAATACATGAATATATACAAGAAACAGTTAATGCATTACCCACTTCACAAAGCTAACAGGTGAGTTATATTCAATATTAAACTTATAAAAACTTCACCTATATGCAGCAGGTGATGTACAACTGCAGGGGATAGTGACCATGTTGAGGTCGAGAACCTTCAAACCTGTATACAGTACATAACAGGATTCAATACTTTTCTGGAAAGCTGGTCACCCATAAAAAATACACAAAAGAATAAGTTAATACAATACATATATTTACAAAAATGTGAGGACTTATTTCTGAGAAATGGAAAAAAAAATTGCCTTGTGCAATAAAAACTTGGCTTCATTTCTCAAATGACAAAATCGAGAATCTTTTGGCTGATTAAAATATCACAGGTTGCACATAAGGTACAAAAAAAACATATTCAAGGAAACTCACAAATAAAAAACTGATAGATGATATCAGATGATGTTTCCTGCAATTCAGGCAAAGTGTGAAACAAAACTTAATATTAACTATTGCTAGGCTATTTACAATGGTATATGGGAGAACCAAATGATTTTGATTGCATATTATTATATTTTATATCAACAAAGTGGTTAATTTAGCATTTTACTTTTCTACTATTGGTAGACTCAATAACAACAGAACATTAGAATTAAGAGTGAATACTATTATAAGCTTATAGAGGTTAAAGAACAAGGTTGTGCATAATTAACACCTATATTAGGAATGGAGTAACTTCACAGATATTAAAAACTTTAAAAAGATACAGAGGTATACCATATGCAGCAAGAGTCCTAGTCCATACAGGAAGACAGGCAGAAGAAGAGTTGGACGTGCCAATCGCTGGGTTGTCCATCAACTGGAGAAGATGTGCGCGCAAACATCTTTACCAGAACTTCATTTTCTCGACCTGAGGTTGTAGGGGCAGGGCTTCTTCACTGCAGTAGGAATTTCTGGCATCTTGGGGTCTGTTGTTTCTGGCGGTGGAGGACAGGCATGGGAGAGACCAACTTGAACCTGGATTGGAGTCGATTCAATCTGGAGCTGAGGAGTTTCAAGCAGCATGGATGGGTGGTGGAATGACAACTGCTCGTCTGCGAGACTTGCTTCTGGGACCTGGAACTCATCGTCTGGAGCAGGAGGAAACAGTTCTCCATCAGGAAAGTACCCCTCAGTGGCATCCATGGAATGGTCATCCTCTGGAACCCTTGAAAGACTGGAGTCCAGCACAGGATCTGCAGGATTGGACGCTGGAACAGGCATCTGGGCAACTGGATGAAAAGAACTAGGGCACACAAAATTATTAGTAGTGGGAGATGGATTCGTCTGCTTCTCTAATAAATGCCCTTTACGAGCTGGGGCCTTTATCAGCCTGTTCACATGGATGAGCGAAGCCTGTGATATTCTATCTTCCAGTGGTCGAATGACCACAGTCACATTTGAGCGGAATTTCTCAATTGCAAATGGTCCCTTGAGAAATTGGGTGAAATGAGTTTTATATTTCACATACACAATGTCACCCTCCTTTAGCCTTGTGTCTCTTCTTGCTCTATTGAGCTTCCTGTGAGAGTTCGCTTGACTTAGGGATGTATTGTTGAAACACAGTGACCAAATGGCTTTAGTTTGTGCCATAATATTATCAATGAGGGACCCTTTGTCAAGATGAGGAAAGTCATCGAAGAATCTCTCTGAATCAGTCAACAGGGCTAAAGCTCTTCCAAAATGGACGACAGCAGGGGAGTGACCTGTTGTAGAGTGGATGGTAGAGTTGTATAGTGAGGCATGTATTAGGATGGCTGTGTCAAATGGTACTTCTTGGGCTTGCAAAGTTGAGATCGACGACTTGATAGAGGCATTAATCCTTTCAGAGATTCCATTTGCCTCAGGATGGCCAGGTGAAGAGTGTGCCAATCTGATTCCAGCCATATCCAATAGCCTTTTGAATACCACAGAGGTAAATTGTGGGCCAAGATCTGTAAGAATATGGCTTGGTCTGCCAAACATGGCAATGTACCTAAATATAGCCTTGGATACTCTGTCAGCTGTGGTTGACGGCATGTCCTCTAAGACCAAAAAGCGACTGAAGTGGTCAATTATGGTGAGGACCGAGTGACCATTGCGGAAGGGACCAACAAGATCAAGTGATACAAGTTGGCCTGGTGCAGTAGGAAGTGGTGCAGACTGGACTGGAGCAACCGCCACTCTTCTTTTCTTATGGAGAATGCATTCTGTACATGAGGCAACATAATTTGCACAATCCATGTATGCCCCTCGCCACCAATACCTTTTGGCGAGAGCCTCGTACGTCTTCTTCAACCCAAAATGGGACAAATGAGCCAGGCGAAGTGCCTTTGGCCTGAGAGCTGACGGTAACACGATGTACTCTTCTCTCGACAATCCCGTCTTTCCTGCGTAAAATAATAGGTTTGACTCTGGGTGCACAAAAAAGTTCTTGGGCACATCCTTCGCCCTGTTGATTATTTTATTGTAAAGCTGAGACAAATCCTCATCCCTGAGCAGTTCCTTCAGGATTGTTGCAGAAGAGATTTCATTCTCTGGGTCAGCAACTTCTGACGTAATAATGTAGAATACCTTTTGTAGCTGCTTTGCAGCTTCACACTTAGAGATTGAACTGTGTGTGTTTACATCCTGAGGAGTGGTGGAGGAGTGGGAGGAGGCAGCAAAGGGAGGCAAATTAGGTTTAATATGAACATTACTATTGTGGGTCAGAGCAGAAGTACAATTAATTACCTTAGCATGGGTATTATCAGGTACAGAAAAATATGAGTTAGAGCAAGAACTAGGCTTTACAACATTAGTAGAAATACCAGTGTTACTGCTATTGACATTATTTATAGCATTTACATGAGATACCTTATGAGGTGAATTATCTACCTCTATAGAATCACTATTACCATACAACACATTACTATTATTATCAAGTACTTTATCATACTGAGCAGGTTCCTCAGAATCCAAAGTAACTACAGGTAAAATTTGATTTGAATTAATTAAATTAGCATTGGTATTAAGGTCTTGGGTTATAACATTAGGTGTGCGAGAAAAATAATCTGGTAACACATTAGAAGTTCCACTGACATGAATAAATTTAAAAGAATATTCAGATAGAGACATTAACCATCTTGTGGTGATGGATGCAGGAGAAGTTGTTTTCTTATAGTGCATAAGAGGTTTACTATCAGATAAAACAAAAAACTCTCTATTGTACAAGTACTGTTTGAAGGATTGCACACCTTTTGCTATAGCCATGAGTTCTAATTTGAGAGCAGGATAATTCCTCTCAGCTTTATTTAATGATTTACTAAAGTAAGAGACAGGTAATAGTTGACCATCAAAGTCTTGTAACAGCACTGCAGAAATTGCTTCTTTGGAAGCATCAGTATTAACATAAAAAGTGTTATCAAAATTAGGTTGCCTGATAAAAGGCGAAGAAAAGAAAATCTTTTGTAGTGACTGGAATGCATTAGAAACTTCATCAGTCCAATTAAAAGGTACAGACATAGAAGTCATTGAAACCAGAGGGGCAACCAAATTAGAAAAGCGTGGAATTAAGTGTCTATAATAATTACAAACACCTAGGAAACGTTTCAACTGTTTTTTAGTTTTTGGAGTTGGAAATGAAGTCACCTTTATGATGTTAGAAGAAATTGGACTTATAGTGTTCTGCGACACTTTAAAACCTAGGTAGTCTACTTCAGTTTGATGGAATGAGCACTTTGGAGGATAAGCAGTAATATTATTTTTAGTAAAAACAGAAAGAAGAGCTTTTAATTTCTGACAAGACTCTTGAAATGAATTCGCACAGATGACTATGTCATCTTGGTAAGCAAAGATACCCAATTCATTGGTTTCCTCAATGAGAGTATCGACTAAAGCTTGGAAAAAGGATGCTGCACTACGCAGTCCAAAAACTAAACGTTTATATTTAAACTGACCCCACATGGAAGTGAAACTCAGGCGGTCTTGAAATTTTTCAGGTAGGTCAATTTGATGGTAAGCACTTTTTAAGTCCAAGGTGGTGAAGTAGCGATATTGAGCTATATTAGAAATTATGTCATTTATCTTAGGTAAAGGATAAGATGAATTCTTAATTATCTGGTTAATGAGACGTAGATCCAAAGCAAGTCTGAACTTTTGTGGAGCAGAAGAGTTTAATTGCTTCTTTTTAACAAGCAATATTGGGCAAGCCCAATCAGAGATTGTTCTCTCAATGATACCTGCCTCCACAAGTTCATCGATTTGCTTTTTAGTCTCAGCTTGCAAAGACTGGGGAATGGGAAATGGAAGAGTCTTAAGAGGGAAGTCATGATCAAAATTCAAATTTGGAATCACACGATCAGTGTGTCCTAAAGACTTAGACGAGGAAGAAAAAGCAGTAGCATAATTGCTCAACAGTTGCGACATTTGAGAAATTTCTCCAGGATTCAAATGGGAAAGCTTAAAGTTATTAAGATTAAATTCAGACTTTCTTAAATTTAATATTTCAGGAGATGCAGTAATAAGATTTACAGATTCACTGACTGAGGTAGTTCGAGCATGGGAAACAGATAACTGCTCATCTAAAGAAGACACATGACCCAACACAGCATTTTTGTTTATATGAACAGGCTTATTGGACAAATTTTCAATTAAAATGAATGATTTAATCACCTTAGAGGATTGTTGAGTAGCAGGAGTTGAACTATTGTCACTTATATAATCTGGTTGCTCATCAACAGATATATTATTTGCAATAATGGATGGATGAACTAAAAGATTTGGATTTTTAACAACAGGTTCAAAGAATAAATCAGAATTTGAATTGATTATTGGAGCACTGATTTTAACAAAAGAAGAAGAATTTGGTTTAATTATAGTTTTAGACACAAGAGTAGCATTTTGAGCATTTACAACATGAGAATGTACACCTTGATTTTCAGAATCAATAAAAGGAATAGCAATATCATCAAATGTGATGGAAGCTTGCGAATTTGAAACATCCACATGGAATTTAGTAAGAAAATCATAACCAATTATGGCAGAAAAAGACTTATCATTCAAATTTGTAACAAAAAAAGGATGTTTGAAGAATTTCTTCTCAAGTTTGAAAGATAAATTGATACATGAAGAGAAATTGACAGAAGAGTTGATGGTGGATATAGACACCTGTCTAGAAATGTTTTTATAATTAAGAGATTGTTTGTTCATGTGGAAAAATGACTGGTCGAGCAACGAGATAGAAGAACCTGTGTCAATTAATCCAATAATAGTTGTTTGAGGAAATTTTATATTAACCATAGGCAATTTAGCAGAGGTTTGAGCACTGCATATCCTTTCGATGACAATTTTGCTATTAGCCTGCAATGCATTATCATTAACAGGGATCTCACACTGAGTAGCAGTGGAGTTCATAATTTTGATAGCAGCAGAAGTTTGACAACCAACAGAAGAAAAACTTTGTTGAACATTATTATTACACTGCACATTAAGATTATCAGTACCTCTACTATTTACAGAAAAATTTGAGCACTGTTGTACCAAATCACTGTGATTGACATAATTAGGAATATAAAGGTCATAATTAGGACTATTAACATTGGCTGATGAGGAATACTGGAGAGACGAAGGTACATCAGCATTAGATTGTCTCATTGCAGGGTTAGAAGAATCATAAACAAAGGAAGAGGCATCAGGATTTAGGTTTGAGTTTCTCACAGTGTGTGAGTCCTGCCTAGCAGAGTTATTTAACTGTCTGCTTCTATTATTTGGACCAGAAGATGATTGCTCCCTACGAAAATCTTTTTGAAACTTATAGCATTTTGCAAAAGTGTGACCTGACTTATAGCAATATTGACAGACAGTCTTTGAAACTTTCTGTCTGGTCTCATTTGATGAACAAGGTGACATATATTCATTGCATTCAGTGTCACATGACAAAGTCGAGGATGATTGAATAGCATTCACTTGGTTCTTAGTCATATTCAGTGAATTGAGCTGTTCTTTGATAACCTGAATTTCAGCGAGCAGCTCTTGCAACTGCAAAGCACTACCCACAGACTGGGCTGAAGTGCTGTAAGATTCTAATTGCTGCAAAGTATCAGCTCTATCAACTGCAGCCTGGAAACATTTTATGTTTTCACTTAATAGTTGCACCTTAATACTCTGAGGGACAGCCTTAATCAACTCGACAAATTTAATCTCATTAAGGGCATCAGGATTCTTAACAGATGGATGTAATTTAGAAACCTGAACTGAAATTCTGTGAGCAAGATTTCTAATTGACTCTGCAGGTAGAAGAGTTATGGTGTTCTGAGGGTGCAATAAGGCAGTGTTTACAGAATGATTAGGATCAAAGAAGGATTTCAACCCTTGCAACAAAAATTCATGATCTTCTGTGTCCAACAACTCTGAATTACTTATGACATACTTTAGAGCAGGCCCTACCAATTTTGATCTAATAAATATAGATGTTTCAGCGCCTGACCAATTATTTACTCTCGCTAAGTCCCTGACTTGCTTAGAGAAAAATGACAATAATTCTCCATCACCTTCAAAAGGTTGAATGGTTACATTGAATCTATTGTCTACCTCGCTAGCCATGTCCAAGAAAGCAAAAAGTAAAAGAACTGGACTAAAATTCTCAAGGATCACACAAAAGATAACATAACTTGAGTTTTACACATTCAACGTGTAAACAAAAAAATTGCAGAATGCAATGAACCATAAAATGCAAGAGAAGAATTCCATGGGAGATAATATGAACCAGCAAATGACAAAATGTAACGAATTATGAATTATGGATATAATTAAGAAAAGAGGTCTGTTAAAAGTTATGCATACACAAAAATAGGATACTATTCAATAATACACTTTTCAAATATTATGCTTCAGTTCACCACAGCTTAATTAGCATTAAAATTCAGCATAAATGTCACTTATCAGTAAGAAATACTATTTGACATATAAATATGATAGGTTGCATGAATGACACAAAATTAGCACTTTATATTAAATGAATTTATATCAATAATGAAGTTTAAAATCAAAAATTGTAATTCAAAAAGCAATAAAACATATCCTTTACACATAAAAATCAATCAATATAACACAAATTCCAATCTTAAATAATATTCAATGTTAAATATTCAGATATTCATAAAATCACTGTATAATTAAATAATTGCACATAAGAAACATATAGCTTCGTTCATGCTCTATTATAAAAAAATGCATCATGTGGTGCAGAAAAAGCAAACTGAATGAAATTTTAGCATTATTAAGATACATATATTACTTATTACTAAAGAGAACAACATTATAACCATGGGGAATATTAAGCAGATGCATTTTTTTGTTACTCACGTAGGTTAAAGAATTAAAACAAAGTTACCGATTAATGAGACAATTACTACCCTTAAATATTAAATTAATTTTAAGGACTGGTCAACCGGTACCAAATGTTGCGAAGCCGAGAAATTACGACTCCAAAATGGGAAGCCGTATCGGAACAAGTGGTAGCAAATTAGCGAATAGTTAAGCCAGTAAAAAAAGGTGAAACATGAAATGCGTTGTGTATTAAATTAAGTTACAGAATTAACTTCAAGTAACAATGCGACATGAAAGATAACCCAGATAGGTTGTCTCAGGTAACATAGATTAAGAAGAGTATTTAGGTTAACAGCATTTAGCTTAGTAAGAAAATACATAACCCTACATATAGCCTGACCCACGTGCTAAGCATATTACAATATTCAATAAATTCAGCTCTACCCAAAGAAACATTATCCACTACAGTAAATTAAATTACAGACAAGGGGTTTAAGGAGCAAATAAGACAATTTATTTTACTAAATATAATGAAAAAAGGGAATACTTAATTGTACACAGCCATGCCATGCTCCTCGCTCCACACTCAACACACGCTCCCAAAGTGCACCCACTTCCAACGAGTCCAAGGGCTGTCTGTCGTTACTTTTCGACGCTATCCATGACTTGCGCCAATCTCTACTTCGCGCCTGCGCAATACAGGCTCAATACACCAGATTTGGCGTGCATCGCCTTTTTTGGCAATAAATCATTTTTCTTTTCAGCCAATATATGGCGGTTATGAGAGACAGTTATAAAGACCTGAATATTAATGGATATACTCCAGGAGTCTTTATAACAAGACTCATAAGCGTTTTTTTGTTTCTGATGAAATACTCTTACTAACAAATCATGACGATCCTGTGGTTTTTGTCCAACAAATAGTTCTTCCTGTATCTCTGTCCAGTTTGGATTGCAGGTGAAAGTGATGAAGAGGACTGGTCTGCCGTAGTTTCTCACGTAGGTCATGGCATCTTGAGTACGCTCGTGCATGTACCTTGGACCCCCTGTAAAGCTGGAAGGCAAGATGATCAACTGGCCTATGTCGGAGATATTTCCATCATTCATGACCGCATCCCTCAAATGAGCATACTGTTCAACTCTGAGAGTCCTCTGATTCATTCGTATGTACAATAGTCTTTCCGATTCAATCTTGGCATACATATCAACGATAAACTGGTGGAACAGGTCTTTGCTTCTCAGTAATGTGTTGAAATTTGAAGAACGTATCATCATCCTGTAAGCATAGAATTGTATAGATGAAATCTTCTTAGTTTGGGGCATTCCTGTAGTTGGATCTTTTTGTCGAAGTTCAAAATTATATCCATCCTCCCCCTGCCAAAAGATGAGTGGATACTGTAGCGCGTTGTAGGACCTGTGCGTCGCGGGAATTTGTTTGAGGGTGCCACTTCTTTCTTCTAAAACTATGTCTCTTGTCCCATGTTGTTCACCCACCATGATCAAAGCGACTTCTTCTGTTGCGGGGGCGTTGAACCGCCTCTCATGTTCACTGTGTGGGGTACCGTGTGGGGTAATCTTATCCATAGCTGACTTAAAGCTCTGGATGTAACAGTTGTGATCATGTAGCATACGTTGCAATGTAGTACATACTATGTCTCGTCTGGTTTGTGGCTTATTTTTACAGCGATGCTCTGCTTGTTGTGTAGTGTCTCTGACAAAGTAAATTTGCAAAAATTTAGGCTCTTCCCTCGGTAGAAGCTGCAGACTGCCGATGCGGTGATAAACTTGACCCTGTACCTTAAATGTAGGCATGTACGCGGGCTCTCTAATTTCTTTCGTTGTGCCAAAAGAGGTCATCTGGAAACAGGAATTGTAGCTTCTTATATTAGAAAGGAAATGTTCAGCTTCTTGAGAAGTGCCGCTGAGTAAAGAACATAGGGGCTCACGTGGATCCATCAACTGTGGCAGTTGAACCTTTCCTCCGCTGCAGCACATACGTGTGGCTTCACCTTTTCACTTCTTTGCTCCACAATGTTGGCAAGTTTCAGACATGGATCCAATGTTACACGAAGGATCAGATACGTAATCTGCCGATGGGTCGTAGTGAAAAGCTGCATTTTTAAAATTAGTGTACATGCGCCTTCGAGCAGCACTTATTATAGTTCTAACCTGCTGTAGTCTTGCTTGTCTTTCCGGAGTACATTCAATTTCTCTTCTTCTTTGATCTCGTTGTCTGTTTGCTTCCTGTCTTGCGTGTCTTTCAGGAGTACATTCGATTTCTCTTCTTCTTTGCTCTCGTTGTCTGTTTTCTTCCTGTCTTGCTTCTCTTTCAGGAGTACATTCGATTTCTCTTCTTCTTTGCTCTCATTGTCTGTTTGCTTCCTGTCTTCTCTTTATGGGGTAGATTCATCTTCTCTCCTACTTCGATTTCGTCCTCTGTTCTGTCGTTTTTGTGTCCGAAGACTTTTTTTTCTCGGAGGCTGTGGCATATTCAAAGAAAACTGCTAAGGACAAAACATTAGTAAAACATTAAGCACAAAATGAAAGCAAATAAAATGAAAGATCCTCAAATGAAACTGAGATTAAATTCAAAAATACAGAAAATGAAAATAGAATCAAACGGCAATGGTAGTTGAATCTGCAAAGAAAAAAAAGTGAGTTACCAAAACAAAAAATTATTGAAAAAATAAACACATTAAAACAATGCACGAATTGAATTCATTTAGGGCCCTCCTCAGTGCATTAAAAGTGAAGATATTTTTCCCAAATGTAATGCACACTATATGTTAGTACTTGTTGAATTTTTACTCCATTTTTTAAGTGAAAAACATTTTCCCCAACAATTTCTTATTTGATATAATGATAAACTGAAGATATCTTAATTATTAAAATTGTACATACAGAGAGGGATGGAATTTTTAAAATCATTGTTGGGTTTCTCAATCTTATCTTTAATTCTGTTCTGAAGTAATGGAAATTCACATCTTTTAATCATGATTTTTTAGAATCAGCATTATAGTGAATTTAGCAATGATTATAATTTTTTTGGCTGAGCTCCCACTACTCCTTAACTACATATATTTATGATTACAGGTAATGATAACATTCCTTACATAGGTTACTTTCAGTTGAGTTGTTTTGCAAAAGAAAATATAGAACTAAAAGCGACCATGCTGGTCGCGCATCGGCTAGTTTTTAAAAAAGTTATGTTCTCAAAATATGGAAATTAAGAAAAAGATATCACCGAGAAAAAATAAATCATGCTACTTAAGAAAGTCATACCACAAATTTCTATAAAATTAATGTGCAACTATATTTGACGTACACAATAATGCATATGTCACATAACTATTTTTCATTATTTGTGCAAAAAATTTTTGAAAAAATAAACACATTAAAACAATGCACGAATTGAATTCAATTAGGGCCCTCCTCAGCTCATAATATTTCATATTTTAAGGACTGCCGGACGGTCCTTAAAATATGAAATATTATGATTTTTTTTAATTGAATAACAGTAGAATTGATATTTCAGTAGTATTCAAAAGTTATACAATGAGAAAAATAAATATAATATAAATTAAATGAGAAAAAAATAATAGCATCGACTTTTTGTTATGGATCATATTATTGTTAAAACATATGTGAAAACTAAAGACATAATCGGAATCTTCAGTTTCACAATTTGAAAAAGCGTAAAAACCCAACTTTCTTAAAAGTTTTCTACAATTTTCCGATTGTAACTGAACTTCTATTAACGTAAGGAAAAATAGTAATGTGAAACGATACGAAAACATAAATCACTTACTGTAAACATAAGAAATTAATAAACGTCATTTAAAACTGTAGAAATGAAACATAATATAAATACCACATACAAACTCAAAATTTCTTTCATTTCTCAAGCAATATAATAATAACATGAGAATTTAGCAATGATTATAACACACGTAAGTAAACACACACACAAACAAACACTTGAAAACAATTATACTAAAAAATTTCTTATGTTTACAGTAATTAATGTTTTCGTATCGTTTCACATAACTATTTTTTTAAATCGGAAAATTTTAGACAACTTTTAAGAAAGTTGGATTTTTACGCTTTTTCAAACTGTGAATTTGAAGATTCTGATTATGTCTTTAGTCTTCACAAATTTTTTAACAATAATATGATCCAAAACTATTATTTTTTAATATAATTGTTTTCAAGTGTTTGTTTGATGTAATTTTTAAAATCATTGGTGTTGGGTTTCTCAGTCTTATATTTTACTCTGTTCTGAAGTAATGGAAATTAACATTTGTTAATCACGGTGTTCGAGAATCAGCCTTATAGTGAATTTATCAATGATTATAACACACGTAAGTAAACACACACGCAAACATTCGCTTTTATTAATATAGATTTCTTATTAAATAGTATGTTTCAATAATGAAAATACTTATTACTTCGTTAATATAATTGTTGAAATCATATTTTATATTACTTATTGAATAGTATGCAATTATATTAAAAATAAAAGTTTCAAATAAAAATTCCAACTTACGAAACCAAAGGTATTCTTCCAACTATTTTCGAAAATGGTGCGAAAAATTTACCTAAACTGAATCGATTCATATTCGAATGACAGTTACTTGAATTAAAATTTCTTTTCACTTTTAACTTGCAAAATATCCCCCCAAAAATCACTACATCTTGAAATGATCGAATTATGATTAAAAAAATTGAATTAAAAGTTTTTAAGGCTCTTTCCAAATATGAAACATTTGATGAAAAAAAATTATATCTTAAAAAACAAAGCCGAATTTCAAAAGGTCAGTTTTTAACTCGAAATAAAAAAAATGATCTATTTATGATTAAAAAGTTTGAATTAAAAAGAATAAAAAATTAGACACACGATGACACATCTTTTCAGTGATTCATTTTTTAAAGTGAGAATCACGCTGTGAATGAATCACGCTTTGTTATGACTCAATCGTTGTTTACAACTTCGCTACCGCGTTTGAAGAACTACGCAGAAAATTTGTATTGGAGTATCGTTCTTTAAAATTCAATTAAAAATCGAAATTTTAAGATAGAGACTTGAAATGAGGTTTATATGAATGAGAAAGCTTTGTAAATATTTTCTTTCTAAGATAAAAACACGAAGAGCATCGACCGTAGATGTCAAAAAGTGTGTAAATTTCTTGAAAAAGGGGTTTAATATTTTGATGAAAATATTAGTCTGTTTTAAAATATTTTTAAACAAATGAGATCTTGTTTGAAGGAGAAATGTCTGTAGTCTTAGATTGTAAAAAGATCAACATTCTACGATCATTTTTTGCTGAGATATCGTAATCTGAAGTTAAAAAAACTTAAATTATCCCACAAAATATAAAATAAAAAAATTTCTAGAATAAAATTTAAAATTCGGGCTTCGAGGTGCACCTTCCCATAGTCTGCACTACCCGTGTGCCAAATTGCATGGCTGTAAGTTTCACAGATTCGCCTGGGGGGCCGCACACACACACTCGCGCACGCAAACATTCTCTTTTATTAATAAGATTTTTCCCTTAAAAATGCCCTTTTTTCCACATCACCCAAGAAGTAAAGTGCAAGATACGTTATCCCCTTTATTTAATCAAAGTAAGGCGGGATTCCCCATGAAGCCTATTTTCCTTAAGCTTTTATGTTTTGTAAGAAATGTTTTGAATCAGATGTATTACCTGTGAGTAATGTTCTCAAAGGCTGGGGTGGTTCTGGAATTGCAGGCAATTGTACTTTCCCATTACTGCAACACATTCCTGGTGATTCTCTAGACCACTTTTTAGCACCACAGTGTCACATATTTTTGACATTGATCCAATACTTACTTCATTAGCAGGTGCATAATTAAATTCTGGATTATAGTGAAATGCACATAAGCTCCACTGGTCAGCATTCATGGCACGATATCTACTTTGAGCATGTCTTTTTCTATCAGCGTGAAATCGTAGATTACGTTGCACTTCGTTTTCTCGTTGCCTTCGAGCCGCTTGTCTTTCAGCAACACCTTGAAGCCTTCGATTGCGTTCTTCTTCTGTTTCGACTGCTCTTTGCGCTTGTTTTCTTTTCCATCAGAAGACTTTCCAACCGAAGCACGTTTCTTAGGTGGCATTATTAGTTTTTCGCCTTCATGTTAATTAAAGATAAACATCCAGATGCATTTATTCCTTTATACTTTTTAAGAACGTCATCCGTTTAAAAATCCATTAAAAAATCGTTTGCATCACTTTCCGCATGAAAACGAATTTGACGTCATATGAGCATCCAAACGATATGTGTAATCAAAATCACCTGCAGATTTCACAAAGCAGAGCCAGGAAAGTTGTGTTTATCTGGAGAGCCAGAGCAAAAGGTCATTCCCAACCCTCTTCCCGCGCATTGGAATTTGACCCCTCACCGTCACCCCTAGACGAACCCTCTTAACACAGCTGGTTGTGGTGAATGGGCAATAGGTTTTCTCCGAAGTTTCTTTCTCACCACTATTCTAACCTCCGCAGTTCCATCGTTTTTCTCATTCACAAATTTTTTTCATGTACTCACGAATCGTAGATCTTGGAACGCCAAACTGTTTGGAAGCCTTTAACATTCCCATTACTTTTTCCAGAACTGCTTGACATGCAGCCTGTAGACTCGACGTATTCCATGTCTGTCTATTTTTAATTTCCTTTGGCATCTTAGACAAGAGGTCTCCAACAAAAAAGAACAGAAAGTGTAATAAAATAAATAAAATTAAAAAGGAAATAAGAATGCAATACTTTGTTTTTAATTAAAGTAGCTGTTCCCAGTATCGCCTGGTAGGCGATAGTAGGATCAACTTGGTAGGCGATATTAGGAACACAACATAGTCAACACAAACATGCTAAGAACAAAGTTTAAAACGCAGTTTTTTTTTCAAAATAATAGCACCTCTGGATTCTCTGTTTATGCCCTTTCAAATGATATCAGCGAAATTAGAATTTGGTTGTACCTACCTGGTCATTCACTGCATTCTTTGGAGCCAAAATATACGAAGACAACAGCCAAAACAACTTCAAACGCCATATAGTTTCCGTTGTCAGTGATAAGAGCGTTGTCGCTAGCGCCGCTGTTGGTACAACCCAGAACTAAGAAGTTACTCCATTTTCACATACATAGCGCGAATTGTACTTTAGAAACAAGAGTAGGCGAGATTAGGCACAGGGGCAATATTTGGGACACCCCTATATTAATGCATTGTTGACCGGAGACGAGTAAGCTCGTGTTCTCATGCACAAACGCGGATAACCAGTAACGAGTTGACTCGTGTGTAGCTGAAAGCTAACTCAAGTTAGCTCGTGTTTTACTAGTGTTTAGCGTGAGAGCTTATGATCGTGACCGGTCAATAAAGTTGTGGGTTAACAATGTGTTAATAGGGTAGATCATCATGTTTATTGATCTGAAAGTGATCTCTTTGAATTAATTATAAAACAGGATATTACAAAATGACTTCTCTACCGATTAAAGATTGAGCAGTTATTGTTTGTTATAAAATATGTATTTTACCAGTCATGAGTAAACTTGTATTCCAATGCACAACCGCTGATAACCAGTAACGAGTTAACTCGTGTTCACTGTAACATGAGTTAACTCGTCTTTAGCTAAGCCAATGAGCGGGATTGGTCAACAAAATTGGCGGTTAATTATATGTTAAGATGTATTATATTAGAGCAGCGATTACCAACCTGTGGGTAGTAGCCAGGGGGTCGTCGTTATGGCTTTATTCTATTACAATAATTTTTTAGCGAATTTTCCCCAAATAATTTATTAATATTTATTTAACTACTTAACCGTACAAGTTAAGGTTAACTACTAACCGACAGTTAAGGTTTTTTTACGACAAGCCTCTTTCAAAGAGAAAACTCGGTTTATTTGAAAATTTCCACCCTTATTTGGGTGTAAATGAAAATCGCGTTTACTCACTACGTACAGTACGCAAATTCTAACCTTCAGTTTGTCTTTCATTAGTCTGCGTTGTTCCTTTTCGCATTACTGCTATAGTTTCACCAACGGAATGAGGCAATTTAGATAGAGAGTTTAGATAAGAATTTTAAAGTTTTGAATCAATACCGCAGGAGCATTATTACTACTGAGATTCTGTTCTGTTCTTGCTTTTACACACCTTTGACTGAGGGATGTTTCCAAATAATCTCCATTTCTTACAAATTTCTTTTTTGTTGATCAAACATTTAATTGGAATTAAATCATTGGAAATGCATTTTAATGTTTTTCTCCATGTCTTAAAAGACCTTTTTAAAGAAAATATGCAGGGCGGACAAGAGGGGCGGGGGTCGCAGGATGCGTGGAAACCCCTGAAGTGGATCGCGACTCGAAAAAGTTAAGAAACACTGCTGTACAGCGATAAATATATTTTACTCGGATCTACCCCAATGTCAAGTATATTTTATCCCCGACCTCTTTTTTCGTGAATCGGCTTCCCCAAGGAGGAGACGCAGAGATTGTCTCGAGCCTTAAGTCCTAGGAGGTGGGATATAAAAAAGTTTGCGTTGATAACACAGGTCTGCAAAAAAAAAAATTTTAAAAGTTGTTTGTACTGTGATAACTGATTATGTATTTTTCAGTGCTTATTTCAAAAATGAAATCCATTTTTTTTTCTATCATGCTAGGTTATCTTACAAAAAGGGTGTGTGTTTTGGGTGAAAAACTCAATTTAACGCAATTTTGTACATTTTTTCCAAAGGTTCTAAATTTTAATAAACAGATAAAAGATGCCATGGTTTACATTTACACAACAGAATAATGAAAAAAGTGCATAACTATAGAGTCAAAAGTCCTTGTAGAAGTGTTTTCGCTTCACATCAAAACTTCTTTTATTGCTCTTCCTGCTTGAGGATCGTCCTTTTTTAATATCCAGCAGTAATCCACAATCATGTTAACGTTTCATCCTCCTTGGTACCTTTTTTCCCATTTCCTTGATGTCTTGATGGAACCTTTCGCCCTGATCTTCACTGACATCACCAAGATTTGCAGGGACGAAGTCAAGGTGTGAGTGGAGAAAATGAACTTTATGCTCATATTACAACCCAGCTTCATGAAGTTGTCTAGCATATCAGCGACGATTGACTTGTAATTTGGGTCCCTTTTTTCCCCCAGAAAACTGATTAAAACTAGTTTAAAAGATACCCATACTGCTTTTTCTTTTGTTTCCATTTTTTTCTCAAAGCTGGGGGAAGTCTCTACAGGGGGAAGTCTCTAATGAGGGAAGTCTCTACATCCCTCATTAGTTTTCTGATGTCAGGTCCGACAAACACTCCTTCTTTTATCTTTACCTCGCATATCCCAGGAAACTGCTCACAAAGGTATCTAATACATTCTCCTTCTTTTGACAATGCCTTGACAAATTGTTTCATCAAACCCAATTTAATGTGTAGTGGTGGAAGTAATACCTTTTTGGGATCTACAAGACTCTCCCTCTCAACATTTTTAACACCAACCTGCAAGGTTTTTCTCAGCGGCCATTCATTCTTTATTTAGTGTTGCTTCCTGTCACGACTGTCCTATTCGCAGAGAAAGCAAGGGAACTTTGTGTAACCACTCTTTTGGACCAAGCAACATTGAAATCACTTTTAAATCGCCACAAATCGTCCATTTATGATCTGAATAACAAATTGTGTTTAAAACCAGCTCAATATTTTCAAAACATTCTTTTAGATGTAGTACAGTGGAAGGTGGTGGGAAAGTGGATGGCGGGGACAGACAGGCATTGACATGAAAGATGTCAGTGGAGGGAGATAGTAAGGGATGGGAGGGAAGGTCGACAGACAGGCACTAATAGGAGAGTGATGCAATTTTAACCGTATTAAACTAGTTTTAGTATGACTGTCCAGTCTATATATAAATGTCTATTTCATTGCAAACGCCTCAAAACTTTCTCACATTACTTTTTAAAAGTGTTTGTAAGCAAAATAAATATTTGAAATTTCATCTAAACTCATAGTGCTACCTTACTTTAAAAATATACAGATTCGACAAAACTAGACATGCTAATTGTAACAAATCTGTACGTGATGGAATATTTTCAATAATTCTCCCATAATCAGCACCAAAAGTACTATACAAATCACTGATTACATTTGAGACAATTTTTTTTTGTCGCAGACCTGTGTAAGTATTACAAACCCGTTTTTTTCGATTGTACTTCCTTGGGACAGAAGCTGTCTCAGTCCGTACAGAAACACCTAATTAATATCGCAATAATTTGTTTTTGTCACTTAATGTGTTTCAATATTGTTCAGTAAGAAAATATAGATAAACCATTACTTTTTACTATCCTAATTCAATACTTTTAAAAAGATTGCAGATCTAAAACACTTTATAAAGTATGTATTTCTGCAGGTGCATGATATCAATTTTTTTTTTGTTTTTCTTCCTCACTGCAGTTAAAACAGGAATGTAATTACATCCATCATTCTTATTATGCCAGATTTTACCGTTATGCATTCGTTCTATTTCTTTGTATCAATCAAAGGAAGTTGGAGAAAGAATCAAATAGGATTAAATCTCAATGTTTCTTAAAGCTTTTTAAAGGTAAGAATGGTTATTTAAAAATAATATTTATTAAAGCAAATGTGCATGTATATAAAAATTTTAAAACTTTTATAATATTATATAGTAGTTGTTCAGACCGTAAGAAATGGGGCTGAGCTAGGAATGTTCCTTGTATCTTCGAAACTACTGTTAATGTATAGTTCTTCTAATTACAGCAGTAAAATAACAAAGTGATTTCGCTTTGTTCCATTCTGAAAATGACTTTTTCCTTCTGTCCTCTTCTAAGTTTGCCAATGTAATACCTATAACGTGTCTTGCCTTTTCATGTTGACTCTGAAATTTTTTAGATTTCAGATTAAAATTTAATGGAAGGAATATTGCAGAGTATAGAGAGTTCAGCTATAAGTATTATACGTAATTAACACTTATTCAATTGCGCAATAAATAAAAAATAAAAATAAAATTTAAAGTAGGTGGCTGCGTGTTTCGAACTAATGAATAGAATGTAATGTAATGATGATATGATGATATGATGTAATGGAATTGTACATCATCAGGCCGACGATCGTTGGTGGAATTGTCGTAATGATCAATTCACAGATGCGAGCTTGTGGCGTTCCAGTGGTAATCAGCTCGCCGGTTTTCGGTGCTCAGGATGCTCAGATCGAATCCCGGCGTTGCGCCACGAAAAATGCCTCCGTTCGTGTCGTCCCTTCATAGGGGGTAATGCTGTTCGCCTATATGGTGCCCCCATAATAAAATGGACAGTAAAACTGCAGCGTAGTAAGGGCGAATGTTTGATTACAAGTGCCTCCGCATTAGAAAAAAAAATCACAGATTCTCACAAATGTATTAAATAGTTAGAAACATGTAGCCACCTACTTAAAATTTATTGTGAAACTGAAGAAGTGTTCATTTAGTGTTTCGTAATCCACAAGTTTGCTGTAATTGAGGTGGTGAAAGGCAAGTGGTGTAAGTCAAATTATCATTTTTTTTATTTGAGGGCAAAAATGTAATCTCCGTGTTCAATTTATAGTGGAATTGTAAATAATTATTATTTGCAATATTGTAATATTTATTATGAATTATAATTTGTTCAATTTCTTGTGGAAATTTTGTAGTTTTTGCAGTAAAATGCTTTTGACTTACACCACTTGACTTACTGACTTACACCACTTTGCTTTTCACCGCCTCAATTGTGTGTGTGGCTAATGTCCCTGGGGGATGACAACATTACACCCCAGTCCGGTGTACATATGAATAGAAGACATAGAAACAGACAAATGACACAATCACAGAAGAATTTTATTGACAGACGATGACACCGGCGATGGACGATGGGTTGCAGCTCCCCTTTCTAGACGGGGTTCCAATTGCAGGCGGAAGACTGACCGGTTCCCCAGAATACAGCCAAGTCTTATGCGGGAATCGAACCCTCACCCCCGGCGTGGCAGGCTGATGCCTTATCCACTTAGCCACTGGGCGACCCGCCTCAATTGTGATATGTATTATGAATTGAAATTCTAGGACAACGTTTCATTTCAGGTACATTTATATTTAAGACCTTAAGACATCTTTAAAAATTAAAGTAAATAGAAAAATTGACCTCAAAACAAGAAATAAGACCGCCTTTATATAGGCGTAGACTAAACAAAAATTGGCAGTATAGGTTCACATATGGTGAACTTTCCTATGTCTAATGAATATACGTATGTATCGTCATATAAACTCGTGTAAGCGTGTTTCAGACAAAATTATTATTTTTTAGTTTTCAGGGGATGCCAAACAAATTTACAAACTACACAATATGAACTTTATAAAATATTAATATCCATAATTTTATCATGCATTTAGGGTTATAAAATTCCTCTTATTTTTTACTCAATCCTTTAAGAATTCTGTTTAAGTAAATAGCTTTCCGTCTTTTAAATGATAATTTATTCAGAAGATTTCTTTCTTTCGAATCTTAAAATTATAGCCAGAGAGATTTTAAGTAAGCAATTGGTTCAGGGAAATTGCCACTGCAATCTACGTACATCTGATTATAAGACGAGGATTAAGAGCTAGAAATTTGATGATTTCTGTAAGGTTGGGGAGCGTATGTAAATATTTAGAATATAGCTTAAAATCCTTCATAAAAGACATGTGTTTCAAGAAGTAAGACATCCAAATATTTCCATACTGTGTTTAAATCCCCCTCTCAGGGCATTGATATGTGTTAATATTTAGCCATAATTTTACTGAATTTTAAATGTTTGCCCCAGACTTGGAAAAAAATGTTGCAGGGTATTAAATTTACTAATACTACTGCTTGTATGTCCATGAAGAGGTTTGTAAACTAAGTAATATGATGATTGACCAATAAATGCTTTGCAGAGAATTTTTTGATTACTGAGTATTCTGATTATTTGTACAAAACCTTACAATTCGTTCTTAGGCCTTAGATATGGCGATTGTTTGGAACAAAAGAAAATCTTCTCGGTGCATATGGTCTTCTTTGGTGATTGCAACATTTGTACTCTGTTTTTTGTTTGTATTCATCGGTTTTTCTTACGGTAAAGTATTTTCCTACTTCTAATATTTTATGCAATTGATTTCATGCGTTTGTATACTGATAACAAAACGGAGTAATGTTGTATAAGGCATAAAATTAAACTTTTTTACTTATATATTTATTCAGGGTTGCATTTGAAAAGTATGATAATTAAGTTTTCAGAATATGATGATTTTCTCTCTTTGCACATAAATAATTCAATATTCAATCCCATTAAATACATGGTATCTGATATGAACTTTTCCATGACTGTTCAAGATCGGTAAAAGTCACATTAATGACTTTAATGTTCTGGTTTTCCACAAATGTGCTGAAATATACAAATGATAAAAAAAAATAAAGGAAACGTCTAGTTTAGGAATAAAATCACTTATTAATATGGTGCACTACCACCTCTGGTATGAATACCGTCATGATTGTTCTGAGAATGGATATATAAAACTCTTGAATAACTGCATTCAATAGCGCACTTTACGCGTACGCTCTTTCCCGCGTGATAGAGTGCACGTGTAAAGGTGTCGGAGAGGAAGGGAAAGGTGCTTTGGAGCGTACAGGATTACGCGCGGGAAAACTTGCAGACGCAATCACGCGTGCTTACGTTTTCTCCTCATGTTGCGAATTTTTCAAATGCTCGTTCTTTCGCGCGTGAATGCTCGTGTCTAGAACATACATGTATTGGAACATACATGTATGTTCTAGACACGGGTTTACAAGCTAAACAAAACAGAGAAACTTATAAAAAATATATCAATACCACCAGAAAGGTTGAGTGGCAAGATCGTATGGTTGCGATGGGGAGAGCTTAGATTAAGAATTAGTGTATTTAGTTACAATGTTATTAGCTTTCACATGTAACTGTAATATGCAGTTGTAAATAAATGCAAAATAATTCAACTTACGACTTTTTGTCGCTGCCCAGTTTCACCACCCTCCATCACGCCTTGTTCATTTGTCAAAATAGCAGCTTGGTCAGTTTCGTCCATGTTTAAGCTTCCATCCTCTGGTTCACCATCATTAGTAAAACTTCTAGTAGGTAGTTCCTGGTCTTTTGTAAACAGCAAATTATTGTAGTACCACAGGGAAGATATGTAGATTTCATCTGCTCCTCTTCCACCACGCTGACTGTCACTGACTTTCTTCAGTTCCTTCCGGAAAGAGCCTCTTAGACTTTGTATTTTTCTTTACTACGAAGTCTCGATTGGTTTAAGAAATGGTTCTACTTCTTAAAAGTCCATTTCTATAACACAAAATTACTAAAACACTAACGAATTTACTGAACGCTCCAGTAAAACTGTGTCTTTTTCACACGCGCCAGTTTCACGCGGTCAATCGCGCGCGAATTCCTTTACACGGACGATCTTTCCCTTTTCCTTTAAAATGACACGAGTATTCGCGCGAGAAAGAACGAGCGTCCGAAAAACTCGCACCACGAGGAGAAAACGCAATCACGTGTGATTGCGTCTACAAAATTTCCCGCGCGCAATCCCGCGCGCAAGCACTCGCGAAAGAGCGTACGTGTAAAGGGCGCTAATGGTTAATAGAATACTTTATCATTCTTTATGCCTAAGGTCCTCAAGTTCTTTTAGAGATGCTACAGGAGAATATCTGTTCTAAACTCTGTTTTCTCAAACAAATCAGAAAGAGATGAAGTTGTTTAGATTTGGGAATTGAGAGGACTAGGGAAGATGTTTAATTTCATGTCAAGGAAACCAAAAGACAGTTCTGAAAGTATAACCACAGTACCAATCTGGAGAACGGACCCTTGGAAACAATCTTTTGATACTTCTGGTTGCTCCAAATTTTCTGTTTACCTCTGAAGGTCATAACGTGTCTTGGTGAAAACCAACACACACGTGGCCAAACTATGAAGAATACCCTCTATGCATCAGAATTCGGGTCATAAAATTTATCACATGTTCTCCATGTATAAGTATGTTTAGTGGCAGTAATCATGATAGAAATCTGAGTTGAATTAAGATTATAGCGATGCGGCTTGAATGATCATTAGTAACTACCAGTTCGGTACAACATGCGAAGCTTGTTGGTAATTTTGTGTGAACTGTATGAAATAAAAAATACTGACTAGAAAATAGAAATATTTACTTTCGTTCTGAATGCAATTCCTTGTTCTGTTAAAATCTCTTACGTTAAAAAAAGATAAATTGACGCTGCATACGATAATTTATTGCTAACGTGTTTAAAAACTTAAATTCGATACTGTAATTGTTCCTACAAAAACACCAATTTATTCCTAGTTAATAATTTTAGGCCTTACTATATCAGGGTTATCAAACTTTTAGGCGACTATTTTTGGGCACCTTGAGGTCAGTTTGTAAAGTTTGTGTAATTGACTTTTACCTATTGTTTTTCAAATAATTTTGTTAAACGTAATGGGCTATAAAACGTGTTACCTTCAATTAAAAAATAAAATAAAAAATGATTCTCTCTTTTTAATAACAGGTCCGCTGGAGAATTACGTACAAAAAATAAAATATGATGAGTTATGTATGTGTGGCAGTACTAATAATTAAAATGTATAGATATATAATAAGTGTTATTGCACTACCTGATCTCTCTCTCTCTCTCACAGTACGAGTACTCTTTAAAGTACGAGTTGTGTCGGACTGGGATTAAACGGTTGATCTATAGTAAATTAATGAAGCATAATTAAAACTCCGGTAGGTGTAGTTACACGCATCTTGAGATGAACGAAATTTTATCCCAATATTCAACTTGCCAGTTCTTTATTTGATGAATGAAATGATGTCTATTTATAATTTATTACAAACTTCAAGATGTAAATCTGATTCCTTTTTTAAACAGAAAACAAATATGGTTTGGCAGCCCGAAATTCCGTCGGTTCCTCTACAGGTATGGTAAAGTATAATTTTGCGTATTTCTATCTCTAAACAGGCTTCCACTGTTTTCTACTGAGTAACCTATTTGTAAAATATATGTCCTTTTCTTTTACAGAAAAATTAACGGAGGAAGAATGTATATCAGTTTGCGATTCGAAAGAATGCGTGCATCATGGTGAGTATGAAAATTCAAGGAATTCATTAGGAAACGCAAGTGGTATATACAACCTTAATCCATTGGCTCTTTTGAAATTTCTGTTGTTCAGATTACTACTGAACTACTGAAATAAATCCTGAAAAATTATCGATATTTTTTTTTGTAAATTTACTATTGAGCTACTGATATAAATGCTAAACAATTTATGGATACATTCTGAAATTTCAAATTACTTGATTACTGACATGTTGCTGGTACTACGGAAAAGTGTCAAAATGAAATAAACCACTGGCACTTTAAACACGGAAACTGAATATTTTATTTTACACAAAAAAGGAATAAACAATTAACACAACATTCAGAGAGTTAACTCGAGCCGTAGCTACGAAATACAATTCAGATATATAGCTAGAAAGGCAAAGCAGCTGTGAAAAACCTTTGCGTGATACTGCGAATCAGCTTGGTTATTGTATAGTAAAATGCAGACATGGACATCATGGGCCAGGGTATATTTTGATACTACTAAACCGGAATCAAATAAACTGGTAAACTGGAATCGAACAATAGGCAATCGCTAACAGCAAAGTGTGACGTCTGGTAGACATAGCGGGCACCACACTTCTGATTGTTGTCACACCCTGTAGCTGGTCTTTGTTTACTCTCTGTTCTTCTGAGACGGCTACATTTATTTTCCTCATATTGAGCGTTCGTTTTATGATTTGTGTTTCCTTTCATTTACAATTTTTAGGTAGGGAAATTGTTCTTTATTTTTATAGAAATAGGAATCTTGGAAGGGTTCATCTGGACGGTGTAGTTTTTCCTAGTAATACGTTTTGACAGTGATTACAATTTTGAAGAAGTAAAAAAAAACCTTGGGAATTTTAATAAATGAAATTCATTCATCATTATACATCAGAGCATAAAATACTTCTTGGTTCTTTATTGGCTTAATAATAACTTCATTTATAACACATTTATTTTTCAATGCTGACTAAAAAAGTAATGTTGTTACGGGGGCTATTGAATATGGAGGTAGTGCTTTGAAGAAGCAATTTCTACACTAGGTGAAAGCATTGTGTGTTCGGCGAAGATCGAAAATTGAATACGCGCTATTCGGATTAACACTTGAAAAGCGGAAGCGATCATTTTGACCGCAAACGATTTTCAAACGGTCATATTTCCCTTTTTAATTCTTTGATTTTTTGTTTGTTCATTGACTTTTCCTAAATATTCATAAAGAATATGTCGGACAAAAATTATCTTTTTCTACGCATTATTATCGCCTCTATAACGGGGTATACCTATAAAGGCTAACTGCGGTCATTTTGACCGCTGATCCAACATAGCTGTCTATGTTGTGTTTTCTATTCTATTTTTTTTGCTATCCGTGTATGAGAAGGAAGTAATCCATGTAAGAGAAGGAAGAAGACATCAAAACCGAAGTTGAGTACTGAGAAAAAATCAGGAACAATCATCTGTCTCTCAATATGACCAAAATGAGCGAAATGAAGAATTACAAAAGATGGAACAGCGTGGACTACATTTCCTTCTGATACTCTTTCTTCAGAAATACGGCAGCGTCACAATATGACGCTGCCGTATTTCTGTTATCAAGTGCCTGGACCCAGCACATTTGTTATTAGGCATGTAACTCTGGGTAGTTTTACTAGTGCATAGAGACTGTTCATAAACGAAACAATCCTGCATCTCATACAACAATGCACGGAAGCAGAAGCTTACAGGCGCTTACAAGATCCGCATTGGAGTGCATCTTTAGATGAATTAGATTCTTTTTTTCCTTACTGTATGCCCGTGGAGCTTTTATTTCTAAAGGTATTTCAATCGACAACTTGTGGTCCACAACATGGGGCCTAATTTTTTTTCATGAAACAATGGCTCGTTGTAGATTCAAAGAAATCCAGATATATTTGCACTTTGATCTGAAGTCAACAAGATCCGAAACACTTCGAACAGATCAATTTGCTCTAGTATCAGAGATTTGGAACACATTTATTGAAAATTGCTTACTGTGTTACAAAGCAGGTGCAAATATAACGGTAGATGCTCAACTATTCCCAAGTAAGGCACGTTGCTCATTTACACAGTATAAGTCACAAAATCAGATAAATTCGGGATAAAATTTTGGCCAGCAGCTGATGTTCGCTCAAAGTACTTTTTGAATGGCTTTCAATATTTAGGAATAAATGAAAGTAGACCCAATGAAGATACCGTTGGAAAACATGCGATATGTCGTTTGGTAGAATCATTTCAAAATACTGGTAGGAACATTACAACTGACAATTTTTTACATTATTAAAATTTGCCAAAAATTTAAGAAGTAAAGGACTTAGCATCGTAGGCACTGTGAAACATGCAAAGAAAGAAGTACCCGAATCATTCAAGCTCAAAAAGGGAGAACTGTGTTCAAGCAAAATTCTCAAGCACGATTATATCACTCTGACGGCATATCAAGGAAAGAAAAGCAAAAGTGTCCTATTGTTAAGCACTCAACATCCTACGCTCTAAACGGAAAACAATAAAAAGAAGATCCCTAAGGTTGTTAAATTTTACAACTTTACTCAATACGGTGTAGATGTGCTTGATTAGATGGCAAGAAAATATTCAACTAAATCCGCTTCACGACGGTGACCAGTACAAGTTTTTTTTGTAATTTTTCGGACTTATCTGCTATCATTGTTTGGATCATTTACAAAGAAACCACTGGTATAAACGTTAAGCGTGCTGATTATATTTTGCAAAGAGCTGATGAGCTCAGTAAAATTTATGTTTCCTCTAAGACATCTCTGCTTTCCAATTTCAGTCCAAGTACAGATGTAGCATCCACTATCTGAAGCAGAAAACGCAAACAATGTTAAATCAATCGATGCCGCAATAAAACTATGAACATTCGTTCTCATTGCAAAAAGTGAGTTTGCGGCTCATGTAGAAGCAAAGTGATAAAGTTCAGTGTTTGCAGAGACTGTAAAAATGAATAATGTAAGTGTAATTTTGTAATATTTATACTTTTAAATGTATAACGCTTTGTAAATTATTATATGTGATAAATATTTAAAATATTTTGTGCAATGCAAAGTAATTCTCTTTGTATAGTGTGATTTATTTTGTACCTATTGTATTTTATTACTAACTGGTTTTCATAAAAACATATAGCATGCTCTTGGACAAAAAAATAATAAACACAAAATAAAGCATGAGCGGAGAGGAAAATTTATGTGATGAAAATGTAAAATTTAAAGCTAAATATATTATAAAATTTGTTTCAGAAAACAAACTATGAAAAAAGTGTATTTTTTAATCATTTTAAGAGAGCGGTCAAAATGACCGCTCCTCGCCGTTTTAGGTATACAGAAAACGCCACCGTTCTAGTACTAACAGTTCCCAGTTTAATATCACAAACCTCTCGAATACTTTCTATTTTTACTTCAGGTTCTGAAAATTCTTTCAGTTACTCAGTTTGTTTTTAACAACGTTTTAACTCAATTGGAATTGGAAAAAAGGAAACTACGCTAAACAGTCATTCAGAATTAGCTACTTGCACTTGTGCTTGAATGGCCCAAAAGTTTTAATGTACTGAGGTCGTAAAAACTTCGAAGAGGATAACTCAATCAAAACTGACCAAAGCATGTTAAAAATTGAGCGTATTGTTAGATATGCTTTCCGAATAATACCGGGAAGAGTTATATTGATTAAAAAAATATCCAAATCAAACAGGCTAGTGTAACATAAATACTATTTCCTGTGAAATCTCTGGATAATACGCTACTAGACAGGTCACACTTTGCGCATCTATATTTTTTTGACAATAAAATATAATATTTCAGTGATAGAACAACCTCCACACTCACCGAGAGTTTTTCCACGTGAAATATTTCTTTGTCCTGAAGTTAAATCTGCAATCAGTGGGACTGTTTCGATATTGTCATTTTAGTGAAGATTTTAATAATAGATGGAGGTCTTGAGACAGATAATCCATTATGTAGGCTTTAGCACGGCTTTGACCAATGGAAAATGAGATTGTAGCTCTTTGTGTTTCAAAAAGAGAACTATATTTAAGGGGGAAATTTAAATATGATAAATATAAATAAAGTAAACGTCAAACATGAGTTTCTTCATGTAACAGCATCCTATCGTATAAAGAAAAATAAATTACTAATACGGCAGCAGCAATTCCCAAATAATTTACTGCTAACTCCCAAATAATTTACTGCCCATAGTAGGGTGGAACGAAAAAAGATTTTTATATAGAAACTTGCTATAGCCAAAAAAAGTTGTCTTTTGCAATTTAAATAGAGAACATAATTGTTTTATCGTTCAAAATGGATATTTTTATGAAAATGTGATAAAACTTATTTTCTTTTAAATTTCTTTTATAGTTTATTTAAATAATAATACACATTCTAAGTATTACTAATTTTTAGATGTCATTAGAAAACAACGGATTTTATAGAATTTCCCGATTTACAATATAAATATAAATAAATTCAAAGCCTAACATGAGTTAAGATACATGAGATGACATTTAGATAATGCACATTAGAATGAAAGAAAAACATTTTTTAATTGCCAGGCCTTAATTAAAATAATCAAATCACACTTATTCAGAAAATATTAATATTGTGTCTTTAAAGGCAAAAAGCTATTTTGAAAAAACATTTATATTTTTCAAAAGTCCATAGTAATCACACATGATTTCCATTGCTTATTTCACTGACAATTTGAATTGTTTTTTTTTGTTTGTTTGAAATTTTGGCATCTTTTGAGAATGCATTTTTATTTTTTACAATGCATCTCTTGCAGAAGTGCCACAAACGTGAAAGGATGACTCGCTAACTAATTTAACAATCCTTTCTACTACTTGTGTGTGACATGGAAAATTATTAAATTTAATACGTTGACTCTCATGATCAGATTCTTTTGCTTCCATTATAAACTGCTTTAGTTTGTCATCAGAAATATGCCTCGTCATAGGAGGTTCTGTTACTTTCAGTCATTCCATTCAGTCATATCAATATAACCCTCGGAATCAAAGTTTATACGTTGAATTTGAAACTTTCGGATGCCTCCTTTATTTTCAGCCCATGCTTTTAGAATCCGGCGTAATCCAAGGTCGCCTACATGACTGCGATCATCTGATATCATACAAATGAGGCACTTGGTAAAAAAAAGTTTTTTTCGCTCCATCCTACTATACAGTCTTCAGGAAGAAAATCTAGAAATTTAATGTAATTTATTTAGTGTCCTTATAATGTAACTTTTTGGTTTGATTAAAAAAAACATTTTTTCTTTTTTTGTTTATAAAAACACTTTAGCAATTCAGGAATCCGGATGTAACTTTGGAAAATTTTTTTATTTGGCCGATCTCGTGTTTTTTGTAAAATACAGTAAAATGAATAAAAAAGTTATATAGGGAAAATTTCTGTTATGTTTAACTCAATTTTTATTTCACGGACAGAAAATATGCTAAACATAAACAACATTTCTTTTGTCCGTTTATTCGCAGCGAAAATTCTACTTGACTTCTTGCAAGAAGATGTTGATCCATGTGAAAACTTTTTCAACTATGTGTGTGGAAGGATTTCAGAGACAAGTGACCCGGACAAACGAGATACTTTGATTTCTCGGTATACAATTCAGATGAGGAACAATTTGAGAAGTAAGAGAATAAATGAATTTGTATCATCCTTTTTTTGTGCGTGGCACTCTTTTCAGATTAAAATTAAGTGTTTGCCATTTATTGAACGTATATATATATATATATATATATACAGTATGCCCACTAAAGTCCCTTCCCACCCTCTTAACTTCGGAACGGCTGCTGCTATATTCATAAAAGTGGTGTCTAGGTATAGTAAAGTAGCCATGCGCTAGTGAATGAACCCACCTACCGCGCCACCTGGTGGAAAACTGCGGAGTTAGCATTCCTATCTCGAAAACGGAATGAGATAGGGAAAAAAAGTGATTTACAAAGTTGTAGAAAATCATCAATTTAGTACGAAAAGATACCTTGTGTACATTAATGAGAAGACTACAATGGTTGAAACGCGCATTTGTTTTTTCGTGATTTCCTACACTGTGACGTGACAAAAGGATCTGAAAAAGAAAAAAAAAACTGATTTTAACAATATACCTTTATTTGAGATGTTCAAACTTCTCACCGTCAGTTGCAATACACATTTGGATCCTCGTTTGAATCTCACGTTGCACACGTTGGAGCATAGAGCGTGACACGTTGGCACACGCGTCTGCAATGCGTCGTTTAAGGTCCTGCAATGTTTGTGGAGGGGTCGCATACACCTGCTGTTTCAGGTATCCCCACACGAAAAAGTCCAGTGGAGTCAGATCAGGCGAATGTGGAGGCTACTCTTCGAAACCACCATACCCAATTATTTGGTCCCCGAATTCCTTGACGAGGTACTGCTTCACTGGAGATCTCAGTTTTAGAATACTCAGCCATGACCACGAGCATCAACATACTACAACCCCAAGATGTTCTTTTATAGCTGTCTCAGGTGAACAGACATGACGTTTCTTACGTATTTGCATACTGCAAAAATTTCGAACAGTTGCGTTGAGTTGGTGCGACACTATTTTACACGATCGACGTATTGTCTACTCTGTTTATAAAGACAATCAGTACAAGGATAAAACCCTCGAGGTTTGAACCACGGTCCTTTTGATTGGGGATCAAAAGCGATATCCCACTGTGCACATTGCGGTGTCATGTTTTTCCCGAGATAATCATTTCTCCATTTTTTCAAGTTTCGTGAGGTCACAGTGTAGGAAATCACGAAAAAACAAATGCGTGTTTTAACCGTTCTATTCTTTGTATTTATGTCCACAAGGTATCTTTTCGTACTAAATCGACGATTTTCTACAACTTTGTAAATCACTTTTTTCCCCTATCTCGTTCCGTTTTCGAGATAGGAATGCTAACTCCGCAGTTTTCCACCAGGTGGCACGGTAGGTGGTTTCATTCAGTAGCACATAGCTACTTTACTATGACTAGACACCACTTTTATGAATATAGCAGCAGCCGTTCCGAAATTAAGAGGGTGGGAAGGGACTTTAGTGGGCATACTGTATATATATATAAATTTATTAATTTAAAAAACATTTATTTCTATAAAAACACCAGCTTAAAGCATTTATTTCAACAGGGACATTGTTTTCAATGCATGGATTTTCTCAGCCTCCACTCCCAAAATAATATATATTTCTCAAAAGTGAAAAACTAAAACATAAAACGGGATCACGTGGGATGCGATTCATTGACTGACATGAGGAACTGAAACTATTCTCAAACCAAGTTAAAAAGAGTGAAAAGAGAAATATTTTGTTTCACCAGCTCGTTATGTCGAATGAAGGAAAAATAATAACGTATTAGAGCAAAAGTTTATTCTTGGGACGAAAATTTTACCAGAGGCCTTTACATTGTTTTAACATGTCATTTATTCATAAAGAGTAGGCTTGGGGGCGGGGGTCGTAAATCAGCAGTCAAAACAGCACAGTGTTCCAGCACAGAAAAGAAAGACAGGCCAATATAATACTAGCGAAAGTTTGCCTAAAAAATGTTGGGTGATGTTACGAAAACAGACTGAACTTAGTGACTAGCTCATTCAATTTGACCACTGAATCCATTTCAAATATACGCAACTATATATTTAAAAAACACAATTGGGAGATGCTAAGAAAGACCCGGACATGGGTTTATGGTGTAAGTGGTCATCACACCTGTCAGGAAAGTAGGAGATCCCGAGATATCCTAGTTTGGCAAAAGTAGATAAAAAAAAGAGAAGAGTAGTTTTGAAATTATGAGGTAGAGTCATTGTCATTTTAGAGCATGATTTCAAAATCATTCTGTCACGTTTAATCAAAAGCTCTGTTGTGATGAAGAATATGAATGATTGATCCTGAATTTTCTCGCAGAATAAATTTCAAATAAGTACTATCTCAATTAGTAATATAACACATGGCAATGAAATGCCTAAAACAGGTGGTAATTTTATTATGACCACGTACTCAGTAGATCGTTGGACCACCTTTTTCTCTCTATGCTGCTGCAATTCGTTTTTACTTGGACTCTATGAGGTGTTGGTAGGAGCCTTGAGGGATCTGAGGCCACATACGATGAACTGCACTCTTTGGTTTTCTAAGATTTGATGGTTGTGGATATAGCTGCCTGATACCCTTTTCGAACTCATCGCACATATGCATAATAGAATTGAGATTTGGTGTTTGTAGAAGACACCTAACCAAGTCTCTATCACGTTCTTCAAACAATCTGCATATATTCTGAGATTTATGGCATGGAGCATTGTAATGCTGGAAGTATCCCTCTCCATTGGGGTAAATCCTTTACATAACTGAATGCATTTGGTCTGCCACAAAAATTAAAGGTCTTTTGGCATTCAGAATTTCTTCAACATGAATTAAAGGGCTTCTACAATGCTAGGAATACATCCCCCAAGCTATAATATTGCTTTCGCTAGCTAAAAGTGTTGGGACAATACATGCTTTTCGTGCGGTTTTCTCCATACTCACGTCCAGTATACTGTATGGTTCACTTGAAAACGGGATTCATCGGACCACATTACTCTTTTCCATTCATTTACTGTCCAATCCTTGTGACCTTGTGTGAAGTGGAGACGTTTGATATTTTTAGATGCATACAGCATAGGCTTCCTCACTCAATAGGGTTTAATTTGTAGCAAATAGTTCGTTAAGAGGACGCCATCAGAGTTGGTCCCTGATTAGTTGTAATTTTACGTACTGTAGTCCTTTTGTCTGGCTAGACAACTCTGGAAACTCCCCTTTGAAGTCGAGCATCTAGTAGTTGGTAACCCGGTTTTTCGTTCGGTAGTACACTCATTTTAAACATTAAAAACAGCTGCTCTTGAACAATTCCGAAGCGACGTAATTTCGCTGATAGTCGCTCCTCTGCTTCTTGTACCCAGAATCATTCCATGTTTAAATTCCATTAGATCTTTTTTTCAACCCATCCTTTTACACGTAAAAGGCATCAGTTTTCTCTACAATCATTCATCAATCCTTTTTTTTGTTTTGTTAGTATCATTCTGTAGCAACAGCTGCGTGACGTCATAGCTGATTTGCAAAAAACAGAGTCCTTTTTTAACAACTTAATGTGAGTTACAGTGAATTTGAATTACAAAAAAACGCGAATATTTCTATTATTTAATATTACGTATCATGCTTACGACATATCATACAGTCTTTTATATTAATTTATTTTTTAGTCCTTCTAGATAATCTTGATGCCAGTTCAAAAAATGCATCCGGTAAAGTGAAGACTGTATATGATTCTTGTGTAAAATACGGTAAGACGAGTAAATATTAAAATAAAATCTCAGTTTTTCTCATTAATGATATGGAACGTCTAATTTAAAAGAACTTTAAGAGACCGCACAGATTATTTTTAATTTTTACATATGAAAATTTATTTTTAAGTTACTGTAAATGATTTATTTTTGAACATTTAGCTTATGTGAGAATACGGGACCGTTGTATTAAAATAGTTGAATAAACCGGAACTTAGAAATTACTCGCATCTAGTTTTCTTATTAATAGCTTTTGTTTAGAAGCGCGAGATCCTTGCGAGATGTGTGGAGGAAAATAGATCTTCTTTCAATAGAGGAAAGCTGAATAACAGACGAACGACTAGTACTCAGACCCTCAGTATCCATACTCTTCGGGTTTCAATTCCGAGGTTGGAATGGGAGTTTGTAGCTGTTCGGAATCGGCTTTAAACTGTAGGTTCCAATCTGTATAGACCTCTTCTAGCAGAAGCTAAACATAACACTCTAGAAATTAAATAATCAGCCACAATGCCACGGTAACTAGAATTTCTGTCTTGAGGTGAGAAGATCTGGTCTCGATTTCCGGTCGCCGCAGTTGATCATAATAGCTTTTTTAGCGCCTTCCACATTATTATATGTTAATATGAATTTTCAGGTATATATAGGTGGAAGCTGCTCTCTTCATTGCATGGGTGTTAGGAAGCCACAACTGAATGGAAGTGGGTTTGAATCCCAGCTAACGCATATATGTTTCTTCGTTACCCCTTTTTAGGAACTAAAGTTGATTCAAGCACTAAGTGCTCCCTTGGCCAACAAAACTCGCCATAGCTTTTCGGCTAAGCGTTCGCCACTTTTGAAAAAAAGAATTGTTCGAAAGTTGTATTTCTTTTAAAGATTTTTCGACGTTTTGTGTCAATTCCCAGCAGACCCTCGAAAGTTTTGTCTAAAAATAAAATAAGAGAAGTAAATCATAGATAGTAAGTAATAGATCCTATCAGTTTTTTTGTTAGCAATCTAGAAAATTCTATAAAATGAAAAAAAAAACCTTCATTAAAGAATTATTTTAAGACCACTATTTTTTCCTGCAGGTTCTTCAGAATTTCAAGCTGTTCCAACCTTTCTACAGATTTTAAACGATTTTGGGTTTCAAGAATGGCCATATTTAGCCCCCGACTATAAATTTGTTGAATCTGGTATTACAAGCGTGGTCGCAAACCTTTTGATTTATCAAGAATATGGTTTTATATCTTTTTCAAATTCTGACCTAGAGAATCCTGCGTGTGTGGAGCCAGAAGAATATGATTTCAAAAAAAATTTAACCGTAAGAAATTTATTATTAAAATAATTCATTTCCTATAATTCATGAAAGTTTAAAGGAAAAGTATCGAAGTTAATAGGTTAATGCTATAAATTTCTGACAAGTAACATTTGGATTTACTTTTAAAATTGAACATCTAATATAGAAACGCATGATTCATGTAATTGTATCTACAAGCTTTTCCTTACCTATTTTTAATAATTTTCCCGAAGTGATATATATATATATATATATATATATATATATATATATAGTGATTAAGCCCGAATTTGCTTAATTAATTTTCAAAATTTATTTACAAACAACGGAATTTGGTTGTTTTAGGGAAGTTTCCATAAGTTTCTATAAAATAAGCTAATGGTTTGGTGAACTTATGTTGAGTAGTTGATTCTATGCAAAGAATTATGGCTTATCCGAATGATAAATTTTATATAATAGTGTCAGTAATAATTCAAAACTGTATATTTAGCTGAATATAAATTTTGTTAGTGCTGCGGAAAAGAGATATAAATGACAGAGGGTATTTTCAAAAAATCTTTTAGAAATGAGAACTTTGACCAACTGATTGGTGTTTCACTCTTTATAAACTGTGAACGGATATAAATGATATAGGATATTCTAAAAAATGTCTTCTGAATAAACTCATTTAAAAGATTTTGATAGCAGTTTCCGAAAATTTCAGTATGTTTGACCAGGGTCCTCTTTAATAGAATATTCCAATTTATTAAATAAAGTGTAGAAATAAATTTTTTCAAGATTTATTTAAGTAAACTGTAAACCACATGTATATAAATGGGATTTAAAGCAAATTTTTCATAAATTACAATATTAGATCAGTTTTAATAATTTTTTTTAGTATTGAAGCATTTTAAAAATTTGTGGACATGAATGCTCAAATTAGTATAATATCGAAACGTGGCGATACAGATGAATATCAATGCATGCGTATCAATGTTACTCTGATTATATCAGTAAATCGGTATTGATTTAGGCTGTGAAAATTTATAAGCCATAAATTACTTTGCATCTTTAAATCAATAGTCACACTGTATAAATGTAAATTTCTCTAAGTATATTTAGAGGTATAACTTTAATTAATTAGAAAAGTATTTTAATATAAATTTTGGATGTTATTTTTCGACAAACAAAAAAAAATGATAATTTAGACGTAATTTAAGAATAAAAAAGCTGAAAATTGTAACTCTCAGAAATTGTTTTTCACGTCATTAATTTCTTGAAAAGTTATTAATAGATTCACACATAAAGTAATTTTCACCATGGATGTGCAAATGGATTTGTGCATATCAGGCGTAATAATTTGCTGTTGAAATTATTTCGCCTAAAATTTCATTTCTTAAAATTGAAATTATAAGAAAAACGACTTTTCAAATTGTTATGTTTTCTTTTCAAACTTATTACAATAATAATTTTCAAAATCATTGCTTTTAAAATTCAGTAACGTTTAATATATTGCTTCATGTCTCTTTGAATACATATAAAAATGAGTTGCGTGCAATAATATTTCAATTTTCTTTCAGATGGAAATTGTTAAGAGTTCGTATGAAAAAAAGGAACTGTCTGTAAGAAAGTATGAAGTGGATGGTATATTGAAATATTTTAACCTTGATACTGAAACAATCAATGGAATTTGGGACGATTCCGAAGCTGTTAACGATGCAATTAAAAATTTAAAAGAGGTATGTTACTTTCTTAGTCTTAAATTTAGGCTTTATATTAAGTAACAACTGCGAAACTATATTGGAGGTTCTTAACCCTTTCAGGGCCAACAACCTCTACCGTTTGCACGGGGCAGATTTTTACCCCGATTATTTTTAACCTAAAGAATCTTGAGAAATTTTCCAATTAAAGGTTGCAAAACGCTTTTGCTTCTATAAACTGATAACAGATGGCAGTACTAGACAGTTTTCACTGGAATACATTGAATTCATTTCACTGGAATCCATTGAATGCAAGTGGTAAAAAGACTAGATTTAAGCGTTTTCACTGTACAAACGGCACCCCTCAAAGGGTTAATAGACGCAGTTCTATGAAAAAGATAAATGGAGTATAAAAACGTAGTTCAAAATTTGTTTCTCTTAAATTGAGTTATAAAGTTTTCTCGTGCTAAAGAATTTTTTAAAATAAAATATGTGACAGGAAACTTGTAAACAAAATGTATAGAGTTAGTTTTAGTATTTTCATATTTTGAGGGAAGGTAAGGATATAAGTTGCATATCTAGTGCTTCAATTATCCAGATTCAGCAGATGGAATAAAACTGAGCGTAGTTAAAAAGGAAATACATTCATACACTTTAAATCTTGTTGAACTCTAATATATTTGATTTTAATGACAGCAAAGCAAAGGCATCTATTACGAAGATGGGAATACAACTGCCGTCTGTTTGGATTGCACGATGGATGCTGGAGGAGAATGGGCAAGTATTAAATATTGACATTTAATTTTTCTGCATATGTTTTAAATAGAATTCGAATTGAACGAGTTAGTAACAATGAAATCCCATATATCTAATAAGAGATTTTAAAATTTTATCATACTCTATCCTTTAGTCATGTCTAAAAATCAGTCACACCCATGATAAAGCCACGCGTAATCACTGGTTTTAGAGAAACCAGCGAGAGAGCTTTTAATGGATCTTTCACGTCATTTTTCTAAAAGTATAATGAATGTACGAAATATTGTATAAATGTAATTTGAATCTCACGAGTCACAAAAATGTAGCCAGGTGAGTTTAATCGAAATGTATCATATATAGTTGTTTCTGTATGAAAATTTCGCATTGCGATCCAGATTTAAAAAATTTTTTTTTTGATATAATGTAATTGTTTTGTATCTTCTCTGGATGTATAAAATGTTAAACATTCTTTTGTTCATGATTTGGGTCCCCTGTTTTTTAATTGGGATTATTTTTGCTTGAATCTATCTACATTTCTATATATATATATGTGTGCGTGCGCATATATATATATATATATTCCTTATTTTTAGAAATTTCTCAATGACAATGTTGCATCTAATTTCAGAAATATTTGTGTGAAAGTTTGGCATCCTTTATTAACATGTCAGGAAGTGGTGAAAGAGTTAACAAGAATTATGCTAATATTGTAGGTCATGACATCTACTTCATGAAAAATGTTTTTCGTGTACTTAGCAACTTCAGTGACAGGTAAGCACTTGTGTAATTATGAAATAAAAATTATTCTTTACACTTACATATATCTCTATATTGAATAATGGAATATGCATTTATAAATATGGACAACATTTAAAGTAATATTTTCAAAGAATATATTTTTTGTAATCAGTTTATATACATTTAATATCTTCATACCCATTTCATAGACCTATAACCTATATGGACCTGGTCTTGAATACTTCCGGCCAGGGGACAATAGAAAAAACAACAACATACCCCTTTTAAATTTTATCCCATCGGCATAAATCATCTTAATGATACATCATTTATAAAGAGCAGGTGTGATGTATGACTAAATTCCTCTCTTAAACGATCACTTTTTTACATCTAATTTATTACCTCATTCAGACGAATTACTGTATAAGGCTCTTTGGAAGATCACAATCCGATTTTCAGACACATTCTAGTAACTTTAGCTATGATCATCGAAAATTTCAAATCATCTACACACACACAAATTTATTATATATATATATATATATATATATATATATATATATATATATATATATATATATATATATATATATATAATTTTCATAAAGTTAACGCTTTAGAATAAATGTATATCATTTTTGTAAGACCTAGATTATTTTCTTAGTAGCTTAAGTTTTTACACGAAATACTATGCTGCAAATTAATAACAATATGTTAAAATACTGCGATCTATTTGCCATTAATGAACATTCAATAAATGTTAACTGCATTGAGCATCGAAATAATGGAATTGCTTTTTTGATGGATTTGCATGGCTCATTAATAAGTGCGTAAAAAAAAAAGTCTAACCCTTCAGGTATTTGTATTTTTTACAATCGACCGTCCCTCCCCCCGCGAATATGTTAGTTTCTTAATTACGAGAGCACCATTTGGTAAACAACATCACTTCGTATGACTAGACCGCATAAGAACGTTCATGCTTTAGTCGGATTCAAACCCGGATCCACACCTTGGATGTTTGTGATGCAAACTACTTTATGATGTAAGAGACCGTGCAAATGTAATGCAAACTAATATTTCTGAAAAAAAGTTATTTATTTTTGTACGTAATCTCCCGCAACGTCCATACATTTGGTCCAGTGATTTTCAAGCTTTGTTATCACCTGCATAAACTAAGACTTCTCCAACTATGTTTCCCTAATCCCTTCGGAATTTGATGTTAATTACTCCATGGCATATTTCCCCCCCCCCATCATATATAGGAACAAGTATCAGTCTGAGGGGGCCCAGATCTGGAGAATACAAAGGAAAGTGATTTATTTCGTTGCGTTTTTTAAAAACAATTTTGCACATGAATGTGCCATAAAGGATCGGGAATTTTTATGGTAATTTTAGTATTTAAACGATAAAATGAAGATGCATATACTCTCCGGTGATTTGCCCTTTTCCAAGTAGTCAATAAATATACTTTTGGGTGTCCCAAAAATTAGTGGTCATAACCTTTTCTGTTGATAGAACCGTCTTCGCTTTCTTGGGTGCAGGGTCACTTGCCTCGACAAACTGCTTTGACTGTTCTTCCGTTTCTGATTGGTAGTGATGTATCCATGTTTCATCGGCTGTTACGAAACGATGGCAATTTTCACCTGAATTTCATTCAGACAGCTCCAAATCGTGCTTTGAAGTGTTCATTCGGTTACCTTGTTGATAGATTGTTGGCAAACGCAGAACCTGCATTGTGACAACCATCTCATATCCAAATATTCATGCAACGTATTAGGTTCGCGATCAGATGACATGCAAGCAGCCTCAGAAATTTCACGCACGTCTGATCTTTTATCATTCCTCGCCATATCACGGATTTTTCAATAACTACTGACGAAGTGACCTTAGCGGGGCGACAAGAATATTCATTGTGCTCATTTGGCAGAAATGTATGAAAACAAACCACCCGCAAACCATTATATATGAAGATGCAGACACATTTTATTTACGAATCCGGGTTTACTTTCCACCATGGTTTCATGTCTTATAAAGGAATGTTTCATCAGCACGCGGAACTGTATTTTTTCTCCATTGTGTGAGCAGTAACAAATCTTGACCGACAAAATTAGATATCAAACACAGACTGTGTCAAATCCATTTACAATCTGACATGCGTAATTCGAAACATGTTAAATGTGAGGGCGCTAGCAATATCAGTGCATTTCGTCGTCTCAGAGTTCTTATGGACTCATCAAATGATAACTCATAACGATGTAACTTTCTTATAATTTATATCTTAAAGTCTCTTAATATCTTAAGGTTTATTAGCTATAGTAAATAAAATTGTTAAATACTTTTTTGCAATTTTATGTGTTCTATTGTTTTATGTAAATCAAACCTGATTTCTTATGTGATTAGAAACATGTATTCCAAACTGATATTGCTGCCGAAGAATATTCCTCATTCAGATGGAAAAAAATAACTCTACATGTTACATGGATTTTTTTTTGTTATTATACAAATGATATTTCTACGTTAGAGAGGATTCTTACTTAATTTCTTTTTATCAATCGCCTTATCAATCAATTTATGCCAGAAAGTTTATAAGAGAATGCACTGAATGTAATTTGGCTTCATATGTTTTTGATTATAATTTTCCAATTATTTTCAGAGCAATTGCTAATTACCTGGTGCTCAATATGTTTTTGAATCATTTGAATGACCTTAATTTCTACTTTCGCTTAATATATCAAAAAGATCCGGATGCTCACAATGTCTTAGATAATTTTCATGAACCAATGAGCCATTGGGAGTACTGTGTCCAGTGGATTGCTAGTCGCATGACCATCGCTCTGGCACACGAATTTATAAAGAAAGATTTTACTATTACGATGCTACGGGAGGTAAGAAGCTTTTTCCCATTTCAGAGTTATAGGATGAATGGTCATGGAAATTATGATATGTTCAGTAATTGAAATAATTAAAAAAGGTCACAAAAATCAACACACATATTCAAAAGTATACGAAAGTCGGTGAAACTTTTTCTCAAGTTATTCGATGTTCATTAACTCAGATTTTTAATATAACGTTTACGTTTCCCTTTTGTTATTTCTAATTTCAGTTAACTATCGATAAGTAAGAGATTATAATTATAGACCCCGAAAAAAAACCAAGTTGCGCTTAACTCCATAGTAATCGCAAAATTTCCCCACTTGTTTACGGTTGAAGATTCTCTTAAAGGACCTACTGACGCATAAAAAAATCTTTCGACTAGTGACTCTCTTTCCATGACTTTGAACTTTATTGACCGAGGAGAGAGATCTCTTTGCTGCTGATACATGACTTGTTTTGCCCAGCTTTGATTACACATATATATAATGTACACATATATATAATGTACATTGTATATATATAATGTACTGTATATATAATATATTGCATGATATTTCATATTATATTTAATATGATTTAATAACACTCATATATAATACATAAATATCCATAATTACTGTTATATCTTTACGTTTTTATCCTTAAGTTTCTAATACTACATTTAAGCTTAGAATTAAAGTAATTTATTTAAACATTTTTGGATTATTTTAGGACTTAATGAAAATAGTCGCATTGGACTTACGAACACATGAAGATAAAACTTTAAGTCGTGAACTGATGGACGTAATTGTTAGTAGCTTGCAGTGCTTATATTTTCAGCTATTCAAACTGAGTGAATTTCTTCTGTAGCAGGAAATATTTACGTTATTGAATCTTTAAGCAATCATATCCCCCTCCTTTTTTTTTGAAATGATACATAGGTGTTAAAAGAAAATGAAGGATGGAAAAAGAAAGGGTTAATGTGGTGTCACCAACAGAAGAGAGAATGATCATAACAACGTCGGGAACAATAATTCCAGTTCCTTTCCATAAATAGTAATCCAGTCTGTTCATGGTGCAATTAGAGCATAAATTAAATGCACTAAGAGGATACGCTGATAGTTAGGCTGAGGAAAATTTGAAATTAACTATGAATAGGATGAAAGAATAGGATGTGAGAATAAGATGACAGAATGTCATAACCTCATTTCTGTCTCAGAAATGTACGTTGAAATATATTGATACAGAGACAGATATTGTGTGCCAAAGAACTTGAAAGTTATGAGCGAAGAGTGATTTAATTTAATTTATGGTAACAGGTATAGAGAAATACTGGTAAAATCTGCAGTAAAATTTATAGAGGTCCTGTATTGCAGATTATAACAGGGAAGAGAAATTAGATGTTGACCTGTGGACTATTATGTTTGAACCACGAAGAGAGATGATACCAAACGATACATGAAGTATGACAAAAAATAAAGAAATAGCAATCCCGTAAAAGTTATTAGTCATAATGTATCTATTTTTGTTAATGGTTTCTTTGGTTGATCTAAAGATTAATTTTGGTTTTTGACCTTTTTCTCACTCTTATAAAAACATCATAGAAAATAAAGATACGTAATTTTCCTAGGTGAGAAAAAACGCTAAATTATAGTGAGGACAGTGCTAACAATGAATACTAGTAATTATGACAGCAAGCTTTTCACCTGTTATTTATTGATTGTAATATGTAAATGAAATTTAATCGTAATTTATTTTCATACAGGTTCAGAAATTAACCAATGAACTGCTTCAGGAAACTACAAAAACAGTTTCTGAGCAAGAATGGATTTCTAATTTTTCATCAGCAACTATATCAGAAAAGGTAATATTTTCCTTAGATCGCTGAAATTCTAATGCATTACAGATTTTAAAAAGATCATATAAATTATTCAAGATATATGATGTATTCTATATGTAACGGGAAGGGATTTTAGATAAAAATTTTAAGATAGTATTAAACTCGGCCATATTTGTTTGATTACGTCTGTGAATCCTATATTTATCCATGCTGGGCAAGCAAACAACATTTTTAAAAATGTTTTTACGTAAAATATACAGTAGCCGGTTTAACTTATCCAGGCGTGCAGTAATGGCAATAAAATAATTATAGATATAAACTTGATAAAAACATCATTAGTTTATTATAGCCAAACATTAAAACCACTACTTCGGTTACACAATAAATAAATGACTAGAAAAAATTGACCGTAGCGCTCCAAACCAAGCCATTTTATGTGCTAGAAATGCACACGTGCCGTGGGCGTATCTAGTGTTCAAATTTGCATTTTGCATTTCTGCATAAGTATCGCCACAATACTCAGCCTATTGAGGGAGTTAAGCTACGAGATGCTGGAATTATTTTACGTATAATGTAAAAAGTAAGAATGCCATCAAATGTATATGATGGCACATTTAGTTTTATTTAAATTATCTCTTATGATCCATTTGAGCAAATATTTCTTTCTTTTCGTAAATAGATCATAGATGTTCTGAAATTTAGCCATTCTGACATAGAACATATAACATATATACCTATAAAATATATATGTACACTGGTGTGTGTTTATAAAATTGTTTATTTAAAAGAACCGATGGGTATTAACCGACAGGATTTGATGTGCTTTAAATTCTAATTTTTTTTCAAGTTCCCTATCCAGCGATAATTTGAAGTAAATTTTTTTCATAAAATCGTTATACAGCCCTTATCAGGGAACTCGAATCAAAGGGGAAATCATAAAATGTTTATTATAAAATATTGCATATAGAGTGATTGAGTGAGAGAGAGTATTCCTGTGCTTCTAAATGACCAGAACTCGTAACAGCCCATTTAACTCTCGTGCAGCGCTCTCAAACAACCAGCCAGTCAACCAACCAACCATAACAGCCCACAAGCAAGTAGTGAAGTAAAATCGTGCTAGAAACTTTTGGCTAGAAGCGAAGATTCTCAAAAATAATGACCGAATGATGCATAAATGTTCAAGACACTAGGCAGAAATGGCCAAGAATCGCCCTTTCAATCTCCTACCCATAATATAAAAATGAAAACATTTATCACTATATCTACTACCATTGAGGTCCTGCCGGTCTAAGAATGAACTTACTGATCAAGATTAAATTTTTTTTCTAAATTTTAACAATTTATTGCGTATTTAAACACGTGAGGAACTTTATAAAAAATATTATGCCAGAAAGAATTGCATCCTCCATTTTTTACGTATGCTTTTTTTAAAGTAGAAAATTAATATTTTGTATCTCGTAGAGTAGGAAACAGAAAGACAGAAAGAACAAAGCAAAAGTTACAGTTTCTACTATAATAGAAGTATGGTTTTTTTTTTTAACTTTTGACAAAAGCAAAATGTGTCTTTAACACCTCTTGCAAATAGGCCATGCATCACATTTTATGTGTTGTAATATTTTTTTTTTCAGATTATGTCAGCTAGGGACTTGAGTTTAGCGTATCCCGAAATGTTTCTGGATAAAGCTGACATAAACGAACTGTTCGAACAGGTATTATTTTATTTTAATAAAGATTTTGATTTTAACAATACTTTTAATGATATTTATTATTCTGAAAGGGCAAAATATTATATATCGCTCACTCCTTTCAACAACGTCATATCCTCGAAATCGGCGATTTTTAGTTAAACCCTTTTTCAGAATGCCCTGAAAGAGTATCATATCGCTTCAAGATCTCCAATCTCACTTCTCAATGTTTAGCCGCTAGAGAGCAGAGTTAATATTTATTTTTAATACAGTTTATTCTACTTCTAAACTTCAAAATCATTCTCCTGAAAAATCACGTTTTTTGAGATATGACGTTGTTGAAAGGAATGGGCGATACGAGGTAAGATCCAAAATTTCTTTCACTGTGTTCATAAGTCGAAAAATCATTGTAGCTAGAAATCTGAAGATCACATGCTTTTCAAAAATTACACTCCCTTTTAACAATAGGCTTTTACAACCGAATGTAAAATTCATCGAAGCTTTACTAAAACTTATTTTTACCATTGCCCTAGAGAACAACCAGCGATTTGATGTTTACATATCTGCCCGAAAACCCATGACCCTGAATATGGTGTGTCAACCCACGAAACAGAAGGAAATTGTTGGGTCCAAGATCAGATGAGTACAATTCGCCAATATTTCGGCGACTACGGCTCTCACCTAAACGTCCCGAAGAACCTGAAGACCAGAAACTGCTTAGCAAAACCTGAAAACTCAGCCGATCATTGATTTCCCCTGTTCGGTTTATGTTTCATATGGGCCTGGGCGGCGGATGGACATTACAGATCTGCCGACCAATTCGGGCAACCCGGGGCCCTTCACATGAGTACAAAGTGGTTTATAGTGTGTACAAAAGCACATACGGTTGAAACGCCCACAGTTGAGCCATCAAATGCGGAACAGACAGATTAAACATCGACGGGTATCAGCCGGAGGGCTCCTTGTTGACAGTATGCCTTTCATGAATAAACTGAATGTGGCCTTTACATCAAAGACTTTTAACATGATCTTGCTAATAATTTCGAAGAAATTTCTATTTGCATAGAGATGATGGTGATTTTCTCAAGATTATTTAAACTATAAAACTAAACTGTTACACTATTACATGATTTGCAGCTGATAGTATATACTTAGTCGTAAGAGAAAAACACTCTTAATTCAAAAGATGACTATGATATTAAATTGAAATCCTTTTTGTGTTGACGGTTTGGAAAAGTTAAAAATCTGCAATAAGGAACAATTTAAATATTGCTTTTTCTAAAGTTCACTTTTCTTTTACTTCGATAAAAGTGAGGTAATATATGCTAAGAACATAGGCTCTTAAAACCACTTGGCCATTATTACAGCTCCATTAATAGTAAATCTTAACGACTCATATCTGAACATTAGGTAGATATGATAGAATTTCAGTAAGTTCCTAGATTGCAGATTAATCTAATCATGTTTGACCTTAGAAATTACGGGAGGAAATCAGTGTCGAGAAATCTTTCTTATTTTTCACTAACACGTCTTTATGGCGCGCCTTTTGCTGGTCATGTTTTCCCTGCTTCAAAAAACTACGATTAAAATCTTCATCTTAGGGACGATCAACCGTTTTTCATAAGCTTAAAAAAAGCAGGAGGAAGTAAATGCTGTGTTCAAACAGTCATTGATAACATTTGCTCTTTTTAAATGGAAATAATCATACCGAGATATTCACAGTTTCTTAAGACAACAAACATATGGTGAAAAAAGGGCAGATGATATTAATCAATGAATGAGTTTTTATAGCCTACTTGTCGATTATTTAAAGCTTCGTTTCATGACCAAATGACAGAAATATTTTATAAGTTCTTCCTAGATTAATGGTACTGCGTTCTAGATAATTGTAACTGTGTGATTTAGTAACTGTAATGCTTTTAAAAAGCGAAAATATTCTGACAATAAATAAATATTACGATTGGTAGATAAACGCGATATTATTTGCAATATTCGGTCCATCCAATGTTACTAAACGGTAATTATTCCATTGTAAGTCTAAGATATGAGAAAAACCAAACAAAAGACTCGATCATTTTTAAAGCTCAAAGAAGCTCAAATTTTGTAACGCTGCGGCAGTCATGCATCTCATGCATGATAAATGGTCGTGTAGGCTATACAACACCTTCTTAATAAACAGACATTTACATGTATATTAAATCGTGGCTCATGAATATAAGTCTAATGGAATTTCAATTGTTATCATGCGCTATAATATAATAGTATATGAAAGAAACTTTTTTGCTATGTGTAACTAATCATTTCTGGTTTAGAGTAAAATTGTAAATTAATACCTATATGTAAATTTCCGTAATGATAATGAATTTAGCTCTTCCCGTAAGAACATATAAGAGCAGTATTAACCGGTATAAATACTTCTATTATTTTTTAATTACACCCACTTATTTTATGATAGTTAGTTCGACCAGCTACACCTCTTGTGGGATCAGATTCAAATTCTGCCGAGTATGGATTTTTCTGTTCTGATTTCTTGTAGGAAGCAAAGCTGGTTAAGTTAGTTGGGGCTCCCTCAATAGAGAGGCAAGTAGGGCTTCCTGTGTTTACTGATTAAGAGGTTCTGGATAAATGTCTGACGAAACATAAAGTCAAAATACAGTGAAACTTCTCTAGCTGGCCACCCTTGATCACCACCTTTCTAAACGGCCATATTTCGTTTAGAACCGATTCAAGACTCCATAGAGCGAATTTAATGGAAGCTACCTCTTTTCGTCGACCACCCCTCAAAACAGCCACTTCTTTTCGGAACCATTACTGGTCGGCATAGAAATGTTTCACTTTATATTATACATGCCTGAGTACACAAAATGTATTAAAACTATCACTTCTGCGTCTAAAATTTGAGGCCAAACTAAATGTTGAGGTTTGTTGAAAGGATGAAATTTCGAACAATCGAGAAGAGAGAGAGAAATAAAATGCTTTTGAAGCCGCAAGTTTTAGTTGATACTCGACATGGAATTGTCAATGGAATTTTTTAATGTATACTAGTTTTTACTCTTGGACGGTAAAATATTTGTGGTGGATGACATTTTGGTATAATATCGACACAAAGAAGAACCAATTCTGATGTAATAGCATTGCGTTGAGAATTAAAGAAATTTATACCATCTGGTTGATTACAAGGCTAAATTTGCTATGACACTATCGAATGCAAATGTATAAAAAATATGCGTAAATTAATTTATCTTTTGTTATGTTGAATTTTTCTGATAGCCATTCCTAAGTGTATGCATTTCACGTGAAACATACACATTTAATACAACACATTTCAATTTTTGAAAATTGTGAGCAGGTTTAAAATTTTATTACATTACCCCTCTATAAGACTATTATATAAATTCTTACTTCTTTATTTCAGTTTCATCCATCAGAAGGAAGTTTTTTGCACAATGTTTTTGAATATAGGAAGTCCGTAGAAGTTCAGGAAATGCGGGGCCATTATGTGAAAGACAGGATGGCATTGCTAGAGTATGAAAAGGTTATTCCATGCTTAAACATGCATTAAGTACTGTGACATGAGAAACGACAGGTCAAATTATAAATAATAAATTATTTAACTTGCCCATTTTGATGTTCCACATATGAGAAATGGAGCATATTTAAAATTAGAAAAAAAATGATACCCCAAAAGATCTTTTAAAACTTTTATTGTTTCAATTTGTTACATACTAAATGCGGTGCACACGTAATTCTTACAAATTCCTCTCTCTCTGTGGAACTACGTATCAATACCTTATATATATATATATATATATATATATATATATATATATATATATATATATATATATATATATATACTTGCTTATATCTATGTATTAAAACTAAGCAGACTGCTCATTTCTTGTATAGGACAGTTCATATTATCGCATTATATTAAATTTTAATTTTTATAATTTTTCGTTAGCTTGTCGAATGTATAGACTCTTACGATAAGAAATTTCTACACAGAACGCTTTCAAATTAATTTAGGAAGGCGTTTGTTATTGGCATGTCAAAGGTTAATTTAAAATAAAAGTTTCGTGCCTCTAAGGTCAAAATTCCTTCATTTAGATTTTGCGTGTGAAAATTGAATAGAAGGGTTTTTCTTTTTGTTATATTTTTGACCCAGATGAGATTCAGTGAGCAATTACCGTTGGTGTTGCAGATTATCGTGTATTTGCAGTTAACAGAAGTTCAAGTTTTTGATCAAACTGTAAGTTTGCTGAATGTTTTGCGCTCATTATTTTTTTTAAAAAGGGCTTCAGGTAATTTGTGAAACTTTTTTTTGATAATTTAGTATTGAGCCAGACGTAACATCCTTAATGGATTCTACAACCCCTCCTTCCCTTTTTTTTCTAATTTGATTTTGGAATGGTAGTAGGCAATGAAAAGTGAAACGAAGGCTTAAGACGAAATAAAAGACTGATTTAACTAATTTTCTTTTGAAGCAATGCCATGAACGTATTAAAAAAAAAGAGATAAAATTTTTCAAAGAAAATGCTTTTCAAATGTCTTGCTGTCTCCATAACTTTATTTTATATCACAGGATTTTTAGATTATCAGATTTTTAGTTTAATTTGGCTTTACGAGAGGAAAAGCAATGCATGGTTTTGCAAGAGTTAAATTTCGGATCACTTGAGAAGTTTCTTAATCATTTTTGAATAATTACTCCATGGTTTTGTTTATTAAATTTAAGAATACTGTTAGATGTTTTTACTAGCGAACTGGTGTGATCAATTTAAGTATAAACTAGTGCTGAATTTAATCTTGTGTTAGAATTCGGGAAAAAAACACAATCATATTTTCTTTTCCGGAGAAGTTAATTAAATGATTCATTTCCTTGAATGAAAGTTATAAGAATCTATTTTAGTGTTGAATTTAAGCTTTGATAGGAATTAAGGAAATAAATAGAATCATATTTGAATTCATGTGTTAGTGAATTAAACGTTATGAATTTTTCCTTCACGAGGCAATTACTGTATTCTTGAAACTGATTTTAAACTTTTCAGTATGCAAGAAAATTTAAAGACCAGGTTAAAATTTTTTTGATACAAATCAAACTTTGTTAGTATATCAGATTTAACCTGCTTATACTTTGCAGAAATTTAAAGTTAAATTATCTAAAACATTCAAAACAATATTAAAAGATATCATGCAACAATGGAGAAAATAATTTTAGGCTAACAAATGTTCATATTTGTACATACATTTGGAGCATTACACTCGGTTTGATAGGAAATCACGCTTTTCCGTGTAGAATTTATCTGTTCTCAGAATTCAAAATTAACGAAATTTATATTCATGCGTGGGTGGGTAAATTAAAAAGCTTTTGAAATAAATACAGTATGCAAATAGTGTATATGAATGTAAAAAATTCTGTTGTGCCTCTGCTAATAAATGGAAAAGTTCAATAAATTTTCTCTTTTCTATAGAACTCTTTTTCTGCCACTAGCTACTGCGAAGGGTGATATAATAGGTAAATATGCTGTGTTTTATCTGAATAGTATCATAACATATTTGTATCTTTACTATTATTCTTATTATTTTCGTGAAAATATCAAATTTCAAAATATCTCATTCTTGTATCATTTTCACATGTTTTCTCTTTCTCTTGTCTTATTATAGTTGAATAAAATTTGTATAATTTCTGAACAAAACCCTTCAAATTATAATACTGTGTAATATAGAATGTCTCAATCTAGACCAAATGAAGTATCATAATGGAAATATAACACTCGCAGACAATTTATTATGTGCATTTTATCTGTGATGTCTCAAATGCAGTGATAATCAAATATCTCTGGGGAAATAATATTGCTGGTGAGCTCGCCAAAAAAATCTTCCAAAAAAATAAAAAAATGTATGAAGCAAACTTAATATCATCCAAAAGATCTTCCAAACAAATTGCCAATGCAACGCACAATTTTTTTTACAGTGTTTAGAGCGGGTTGATGATGAATATAGTAAAACAATGCCCTTCCGGATCGGAAAAGTTTATGGGGTTTAGAGGGTGCTGTTCTTGGACACAGTCCCCTAATAATCTTTCAAAGAGTAAGACATAGTGCTAGAGATATATCTTAATCATGGACCCTGTGAGCGCTTAAGCTTCAAGATTATGGTCGAAGTAAAGAAACATTTCTGATTGTCTATCCTTTCATCATCTATTGTTGATTAAGGAAACTTTAAGAAAAATAAAATTGCTGATTTAACTTGTAATCGAGGTTAAAATACTGATTTTCTCTGAGGGTCATTCATATACTAAAACTGGAAATTGAATTGAATCTAAGGAACTCATAGACTCTGGCACGAAAAACATATGTCTCGGCCATCTGACCGTTTGCAAGAGATCTTCCAAAAATTTCTTTTAAATATATGAAGCAAATATAATATTATCCAAGAGATCTTCCGAACAAATTGCCAACGCATTGAAGAAAACATTTACAGTGTTTAGAGAGGGTAGAGGATGAACCCAGTAAACGCATATCATTCCGGATGATCGGAAAAGTTTATGGAGTTTAGAAGCTGCTGTTATTGGACACAATCCCCGATTATGCCCTCAAAAAGTAAGACATAATTCTAGACATATGATATCATAATCATGAACCCTGTGAGCGACCCTGTGAGCGCTTACCCTTCAAGAAGATGGTGGAAGTAAAGTATTCTCAAAGAATTGACAGCAGAATAAAAATAAATCGAATTTCTTATCGAGATCTTAATGCGCTCTGTACATATGACAAATATTTCTTGATGTCTGGGGAAAGATGCGTAATCAAAGGATCTGGAAGTCCTTCAGAAAAGAGGGAAGGGGGAGAAAAAGAAAATCGACTCTCCTCGGACCAGAAGGTATAGGCGGTTGGTTACTTCTTCAGAGGAGGATCGAAATCGGTGTACAGACATAATCCCTTCACGATGGTAATTATAGAACTCAATGAATCTGCTGACAATGACTCCGTTGTTATATAGTGTATATATATGATTTTACATGGAAATTTTTTCAGATTGCAGTAAATATTTTTTTTTCTTTTCTCAGTAATAGATCTTGGACTCCTGTTTCCCCCAATCTATTCGCCTGGCATTAAAAGGTGAGTAAAAATGCTTCGCACTTGTTCGATATAAACATGGTAAATTTTTTCCGTAGTAGAATTATTAGTTATTATCCGGTAATATTATAGTTATTATTGAACGAAGTGTTAGCAAAGTGACATATTGATCCCGACACTTACGTAAAATGTCATAAAGCTCTGTAATTTCACCGTGTTATCCGGCTAGACATACAAGCTTTGCCAATTATTTTTTAAAAGAAAAATTACATGAAAGTTCAACTAATTTCTTGTAATAAATGGAAAATTTTGATTAGATCCAGGACAGTTTGTTGAAGAGGGTGAACTGGATGCGGCCGTTAATTATTCATAGTTTGTTATCCTACAAAAATATTTTTTGTGATTTCATACCTGTGAACCACTGAGCCTATCACCAACTTTTGAGAACCACTAAACATACGACTAAGAACCTGCCAATAACTAAGCATACCACAGATATTTCCGGTTGGAAGAAATTGATTTAGCTTTTGAATTGCATATCAAATTTTGTTCTGTTTTGATTAATTTTAATTCTATTTTTTTAGTTTTAAAAAATTTGATTCTAGATTAATAAATCTGGCTTCTCTGGGTACAATAATAGTGCATGAAATAGGGCATGTCATGCAATCTTTTTTTAGTAAGTATATTACATTTTCTTTTCTATTTTAAAAACTGATATATTTATTTAATGTCTGAACCTTATTAAAATTCAAAATTAGTTGTTTAGTTCGTGCTTTAGTAATAATAGAATCAAATTTAAAATTCATTCAAGAGTGCAGAAAAAGAAAGACCGTAATGTGTCCGGAGATGTTCCTAAATAAAATTCTCAAGGTACATTTCAAGATATTTGTTAAATATAAGATGAGCGAAAATCATGGCAACAAGACTTGATAATTATAAAGAGTCCTAATTTCTGCTTTTTAATAGATTACATAGGCCTACAAAAAAGAATCTGGGGGTTGCCTAGGATTTTAGAACTGATTTTAGCTATATTTGGGGCACTGAATCTAAATATGAAATTAGTTTTTCTCTATCAGCTCTACATTTTTAGATACAGTAAAACCTCGTTTATCCGGACTAACTGAGACTATAGGAAATCCGGAAAATTAAAAATCCGGATAATCCGGGTAATATGAGTAATAAGCAATACAAAAATCCTTAACTAAGAAGACTTACTTTGTTTTGTAACAAAAGCACATAGTTTGTAACAAAAGTTTACAAAACATTAAAAATATAAAATAACTTTTCACATCATTTCTTAACAAAGAATTGATTGGTAAACCTTTCTTAAACTCACCAAAAAGCATTTTATTACCATAATTTATTGTACAATCTATGCAGGAACTGTATATTGAATCAAAATAAAAAGCGAATATTTGGCGTACTTGTAGTTACGTTCTTGCTATCATAGTTAAAAACTATCTAATGTGAACATTAAATTAAATAAAAATAATGTCTACAAATCTGATCCGGATTATTCGGAGATCCGGATCAACGAGAGCCGGATAAACGTGGTTTTACTGTACATACACTTATCTATCAATGTTTTTTTCTGTTCAATACGTTCAAGTATGAGTGATTTATCCTCCTGGGAAACTGGATTCCTGGGAAAAATATGTGTTCCTGAATATTTTCCAGATGATTTGCACCTATTTATTGACAGCTCAAAGCGAAGGTTGATATGTGTCCATCTACACAATGGGAACAAATATGGTTCAATACCAATTGCTCACTCAGCGATAAAGAAAGAAGAATATGACACCATAACTTTGGTCTTGGAGAAGATAAAGTATCATGAATATCAATGGGTGATTTGTGTACACTTAAAAATGGTAAACTTTCTCTTTGGACAGCAAAGTGGATACACCAAATATCCCTGCATCGTGTGCCCTTGGATAGCAGAGACAAAACACACTACTGGGTTAGAAAAGAGTAGCATGACAATGACAATGGAGAGAAAACATGGACGTTGGGGAAAAGAATGTCATTAACGACCCCTTAGTTGGTCGAGAGAAAATCATCTTTCCTCCATTGCATATCAAGCTGGGCCAAATGAAGCAGTTTGTAAAGGCTCTTGATAAGAACGGATCATGCTTTGCACATATAGGGGTAAATGCCTAAGTTGAGTACGGAAAAAATTAAAGAACCAGTATTTGACGGCCCTCAAATAAGACAACTCATTAAGGATCCTGCCTTCGTAAATTCCATGAATGAGGCTGAGCGAAAAGCCTGGACTTCATTTGTTGCAGTTGTTGGAAATTTTCTGGGCAAACGCAAAGCAGAAAACTGGTATACGAGAACAGGTAAACGATATTCTAAACAGTTTCAGATTCCTTGGGTGTAACATGAGCATTAAGGTGTACTATTTAAACAGCCACGTAGACCATTTTCCTGAAAATTTAGGAGACACCAGTGAGGAACAAGATGAAAGATTTCACCAGGATATTAAAACTATGGAGGACCGCTACCAAGGAAGATGGGATACGCACATGATGGCAGATTTCTGCTGGAGTTTAAAAAGGGACTGTTCCAAAATACATTCAAGAATGTTACGGAAAAGAAGTCTCCGAAGTGTTCAGTGACTAGTTGGTTTCATCGATGACTTTTTCCTCTTTCTTGCTCTTTGTAATTAGATAAGTACTACTGCAATATTCTCTATGATTTTTATGTTCCTTTAACATTTAAAAAAATATAGTAATAATGAAAAACTCCGTGTTTAATTTTTTAATTTTATCCATGGATTTAACTTAAAATAGTGTAACGTATATTTCACTAAAATATTATATCTTAGAAATTTGAGCTTGTAACGAGGAATTCGTTCCAGAAATAATTAATTTGGTTGAGCTGGTAACGCACATTAAATTAATGTAAAATCTCTAATTCTGAATAGTTGTTCCATAAAATAAAATTGTGTAATTTCTATACCGTTCTCTCGACGTGTGTGTTCTTGAGAATTTAGCCGTTGCCCATTTCTCTTAAACCGTAAAAGCTTCTACTGTAAATTGCTTAGCCAGGTGTTAGTCTCCGGATTCTCTTGTTAAGTTTGTCTAAAATGCACATTTTATGGCTGGTAATTGCAGGGTGTTTCTTGGGAACATCCAACTAGCCTTTGTCCACGTCAAGCCATTTTACGTGTGCCCCCTAAATTGGACCATAAAATCGATTTAAAGTAGTGATAAAAGTTGTGTCTCTCGCCCCCCTTCTTCGCAAGATGTTCCCACGAATGAACTGGCGTCAGCTTGGCGAGAAAGCGCTTTCCGAGTAAGGTCTTTCTCCCCTGGTTCGACCAATCAAGCAGAGGCGCAAAGTTAGTAATATCGGGATTAAACCATTAACGGGCCTCAATTTTTGCGGCGCGCTCGAAGTTTTCTCTTCTTGGCGAGGTATCGGCAAGGCCGGGTTCCTTTTTTGGCCATCAAGCGCTCGCGTTGTTATTACTGTCTATTTTCCTCCGTGCTGAAGTAATATTGCGTACGCCTTAGACGGGTGGTCCGCTTTTGTTGAATTGACGTATTTCTCGCTATTGTAACCCTCGCTTTCCGTGTTTGCACGCCTGTCCAGTGATGAAAAAGAAATAGTAGTGAGCCTTTTTTCTAAGAGAGAGTTGTCTCTTATATTTGTGAGTTTAAGCATCCCCGTCAGTTTCGGCCCTGCGAATTCTGCATCGGGGAGCTATCTTTCTATATGTTAATGATGCCATGTTAGATATAGTCTTCAGACTTTAGACCAATGTAGTCATTTTTGTATTTCGCTGCAGCTTATGTAGTACCGAGCTTTCTTGGACGTGTAAATATCCTTTTATGTTACCCAAGATTCGCTCAGAAAATAAACCTTTTTTTTAAAATTTCAAATGCTTTGGAAGACTTATTCACTACCAGCTATTTCAAGCTTTTATGCCGATGATGACAGTGCATACCTGTGTTTTTTTTTTTGCGGACAACCAATGTCATTACGATCTAGTTGCCGAAAGCTACTCTATTTTATTTCACGAGTATAAAAACGCTCACATCTCATTTCAACCGAAGTGCTGAGGAACCATCGATCTCTTCATATTATTCCAAAATTCTCTGTTTGAGTTCCTTGTAGCTGTTAAATCAACTTTATTGAGGCTGTATCCATAGAAGTAACCAACTAGTCTTCTCTCCACGAACTTTCGCGGTTGTGTATTGTGAGACTAAGGAACATTTCTTACCGCACGTTAGATTCTCGTCACCGGACAATTCCTCACGTCACTGGAGAACTGTTTAATGTCCTCTTCAACTTCATAAAGATCCTTTCCACTGAGGCTCATAAACGTACACCATTACAGAGCTCCTAGGCAAAAACTAATGTCATATTTAAATTCAGGGCATCAAATTCATATGAAATCAGATCCAAATACCCCGGCACCAAAACCACTATTGGCCTATGTTATAATTATTTATTTAGTATGAATACATAAGCTATATTTGGAGTAATTTATATCTACTCAATCAAGGATTTAATCTACTTTGCGTTAAACATTCTACGGTAATTCATACTTTATACATAAGAAATTTTGACTGATAATTTTGACTGATCACATGAAATAACTTGAATGAACTTGTCATCATTATTATGTATTCTTTAACAGCATAGTTCCTCTAACACTATTTCTTAGAAGGCTTTGCAGCACACTCCACGGAAAATAGTTATGAACTCTTCTGTAATTTATCTTTTGCTTTCTGTCTCGAAATTGTGATTAGTTTAGAAGTACCCTTTAAGTGCTTATTATATATCGAGGGGTTCCTTCCTCTTAATCGGGTGTGTTTAATTCAATTTTATCCTCGTCTAACTTTAGTACAATAAATTGTTTATGATGCTTCGTTCTTACCACTATGGGCTGAATTGACTACACTTAGTCTATCACCAGAAAATATTGGACTTTGTATATAGTATTCCTCTGTCAGCATATTCGTTGGCAATACCATATTCAGGAGCCCAAAGAACTAATATGCGTAAGTGACGACTCATATTAAACTATTCCTAGCAATTTCATAAGAAAACAATTTGTTCATATTTGTGATTCGTACTACTCATTCTCTCTTTCAATACTACTTTTCACATATTGCTATACATAGACATTATAACAAATGGAACCTTGTTTATATTGTTTTTCTTGTACTGTGTTTGAAACGATTCCATTTTCTCGTAAAATAATAAAACCATGTTAATAACTATATTTTCTATAGCACTGATAGTTTTTTACTTATTATTTTATTTTAGGAGATTCTTTATATGATCAGAGTGCAAGAGATTATTATGATGAAAAAATACAATGCCTGGAAAACCAGTTTTCTCAGTTCCGAATCGAGTCTACTGGAAAATATGTAAAAATATGAAGAATTTCATTCTTTAATGACTTGAAATCTCTCTATTAAAAACATACTAATTTTGAGACAATTCAATTCATGGTATACATATTTGCAAGCAGACTTTATTCTAGGTCTTTGGGGCAAAAGTTCCTCATATATTAGTACTTTACAGGGTCTGTCCAGAAAGTAATGAGACTGATTAAATAAAATTTGTTTATTTGATGATAATTTTACAAACACTTAATATTCTTCAAAAATTCATCCTCCTGCATTAATACACCGTTGCCAACGATTCTGCCACCCATTGATGCCCGCCTGGAAGTCTTCAACTGGAATGCTTTTCAGAACGTACGTTACATTTTTCTGCATGTTCTCCAGATTGTCAAAACGATGACCTTTTAAGCTAGATTTTAACGGAGAGAATAGAAAAAAGTCCGGCGGTGACAGATCGGGGTTGTACGGTGGTTGGGTCAGCGTTGCGTCGTTGTGTTTTGCCAGGAACTGAGTCACTTTGAAGGATGTGTGGACCGATGCAATATCATGGTGCAGAAACCAATTCTTTGTGAGCTCCGGGCGAATGCGCGCGATTCGATTCCTCAACATTTTGTAAGTCCCAACGTCTCCGCAATCATTCAGACACTCATCCGATTATCAGAGTCAAAAGCGCTTAATTTTTAGCCACATTGCTAGAAGTTCGAGAATTTGATGGACTCCCAGCGCGTTGTTCGTCATCGATATCATCTCTTCCGCCTTTGAAGGCTCTGTGCTACCTAAACATTTGAGGCTTTAACAAATAATCCTTATCGTAGGCTTCTTGTAACATGGCAAGCATCTCAGCAGCCGATTTGTTTAGTTTTACACTAAACGTTATGGCGTATCGCTACTCGACACTTCGCTGCATTCTGAAAGCTTAACGCCAATTTCAAACATGTGTTTGCATCACGAGCGATCCGTGCGCTGCAATGGCTCAAGGCCAACTGACTTCCACCAGACTCTGTAGCTGACAGCCCCCCACCACTCGTACCGCCCGCAAACTTCGTCCCTTTGGCCTTCTGCTCGGAGCGAAAAATTCAGTCTCATTACTTTCTGGACAGACCTGTATAGATAGGAAAGGGTGAGAAAATGTTTCATATTCCCTTTCTTTTAAGGCCGGACGATGGCCGAATGTCTAGGGCACTGGCATTCGCTACCAGAGTCCGTAGTTCGAATTCCCTTATTTGTATGGATATTGTAGACGTTTGGAATCGACTTTAAGAAGTAGGTCCCGGTCAAATTAGCCTTAGTGTAGAAAAGTTCACCGTAGCACTCCAAATCAAACAAAACCCTTTTCTTTAAGAAAAAACTCTTTTAGTATACCATTCTCTCAAGAAGAACAAATATAAAATAATTATTTTCAAAGAAAAAAATGTCAATTTCAGAAGGCTTGAGCCTTTTCTGATTTTTAGGAGAGAAAAGATCTAATCAGTTGTACTTTTCTAAAAAACCTTTAAATACGTTTTTTTATATCAAATGCTGTCCACAGTGTATGGTTGTTGTCAGCGTTAAAGGCTGCTATCAAACTGACCTGGATTTGATTTCTACTAAGGAGCAGAATTTTCTGAGCAGTCCTGTCATGCTGATCGGAGACAAAAAATTGATGACCGAATTGCTAGGGGAATGGTAGGATGATATTCGGATGTCCGTGAATTCGAATTACTTTGAAAGGGGTGTTTCTAGCCTTGCAGATTTGGCTTCAGACTTTATGAATTGATCAAATAAGCGCTTTCGTCGAAAAAAGACAACCGTAGCGCTTCTGTTGAGAACAACGTTGGTTCACCTATTGAGAGTGCTCATTATGAAATAGCCAACAAAATGCGATGTGTATACCGACAAAAGTTCGAAAGATAAGTATCTGCCGTATTGGAAAAAAATGTCAAGTAGTATCATTTAAGTAGGTATTGCCCAAATTTTAACCATGTTTTAATTGGAAAGAAGAGAAATGGCACAGCAAATAAAGGTTCTTTTTTGGAATATTTCGCGAACTGGTTTTATTTTACGATTTCTACAGAAAAATAGGAAACAGTCTTCTTTTAAGTAATGCGGTAGAGGCCTCAGGGAATCTTACTAACATTTCCTCAGAACTCTGTATTTTTTCTCCCCTCAGCTTCAAAACCCTTTAGCATTAAAATACATCTATCAAAGAGAAGACCCGAGGAGAGAAAATAGTTTAGATCGATTCACACAAAATGAGGTTTGTAAAGTAACACTGATGTTCAATGGTTTCACTTTTTTGGATGCAGAATTACACAAAGAAAGATTTGCAAGCAGATTAAAGCTTTAGATATAGTTAATTTTATTCGACAATTTTAAGCATAAACTGTGCACTAATACTTTCGTCCAGCACTGTATATATCGTTGAGTTTCAGTTAAGTAGGTCGGGAAAGAGGAAGTTTATTTTTATTTATGCAGTTTCCATCCCTGAATTGCTCAGGTACCCTGCCTTTAATTGCAGATTTATTTTAATGTCGTTGAAATGAGCCAATCTTTTTTAACACAACGCCTGAGTAAGTTAAAACAATTTCCCCAGTCATATTTCTGAGTTATTTCCATACCATTTTTTTGCATAAAATTAAATCAAGCGTATTAAAAGGTCGCTATTTTATACAGTTACAGCATAGCTGCATGCTGATTGTTTTGAATAGCTACTTAAATCATTTATACTATTTTTTTTCTAGCTTAATGCAAGCAGATATATAAAGGAAGACGAGGCTGATAACATAGCAGTTTCTGTAATTGATAAGGTAAGTACAAAATCGGAGTATAAAATAATTTTGACTTTTTCTCAAATAAATTGGACCAATCCCCCTCAATAACTCGACAGATTTTTTAAATAATTTTTTACCTTAAATGATTTTTGGGATTCGTCACTCACTAAGGGCCAGTTCAAATAGGAGTCCGTTGCGTAGCGTTGCGTTAAGGAAAAGATGACGTTGAGATGAAAATAAACCAATCATAGGCCTCCAAACGATTAGCAATGAAATTATTAGCGTCTATGATTGGTTTATTTTCGTCTCAACGTCATCTTTTCCTTAACGCTACGCAACGGACTCCTATGTGAACAGGCCCTAAGTTTGTTACACAGTTAACAAAGAGCTGAGTGATCTCTAAATCCATCAAGAACCTCCCCCCTCTCCCGAAAAAAAAATCGGAAGTCATTATCAAGAATTAAAAGGTACTTAAGGTAGGTGTCCCAAATATCGCCTACTCTAACTTTTTTTTGACATTTCATCCACCTTTTTAGTTTCTGATTAGGCTGGAAACTCAAAGAACATCCCTAAGAACTTTTTCCTTTGGTATCCTGAGATCAAGCAGCTCCAAAACCAATGCCAGTTTAAGTTATGTAGCTAAATTGGAAAAATTGAAATTTCTAGTGAACTCCAGAGTGGCTCCTAATATCTCCTACCTTTGTTCCTCTTACCTCCTATCAGGCGAAATTGGGAGCACCTGTTAAAAGGCGTTGTTAGCAAAGTCTCTGTTTAATGCACTTTCAAATGGTATAAGCAAAATTAGAATTTGGATACACCTACTTGGTCATTCATTGGATTCTGATTCTTTAAAGTTTACGAAGACAACAGCCAAAACACCTTCAGACGCCATATAGTTTCTGTTGTCAGTGATAAGAGCGTTGTCGCTAGCGCCGCTGTTAGTACAAACTCAGAACTAAGAAGTTACTCCATTTTCTCATACTTAGCTCGAATCATACTTTAGAAACACGAGTAGGCGATATTAGGCACAGGGGCGATATTTGGGACACTCACCCTATATTATATCGTGCATGAAAAATAGGCTCACAAATGTTTAATAATGCCTGAAATCTTTTCCGAAAAATAGGTTCCTAGTGAAAAATAACTCAAACCCATTACCATGTCCCATATTCACTGTTTAAAGGCATCGACTCTATCCTTACAATGCGATTTCTAACTGTAGAAGTCATTTATTCAACTTACGATTTCCCAAATGCACTGGACGCTATCCTTTCGGTACGCTGTTCGGACGCTGTACTTTCCAGATTATTGGTCTTCGTGTACAAAAAAATGACCTTAACATTCTAAAACCAAGCAACCATATATCTATAATTTTTCCATTTGAGGACCCATTGTGAAATCAAGTAAGTAATTAAAGCTTTCTAAACGGATCTCTCCTGTATATTATTGTGATCCTTTGCTATTCCTAAACTCATACAAACCTTGAAAATCGCAGTACTAAAATACGTCTTATGAAAATTCGAAAATTAACACACCAATTTCATGGAGGAGTTTCGAATTCCATTTACAAACCATCCAACCCGAGTAATTAATACATACACAGTGCGTCAAATAAGTTTTAAGACTCGTTCCAGAGCGCAGGTTGTAAAGGCGCTGCTAGTGTAAATCCGCAAGCGTCATAACGTCCATCGTTTACTGGCACACTGCTAACAAGTTGTGCGCATTTCGTTAAGTAGTTGAGAGAAGTCGAGCGTTTATTGCAGAAGTGAATTTTTTTCATGTTGATTTTTTGAGATGGAGCACAGTGCTGAAATTAAATTTAACGCAAAACTTGGTAAAAGTGCTTCGGAAACATACCAACTCATGAATCAAGTTTACGGTGACTGTTGTTTAAGTAGATCAAATGTTTTTGTGTGTCACAAACGTTTTTTGGACGGAAGAGATACGGTAGAAGATGATCAGCAAAGTGGAAGACCAATTTCATCTAGGAGACCTGAAGTTATTGAGAAAATACGAAATTTCGTAACAAACGATCGGTGTGCATCACTGAGAATGATGGAAGGCTCTTTAAATATCATCAAAGATACAATTCGAACCATCCAGCATGAAGATTTGGGCAAAACAAAAGTGTGTGCTAACTTTGTTCTACACACTTTAACCCCTGAACAAAAAGCAATGAGAAGCGCACATCGCGGAGACATTATTTCAGCCGCTGAAAAAGATCCAAACTTCTTGAAGTCCATTGTTACAGGTGATGAAACCTGGTGTTTCCAATATGATTCTGAAACAAAGCGAAAATGTGCGGAATGGAAGTCACCAAATTCACCGCAAGCCAAAAAAACACGAAAAGTTCCATCCAAAATCAAAACAATGCTCATTACATTCTTCGATAGTAAAGGTATTATCCACAAAGAATTTGTTCCAACTGGACAAACAATTACAGGTCAACACTACTTAGCTGTTTTAAAGCGTTGATGGCCAGAATTCGTCGTTTTCGTCCAGACTATAGGACTGAAAGCAGTTGGTGTTTGTTACACGACAATGCACCCAGTCACACCTCCCTTATTGTTCGTCGATTTTTGGCAAAAAATAATGTCTGTGTGTTGAACCATCCACCGTATTCACCTGATTTAGCAACCTGTGACTACTCCTTATTCCCAAAACTTAAAATAAAGTTAAAATGGTGTCATTTTAAGGATATTTAGACCATACAAGAAGCTTCGGCGCATGCTTTGCAGGCCATTCCACAAAGTGATTTACAACAGGCGTTCGATTCATTAAAAAATCGCTGTAAAAAGTGCATTGACGCCGGAGGGTCCTATTTTGAATAAAAAACCAAAAAAGGTATTAATTTCTTGTTTCCATTTCTTTTTACAGACCCAGTCTTAAACTTATTTGACGCACTGTGTATCTCTATTTCTAGCAAAAAAAGACATGGCGATAGTAATATAGCATTAGCTTTATTTAGTCTCGACTTATGAATGTATCGATCTACAAGCTTATAGAGAAAGATTTCCCTCAGATTACACAAGCTGGAGTAAACAGAAACTCTGTAATGACTATTATAGTAAAAGAGTAATAAAAGATATAGTGGGGGTCCTGATGGATGTCCACATCCTTTTTTTTTCCCTTTGAGGTTTTTCTTGTTATTGTCTTTGCGTTTTAAAACAATAAATGAATTAGTATGGTATGCTATTAAATATTGAATTATATGGCTTGTAAAAGTAATTAACTTGAAAATTGATTGAATTTAATAGAATAATTTGCTTGAAATTGTTGAAATATTAAATAACAGAACATGTAAATGTAATGTAGGTAATATAAATATTGTGAATTGTGAATGTGTTTGCTATGTTTGGTTTATAAATATTAATTTATGTATATAAATGTGTTTATAATTGTTTAAATTATGTTTTATAAAAGCAGTTACTTTTATGTCAGTTTATAAATGCTTATTTTTCATTGTGTAAGGGCAGATGCCTTTATGCATGTATATACTTATGTGAAGTTAAATGTTCACATATGAATAGTTAACTAAATTGTAGTTAAAATTTTGTTGTTGAAGTTTAAAGAAATAAAGCGGTGACTAGGTTCAAGCGGAGCACAGGAACTGGCACAGGATTCTGGAATTTAAATTATTATTTATTATTAAATTGTTAATTTTATCTTAATTTGAAATTTAGTAGCTTTTTAACTGACGCGCGGGGGTTTATGTGACCTAGTCTCCGATCCTTTGGGTCGGCGTCTGGGGGGATTGTGTTGTGGCGGCCAGGCATCAGTTGAATTCCGAGTGGCTAACGCCGGGACGGAGATATTCTTGCATCTTATTCTCGACTTAAAATACTGGTACCCATGCTGTAATCTCTGTTGTTTTATAACTTTTCATTGACAAAGTTTACATGAATCTGATTTACAAATTATATACATCATTGGCTACATTAAATTTTTAGAATCTTAATAAAACTTAATAAATGAGACGTTTACTGTGCAGCATTTGTTTATCTGTAGCTTGTTTATCACGCTCTTCATCAGTACGTGAAAATCACGCAATTTTTATATGATATTGTTATGAAAATGTTTTATCTTACAGTTAATTCAAGAGTATCTGTCCCATGGAGGAGATATTTCATTACCGGCTCTTCATTTTTCGACAGAACAAATGCTGTATATTTTTGCTGGTCATGTAAGTAATATCCTTGCGATAATATTATTACATTACGTTGACAATAGATATATACGGAATACTTTCAAATGAAAAAATACGTCTTATGTTAAGTATATAGACTGCGGGTATTATTCAGAATGGGTATTTAATAATAAGATCTATAATCTATTCTTAACAAAACTACAGGAAATATTTTGAAAACATAGTAACACTTTATTTTTAAGAAATCAGTAATCAAAAAGTAACAAAAACTTTATATCACAAAAGTCATCGTACACTGAAATATTTTCGGATAAATTCATAATTAAAATTATCGCCTGGCGCTTCATTTTTATTTTTGAATTGGGGTCGCATTTAAAATATCGTTTGGCTTTAATTTTTGCTTGCCTACTCCGAAATATTCTATTTATTATTTAAAAATGGCTCGTAGTCGTAAAGAAACAACAAAACGCATTGAAAAATTGATTATTTTTCATCATAGTAGTGGTAAATCAGTTCGGAATATTGCTAAATTACTTAATTTATCCCATTCTACTGTGTAGTATGTGAAAAACGTTTTAAAGAAGAAAATTGGATCGAAAACAAGGTAAGAAAAGGCCGTCCGGCAAAGTTAACAAAACGTGATCAGAGATTTATAATTAGAAAATTTGTGAAAAATTCACGTTTGAGTGCTGTAAAAGTTTCTGCAGAATTCAATGAAACATTTTCTACTTCAATTTCACCTGAAATGTTTTGACGAGTTCTCAGAACAGCTGGATTACATGGCCGTTCTGCGCATAGAAAAATTTTTGTGAGTGAGAAAAACAGAAAGTTTAGGCTTACCTTCGCACTATCAATGATAAATAAGCCCCAAACCTATTGGAATAATGTCTTATTTGCAGATGAACATTTTTGGTGCTGATGGGCGTATAATTGTATGGAGAAGAAAAAAATGAGGAACTTAATCCCAAGAACTTAGTAGGAACAGTTAAGCATGCCGGTGGAGGTATCCTTGTGTGGGGGTGCATGTCAGCAGCAGGACTAGGAAATTTGGTATTTATTGATGGCATAATGAATCATGCTGTTTTTATAAATAGTTTAAGAGACAATTTAAAATTATCAGCTCAAAATTTGGGTATTGGAAACAACTTTGTATTTCATCAAGATAACGATCCTAAGCACATGGCTCTCAACGTTCGCATCTGGTGTCTCTATAATTGTCCACAAGTTTTGAAAACACCACCTCAATCGCCAGATTTAAACCCAATAGAACATATTTGGAGAGAACTGGAGGTTCGAGTGCGAAAACACGACATTCACACGAAAAGCGAACTAAAAACAATTATGATGGGAGAATGGATAAACATTGATGCAAAAATTACAAAAGAACTAAAGCAATCTATTCCCAGACGTTTAAAAGCTGTTGTGGATGCTAAAGGATATTCTACTAAATATTAATTTAACAAAAAATTAGAATATTTACTAATATGTAGCGATTTTTTACAAGTGTACGATGACTTTTGTGAGATAAATTTTTTGTTACTTTTGGATTATTGGTTTCTTAAAAATAAAGTTTTACTATGTTTTCAAAATATTTCATGTAGTTTTGTTAAGAATAGATTTTAGATCTTATTATTAAATACCCATTCTGAAATATTCATTTTAATTAATGGATAGACCCCTATTTCATTGAAAATCGTAAGTGTACGAACATTTTTGGGAGCCACTGTATTTCGATAAATACCGGGATATTTTAAATACCAGATATGGTGACGTTCTTGAATTTAGAAATTTCGAGTGCCTGCGTAATGATCGGCACGGGTATTAAGGGCAAAAATAAAATATCAATTAATTTATTTTGTGGTCGCATTATCGAAAAGGGTTGTGCTTTATTATAAAAGAGAATTTGGAATGCGCGTTAAATGTAATCTAGGAGGACGCGTTTAGTCGTTACTTACACACACACACACACACATATATATATATATATATATGCAACAATGCCAACACAGTCCCATGTTAACGGAGACCAGAGTCGACATGTTACACCTGAGGAATCTGTAGTCGTGACCAAGAATTTAGGAATCTTTTCATTTAAAGAATACTTTTATTATCCGTTTATTAACATCGATGACAGCGGTTTACTAGGCAACAGTGCCACGCCAAAATCTGCTCTTCGAGGTATGCTGGAACTTATATAAACTTAATTCCATCACGTGGCTAAGGGGCGTGATTTAATAGCTGATTGGTTAAAAGTTTAGTGTTTATGTTCAAATCTGAATTTTTTAGACCCCTCGCTGCGTCGCGTCCAATTTCGTCAAAAAGTCAGCCATCTTGAATGATTTTGCCAAAGGCTGTAACAATGGAATTTAACACGAATGCCCAAGGGAAAAGTAAGTACTTAATAAGATTAAAAAGGGGTATGTAATTTTGAATAGTAGAGTGAGGAATTAATGGTTTTTAAAAGTTAAGAGTGTTGGCTTTAGAAATTACTAGTCTTTTAATATTATATATATATATATATATCACATTGATATATAAGTCCTTAATCTCTAGTCGAGGTGGTTTTACATGCCAGATGTCATATTTTACGGAATTTCAACGCGCACGATTGTCGTTGCCCTTTTCAATCAATGCTGCATTTAAAACAACTATTATTTACTAATTCTCTGAAATACTAGGGATCGTAAAAAATTTTCATTGAATCTGTTTTAAATGAATGGGAAAATGTATTTAATATAGATATTAATACAAATTAAGAGAACATATGTAGAGAACATATTTAAATTTGTGTTTTGCTGTGTATAGTCTCCCTGTAGCAGAAAACCCCTAAATAGACAATATTTTCTATTAAATCGGATTTTTTTACCATAAGTTTATTTATCATCTACAAAAGCTGTTCCGCATAGGAGCGACGTTACACTCTAATTCTATTTCGTCGGTTTTGCTGATGGAGATAAAGTGCAACAATTTAGCTGTTGTTTTCTCATAACATATTCTCAGCTTTTACTTTAAAGGGTTGCTTACTATAAATACTAAGACTTACTAGGGATTTATATAAACCTAGCCTATAACATTTTCAAAATGAAGAACTTATTTCTTTTTTCCTTTTAGAATTGGTGCTCTACATTCACTAAACAGTATGATGAACTCGTTTATCAGTCAGGCGATCACAGTCCTTCAAACTTCAGGTAAAAATTTATTTTTCGATATAATAAATTTTTAGTGATTGTTGTTCTGTAAAGATTCCTGATAATAAACTGACGTTGTCATAGTTACTGTCTAACATTTGATATTATTTTAGGTTAACAGCGATGATGCAGAATTCAAAAAAATTTTCAGAGGCATTCAGCTGTCCAGAGGGAAGTTACATGAATCCAACTGTCAAATGTTCCGTCTTTACTGGAACCGATTAAAACTACCCTAAATCTGACTGGCGACAAGAGCATGCATCGAATATTTTAAGCAGATCTTATAAAATTTTCCATATATTTTTTGTTACAGTAAAATATTATTTGCTTCACTGACGAAGGTTCTGAATATTCTTTTTGTATATTTTTTTACAACACAAATTCATACCTGAGTTCACACGGTGCTAAAAAACAATTTAAACTATTCAATATCTGCATATAATTGTTAGTTAGACTTTTTCGGTTGAAAATTCCAATCCTTCTCTAAATTTAAAAGCAAAATTTACGCTAACAAAATAAATTTAAATATTGGATCTGAATGATACACCATTGTTCACATATTTAACAGTATTTCTGGATGAATGTTCTCATTTTCACTATGTTTCCTATAAACTGCTGCTCACAAACAACTACTATTGCTGATGCTCTCGGCAATTTATGTTATATTTAGAGATTTTACAAGCGACACGGTTTAGTTTTAGAAGATAACAGATCAATAAAACTTTAGGTCACTCGTGATAGTATATATATATATATATATATATATATATATATACCAAGCGGGAAAAAAGTCCGTAAAAACTTTAAAAATTAAAAAAACCGGAAAAATAACCAAAATAAAAAACGTTTGCAGGGTTAGCATCGCTAGGTCAAGAGATTTTTCTTAAAACAGGAAAAAAAATAACTCAAAAAACAGCCGACAGGTGGCGCTGACGTACACAAGTCAAAAAAATATTCGCAAATAACGAAAAGAATGCTTCTAAATCGTTTATTACAGCATTAGGTGTTCCACATCACCCCCAACACAGGGGATAATACATTGCAGGCGAGTCACAAATCCAGTGACGGCAAAGTGCAGCAAGTTCGAATATATACATGACACCTTTCGGCGGATCGCATCTTTATCAGTTCCAAAAGATTGGATAGACCAGATAGATACACCCGGGATGATACACCCTTTGACTTGTGTACGTCAGCGCCACCTGTCGGCTGTTTTTTTGAGTTATTTTTTCCTGTCTTAAAAAAAATCGCGTGACCTGGCGATGCTAACCCTGCAAACGTTTTTTTTTATTTTGGTTATTTTTCCGGTTTTTATGAATTTTTAAAGTTTTTACGGACTTTTTGCCCACCCGGTATATATATATATATATATATATATATATATATATATGTGTATATATAATATTAAAAAACTAGTAATTTCTTATTTCAACACTTAACATTTAAAAACTATTAATTCCTCACTTTACTATTCAAAATTACATACCCTTTTTTTAATCCTTTAAGTTATTTAATTCCCTTTGGGCATTCGCGTTAAACTCCATTATTACAGCCTTCGGCAAAATCATTCAAGATGGCTGTCTTTTTTAAGTAAAGGGAAGCGGCGCGGCATCAGTACAAATTTAAATCAGTTCTGCACATCAACAACAACTTTAAACCAATCAACTATTAAGACACACCCTTTAATCACGTGATGGGGTGAAGTTTATATAAATCTTGACGTCCAAAACTAGAACGGATTCCTGTACTTTCTCTTGCTGCATTCATACCGGCGGAGTCGCCAAAGGAAATAAATAAAATGCAATTCGAGAAATCTTGTGTCGACGACATTTATTTCGACCAGACTACCATTCCAGTGTCTACAGAGTTGACTGTGATGTGGGGTTGCGGCATTCTTCTTTGCAATGACCGGCGGCCGTTCTCCCCATATATATATATATATATATATATATATATATATATATGTGTGTGTGTGTGTGTGTGTGTGTGTGTTTGTTTATTTGTTTGTGTCGTGATTTTTTTAAAGACAGAAATCAACTCGTTTCTAATTAAATAAGTTTTATTAACTCTGTTAACGTCGAGACAAACATTCTAGCTTAACGACCAGCACGTGTCACGTCCGCACAAGTTCTCCAGCCGTATATACGAAAATCCCCCATCTCCCTAGGGTTACCAACTCGGACCGACATAGTTTCCAACAGAATTCTCCTATTTGGGGAATAAAACTAGTTACCCCGCAAACTCTTGATTCTGATTCATCGGGGGGGTCGTATTCAAAGTGAGGGGCGATTCATTAAAAATAATAACTAATATATTTGATTCTTGCTTGCACACATACACATACACACACACACATACATATATATATATATATATATATATATATATATATATATATATATATATATATATATATATATATATACTAGCTGAATACCCGTGCTTCGCTACGGTGAGCATTTTAGGATAATAACAATGAAAAAATAAGGAAATTGTTTTTTAGAGGATTTCCTTATAAACAATATTCTTTGTTTCTTTATTGGGCAGAACTAATATTACCAGGCTCGTCCGTGAACTTACGCGCGAGCAAGCTACGTAAAACTGACCGTGGGAGAAACAATTTTCTCTTAAATCTACGCCAGCGTATTTTAAAGTTTGTCCTTGAGATTTATTTATCGTCATGGCGAAGCATACTTTGAGGGGAAATTGCAGTCTTTTAAAGTCAAAAGGGAGGTCATGGGATATTAGAGAAATGCGTGGCACAAACACTTTTTCTCCTTGAGCACACCCGGATAAACTAATGGCTTCGATTAAATTTTTATGCAGGGCTTTGACTTGTAGTCTAGTGCCATTACACAATTTCGGTGGTTTTAAATTCCTAAGGAGCATTACAGGTGTGCCCTTCCGCAAAGAGAGCTTATGGTATGGAAGACCCGGTGGTTTAAGGGAATTTAAAAACTCTACTGGATAGTTAACGGCGTCATCTAAATTACAGACAGTGTCTATCGACTTGTAGACCATTTCTTCTCCGTCAAAGGACTTAAGCAACATGTCATTCATGAACGCAGCTTGATCGTTTTTTGGAGTCAAAATGGCTCTTTCGCAAAACCATTCTATAGGCTTATTCTGTATTTGAGCAATGCCTGGATAAATGCGATCTATCAGTTCCTGGATGGTAGACACTAATGTGCACAACTCGTCCGGGACAACAATTATACCATCTGTTGATGGATAATCACAGTTTCCTATTTTCATTAAAATATCTGAAAATTGTGCATCTGATATATCGCCTTTTAGATCAACTCTCATATTTTTGGTAAGTTTCAGGATTTGTATTGGGGGCCACAAAACAGATCTTTTCAGACAGGCTTTAATTTCATCAGCTTGAGTTCCTCTAGGTACCACAGGTAAAATTTGGTGAAAATGTCCTGCCAACAGCATTGTCACACCACCCATTAGGTTTTCGTTATCGCGAATGTCCTGTAGAGTCCTATTTATAGCCTTGACGCCTCCTTTGTGCGCCATTGTAATTTCATCCCAGACAATTATTTTAGTATTCTTTAATACTTCGCCAAGATTGCTTTGTTTCGATATGTTGCATATGGGGGTCTCTACGCGTGTTAGGTCGAGCAGCAACTTAAAAGCCGCATGTGCAGTTCGACCACCTTCTAGCAATGTGGCGGCGATTCCAGAAGAAGCGACAGCTAAGGCAATGCTATTAGTGCTCTTCACTTTTGCCAAGATCAAGTTAATAAGGTAGGTTTTTCCGGTGCCAGCTGGAGCGTCTAAAAAGAAAAGTCTTCCTGCGTTTGTCCCTACACTGGTTATAACTTTATCGTACGTTAACTTTTGTTCTGCGGTTAATATACCCTCATTTTCAGTCACGAACTTGTCCAAAGCCTGAACATCATAGTTAGTCTCCTTCAGGTATTGTATGTTCCCTAAATCTTGTGGTCTAATTGGCTGTGGTAAGCCATATTCCTTTATAGCACGTCCACCTAATGACAGGACTTCTTCCTCAATAACATATAAGCATTTATTGTACACTTCATCTGAAAACTGCTCAATATTATTTTCGACCTGTCTTTCAATCTGCCATTTAAAATCTTCAGATAAATATTCTTTGAATTTTTCCTATAGGCTTAAAGGATCTGATACTTGGCAAAACACCAACATTATTGTAAACAATTCTCGAATCCTAGAGGGTGATTTAAAAAGTGCGGCCTCTTCCAAAGTGGCATACCAGTGTTGATCGTCTTCAAGCAAGCCCAAAGTCTTGCAAGCAGATTGGAAAGTAGGATGCACTATACCAGTGGTCGGCAAACTCATTAGTCAACAGAGCCAAATCTCAACATTACAACGATTGAAATTTCTTTTGAGAGCCAAATTTTTTTAAACTCAAACTATATAGGTAGGTGCATTGTTAGTAATTTAATTAGGATACTTCAAAGCTGGCCTTTGCTAAAAACGTCCTCAATCTAAATGAGGTACGTGCTCTGAGGTCGACTCCTTGCAACTCTTCCACCAACACTCGTTTTGTATATTTATTTCGTCTCTCTCCATTCGTTCATCCTCTCTGTATGTCCAAACCATCTCAACATACCTTTCTCAATCCTCGACACTACATTTTCTTTCACTCCACAGAGCTCCCTAAAATTAACGTAATAAACTGTACTTAAAGTTTTATGTCTTAGTTAAACTATAGGTATGTTGAATAAAACTTGATATCATACTTAATATCGATATTATTTATAGATAAAATTAAATTGTAAAGTATCCATAAAATTGAATCATAACAATGACAGACAAACACTAATATGAACAATGGCCTCGCATCTCCTAGTTCAGGGATGGCGAACCTTTTTCTAACGCGTGTCAAAAAATGTCTTGAATCCGTAGAAATTAAAACCGCGTGTCACTTAAAAATTTTTTTTTCGGTCTTTCGAAGACCTTCGGAAATTAAAAAAATTATACGATATATATTTAAAACAAAACCAAATCTAACTTTTTATTATGATTTGTTTAAAACTATCAATATCAGGATTAAAATAAGTACAAAAATGATCGAACTTAATGTGACACTTGTTGTTGTCTTTCGGACCATAATTTATTTATACGTGGTTCGATATTTGTAACTTTTAATCGTACACACTCAGCGGACAAGTCGATGCCGAGGCTATTTATATTCTCACTTTTAATAACATTCATTGTCGAAAACATCTGTTCGCAAACGTAGGTTGATCCAAACATTGTCAAAGGAGCTCTTGTTAAGTTTTTCATTGACATTAGCGAATTAGGCAACGAGTTCCATTCAGTTAAAATAATATTTTAAGTGCTTGTTGTTAAAATATATTCGTCACAATTTTCCATATCTTGTAATTTTTTTTCTAAGTTTACGTTTAGTTCTGCAAATTTATTCCTCCGTACAACACTGTTGTGAAGTTCAACCATTTCCGTTTTTAAGTTATCAATTTGAAGTCAATCGAAAGAGGATAATTTAAGTTTACCTCATTTCACGAAATTGGGACAATCTTTCTTCAAATATTTCTTTTGCATCCGCTAGTACTGAAGAAGAGGGTTTTAAGACTTCTGTTCGGCAAAAAGAGGAAAAAATTAATTTCAAACAATTATTTTTTAAAAATTATTTCTAGTACAAATTAGATTATAGATCTGTCAGTCGGACGAATGAAAATCAAAATTTGAAAAGTTAAAAAATGGATCTTAAAACAATGTGATCGTCTCGCGTGTCGTCTAAAATTGCTTCGCGTGTCACTGTCACAGGTTCACCATCCCTGTCCTAGTTGATTAAATGTCTGCGCACAAAGCGCGTCTAGATGAATTTCTCTAAAAATAGCAACAAACCCGTTTCTTACGACGGTCATACTTTTCGCCCCATCTGTTGAAATTAAGATAATTTTATCGAGTAGAATATGATGTTTTTCAATTCACTCAATTACAGCATTTGCTATATCCTCTCCGCTTGTTTGACCTATGAGTGACAATAATTCTAAATGTTCTTCTTTAGGACCTGTAGATGAAATAAATCGAACAAAAATTGAAACTAGCTCTGTATCATTTATGTCAGAAGACTCATCAACTGCTATTGATAAAGCTGAAACTAATTTAAGATCTTAGACTTGCTGGTTGGTAATATTCGAAGACCATTTTGACTAGTCTAGTGTTTTCTACGGAGACACGCTCTCGGAAGTAATACATTGTAAAACATGATGCTAAGATACGACTTGACGATACGCGTTGACATTTAATCTGTCTAGAAATGTTTTCTCATTAAGTCGCTTCAGAGCACTCACCTAAAGATAGACACATAAACACCAACTAAGTATGTAAAAATAGAAATAAGAAAACGTCATCACGAAGTTTCAATCTCACTGTACGTGCGCGCCCGCACGTGGTATTTTGTGGAAGAGCCACACTCAAGGGGCCAAAGAGCCACATGTGGCTCGCGAGCCACGGTTTGCCGACCACTGCACTATACCATTTACTGTTCTTAATGCTTCAAATGAAGTTGGACCGAGTACTTCATGAAGCAGCATACGGAGATGATAGCACTCCGTATTATTCGGATGAACCGTATATACTCTACCCAAAGCATGCTCTTTTTTCACACCTGGCAGGCCTTCAACATCAAATCCTCTTTTTCTTCTTTCAAACTTGGTATTTTTGTGCCAAACGTAATATGCAGGTACATCTGAATATATTAAGGTTTTTGCAAAGTCATCTACTTGACATAGTTTAAAGAAAGCTAAAAGTGTAGTTGTCGGTGGATTATTGACTCTGTCGGTAAGATTTTCTCGGTTAAAATACACCCTTTGCCCATTTTCTAAATGCACCGCAAGGTGAAAAACTGTAGGAAAACGCTCATGAATCGGGAATCCGAGAATTCGCCACACAGCTTCTGAACTACTTATATACCTTCCATTTTCGTAAATTTTTATCTCGTCTTTCTTATTTTCAAGGGCAAAAGTAGCCTGGTCAGATCCTTTATTGACATATTTACAAACATATTTTATAGATTTCACCGAATTACAATATTCAACATTTATATGCATGTTAAACGTTCTTAAAAGAACAGGATTATAGGGAACTACCCAACGGTTGTCTAGATCTACTCCTTTTATGTTTACGGTGAAGCCGCCATTATCCGAGGAACGCCTTCTGTACTGTGGATAGCCGTCATCACCAGTTTGAGTTTCACTAATTAAAAGTTTGGGAAATCTTTTAGTACATTCTTTATTTTTCATGCAGGGTGACTGGTGATTAAAACTTCCGCAAGGGCCATGTACCATGTGATATTTTACTATTTCGTACAATTTGGGGTCATTTTTTGGATCAGGTATTTCAGCACAAATAACTTTGTCAATAAGGTCTGTAGAAATATTATTTATAAGCCATATCAGTATATGAATATGTGGAAGTCCACGTTTCTGCCATTCCACAGAATACATGAAGCATCGTATTTCCCCGAATATTTTGCCTTTGGTCAATAGATCTATCATTTTCTTAACTTTAAGATGAAACACCCTACCAATTAAGTCATGACGATCATAAGAATTTTGACCAGGAAGCAATTTTTTTGTAATGTCTTCCCACCGAGGATTACAGGTGAAAGTAACAAATAGGTCAGGGCCGCCATAGTATCGAACATAGGTCATAGCGTCTTGGGTACGCTCATGCATATACCTGTACCCACCCGTAAAAGAAGATGGCAACACCACCATTTGGCCGAGATTATTAGGATCAGCGTCTTGCCTATCTACGGCATCCTTTAGATGGATATAATTTTCAGTGCGTAATTTCGACTGATTATTTCTAATAAAGTTAAGTCTTTCAGTCTCTATCTTGGCGTACTGGTCAACGAAAAATTGACTGAAAAGGGAACGAAAATAGATGAGATGATTACTCTCCCCTTTTCTAACCATTATGCGGTAAGCGTAAAAGCTCGCTGCAGAAATTGTCCTCTTTAGAGCAGTATTTGTTTTCGGATTTCGTTGCGGCAAATTGATGGAGTATCCATCTTCACCACGACAAAATAGCAAGGGATATTGTAAAGCATTATACGACCTATGAATTTCACTAATGCGTTGCAGATTGCTTGTGTGGCTTTCTAATACAATGTCCCGTTTCTCAAATTCTTGACCGACCATCACTAACGCAACTTCATTAGCCGTTGGGGCGTTATAGCGGCCTTTGTGACTTTCAACTGGCTTTTTTTCATCATAGATAACAACTTTAAATGAATCACAGGTGGGTGGCAGCTTTTCAATAGTTGTTTTTAAGTCCTTGATATAAGGGTTCACATAATGGAGCATCTTTTGAAGTATTTTGACCACATTTCGCTTCACAACTGGACGGTTTGAGCATCTCAGATTTGCTTCTCGTTCATCTTCTCCCACAAAATATATCTGTAAGAATCGAGCTTCCTGTTGATCCGCAGGCAACAAACTTCCAATTAAATGGTAAACTTGACCCTGCACCTTAAACGGCGGCATAAATACATCTTCATATACCTGCTTAGCTCCAAATGAGGTCATTTGAAAGCAGCTGTTATACTTCCGGATATGACTCATAAAATGATTATTCTCAGGATGAAGATCCATAACTAAACTGTACAGCGGTTCTGGCAGGGGTTCAAATGCCCCAAGAAAAACTTTCCCGCCACTACAACACATGCCAGCAGTTTCTTCTTTCCACTTCAAAGCGTTACACCACTGACACTTGTGGATCATGGTACCTATGTTGACCGTGCTATCTAATTCATAGGATAACTCGAAATCATATGCCAAACCTGATAAAGCTTTATCTTTCCATATTTTTTGTGCACTGCTTTTTCGATGCCGAGACTGAATCTCTCTTTGTTTCTTAAGATGCGTGTGTTGATAATTGATAACAGCTTGCCTGTGAACATCAGGATGTAATTTTTGAAATCTTGCAACTGCTTGTCGATGCGCAGTAGGATTCTTTTCAGAACAATTTTTTACTTGATTATTTCGGATTTTATTTGTGTATCGAGCCCTGCGTTTTTTTATTTTCTTCTTCGTTTGAGTTGGTAAATCCTGGTCTAACTCTTGATTTGGAGAAGATGGAGATATGGACTCAGTTTCAGGCGTCGGAGATGTGGGTCTTTTTAATTCTTTTGTTGTAATTTTCCTGGTAATAATAGCCTTTGGCATATTTGAAGTCGACACTTTCAGAGGAGAATACTTTTTTTGTGACACATAAGCATCAAAATGACCACTCGAAAGATTTGCAGTGAACCTAAGTCGTTTTACTGGTCGACCCTCAGTTCCTGTTTTTACGTAAAGCGTACCATTTCGATAGACTTCGAAAACAAATTGATATATTTGACCAGCAGCCTCTAACTCACACAAACTTCCAAAAGTTAAAGTTTTTATCATAGCGTTATAATAATCATTTGCTGTGGAATAGTTATCTCCCCTTTCATTACACGACATGATATAAAATTTATTCCAGTTATCTACAACATACCTAACAATCTGTCTACGCACGTCATCAGCCATTTCCTGGGTTCCGTACATCAAAAAAGATAAAGCTCTAAATAAGCAGGCTCCATCTCCTACAATAGGAACAACAGTTTGAGGAACATTTTCCCCGTCAATAACTAAATTTTCGTCAACCATTTTTTGGATACATTTCTTATTCAAAAGTAAAGGTAAATAAAATGGTCAATGTATGCAATTAATGCCAAAAAATATATATACAGTGGCTCCCAAAAGTGTTCGTACACTTACGATTTTCAATGAAATAGGGGTCTATCCATTGATTAAAATAAATATTTCAGAATGGGTATTTAATAATAAGATCTATAATCTATTGTTAACAAAACTACATGAAATATTTTGAAAACATAGTAAAACTTTATTTTTAAGAAACCAATAATCCAAAAGTAACAAAAACTTTATCTCACAAAAGTCATCGTACACTTGTAAAAAAACGTTGTGTTTTCGTACTCGAACCTCCAGTTCTCTCCAAATATGTTCTATTGGGTTTAAATCTGGCGATTGAGGTGGTGTTTTCAAAACTTGTGGACAATTATAGAGACACCAGATGCGAACGTTGAGAGCCGTGTGCTTAGGATCGCTATCTTGATAAAAAACAAAGTTGTTTTCAATACCCAAATTTTGACCTGATAATTTTAAATTGTCTCTTAAAATATTTATAAAAACAGCATGATTCATTATGCCATCAATAAATACCAAATTTCCTAGTCCTGATGCTGACATGCACCCCCACACAAGGATACCTCCACCGGCATGTTTAACTGTTCCTACTAAGTTCTTGGGATTAATTTTCTCATTTTTTTTTCTTCTTCATACAATTATACGCCCATCAGCACCAGAAATGTTCATCGGCAAATAAGACATTACTCCAGTAGGTTTGGGGCTTATTTATCATTGATTTTGCGAAGGGAAGCCTAAACTTTCTGTTTTTCTCACTCAAAAAATTTTCTATGGGCAGAACGCCCATGTAATCCAGCTGTTCTGAGAAATCGTCAAAAAATTTCAGGTGAAATTGAAGTAGAAAATGTTACATTGAATTCTGCAGAAACTTTTATAGCACTCAAACGTGAATTTTTGACAAATTTTCTAATTATAAATCTCTGATCACGTTATGTTAACTTTGCCGGACGGCCTTTTCTTACCTTGTTTTCGATCCAATTTTTTTCTTTAAAGCGTTTTTACACATACTCCACAGTAGAATGGGATAAATTAAGTAATTTAGCAATATTCCGAACTGATTTACCACTACTATGATGAAAAATAATTAATTTTCGAATGCTGTTTGTTGTTTCTTTACGACTACGAGCCATTTTTAAATAATAAATAGAATATTACGGAGTAGGCAA